>CAJQZP010001707.1:2120000-2710000 GCA_907164705.1 Parnassius apollo
ATTGTTTATTGCATCCATAATGTTACAGTTAACGTGTTGAGAATATTTTAAGTTTTTACTTAAAACTATGTGATCATTATGGGCCCTGAAGGGCAAGGCAATTAAGAGAGAGGATGGTCATTATAATGAAACAATAATGATAAATACACTGTATAATATTGCAACTGTAGGTATTCTAGGTAGGTATTTAAAATTTATCATTTAAGCTTTAACACTCTTGCATCTTGTAGAGGGATATGACACTCGCCGGATGGTAAGACCTGACTAGTCTTTTTCGGTGGCTTGTAGAATGTTCTAATAGAAGCTCGCTTAAAAACGTAGCCAATCTGTGACACCTCTGGCATATGGTAGCACAGCAGGGACATGCTGTTGCCGGCTTTACTCGGTCACATTGACGTAGACGCGGGACCCGAACCTCGTTACCATGCAGAGCTAGCTTGAAGTTCTGAAGCTCGGCGGCCAGGTGTTTGCTGCTCTCTGTAACAAAGTTTTTCCCACTGTAGATAACTGTGAAGGATAATGGTGAGATTCACCGTTTAAATATCGGTTTGAGTGGGTCTTTTTTCTATACACAGTGTGACCTCAGGTGTTGTTAGAATTTCGGAAGACTAACACATCTAGGAAGGCTAAAGAATTATTTCCCTCTAACTACATAGTAAATTGAATTTTAGAGTTTATGTAATTAAGATGTTCTAAAAATATAGTTACATTTTCTGATGGTAAGAATATAAGTATCGTCTACGTACCGCTTGTAGATCCTTGGAGTTACAGGTGTAGTAAGGAGGGCTTTCTTCTCAAAGTCTTCCATAATTATGTCGGCAACAATGGGGGATACAGTTGAGCCCATTGCAATACCATCTACTTGCTTGTAAAACCCTTCCTTCTATAATAAATAGCCAGATGTAAGGCAATGTCTGAGTAGTATTACATATTCTGCTGGCATGTTATTTTCCCCAAGGTGTTTTATTCTCAGTAAGACGTAGGTCATTTACCTCACTGATAAAATGCTATCAACCCTTAGTGTGTGCTCCTGTGTATCCTCTGAGTGGTGATAATGTTTTAGCTAAGTCTTGAGACACTCTGTAAGTTGGCGAATCGATCTGACTTACTACTAGACGTAATGGAGCGTTCGGTTTGTGTATTTTTGGTAACCCATACAACTTTAGTAGTATGATACACAGACTTGTTCCTAGTTATATCAGTAATAAATAAAAAATATATTCCCGAAACAAAAAGAACTGATGATCTTCAAATGCCTGATCAGATTTTCTTGAAAAATAGCTAAGAATCGTTTGATTAACTTTATAAAACTTGGTTCATCCGTTCAGGAGCCTATAATGCCTCAGATGGACTGACACACAGGCACCAGATACACACTACAAATTTATGACACCCTCTGTTTTTGTCGGTGGTTAAAATTGTTTTCAGTTCCTCTATCCATCTATTGGAAACCGTTAGAGTTTTTTGGCATATTCAGATTTTAGAACAAAGTGGGGTGACTAAATATACCTATTCCCGAAATTATACATTTCCAGTAATAAATGGATGTAGAATAATAGTCATAAATGTTTAAATACTAGGCGTAAACATAAGAAAACATTAATTATCAAAATATTTCTAAAAATAAGTTTCAGTAATTATAAAGGAATCCGTTAAAAGCCATTTTTAATTAAACAAGTTGTAATAACAAGACTTAGAGGCTGAAATAAAATACGATTTAAAAGAATTTGAAATGCTAAAAGAGTCAAGACAGAAACTTTGGGCATTATAATGTACGTAATTAAGAATTGTAATTGATGGATTTAGTACTTTAATTGAACTTTGGGTTGTATGCAAAAGCCGAAAAAATTTGGTAATGAATAATATAATAGTATATTACGAATAAATACAAAAAAAAACCACAATAATATTAATGAAATATTGGTTATAATAAAACATTCTGAATTTTGTTTAATAATGTTTCAAAAGGTGTCGGTTGAGGGTATTGTATTAGGGGCCCCCGCCGCTAAGTTCCACAGTGACCTGGTGAAGTATATATATATATATATATATATAGATCTCTTTACGGTAAATCTTGATCAGACGCGACTTCACGCGAGCACTTTGTTGATCCGAAAACGCATGTTGATCCGGCGCCTTTTGTTGATCCAATATGCATATCTGGTAACTAATGTGGCTCCGACCGGATCAACATCTGCACTCCCGAGACTGTTTGCTAGCGTTGGCCGAAGTTGATCCGATATACAAATCCACCTTGCGATGGTTACAGAAAATGTTGATCCGATTTAAATGAGCCAATCAGAGCACAGCAAACGATAAGATAAACGATCGGATTGGCTGAATGCAGCCGCGACGTTGCCGTTTCGTATCTTTGGCGGTACAATCTACAGATTAAATGCGTGTTATGTAATGCATTCAGGGTGCTATTTGGTCTACCTCGTTATTGTAATGCGCCGGGTATGTTCGTGGATGCGCGTGTGGATTGTTTCTAGACCACCATGGGTAAACGATGCACATCCCTGGTGCGCAGGGTGCGGGCCAGTTCCAATGGTATCCTGAGGGCATTTTCTGACAGGTTTGAGGTCAGTACCTGAACCATTGTCATATGGTGCACGCGCTGACTAATCGGGCCTGTCTTATATACAATGTGTCCGGTTTCCGATGTCTGATACTTTAAGGGGTTAAAATACAATTAATTTTATCGACAAATCAGGGATTAATGATTTTTTTTCGCCATCAATAAAAAATGGCAGCACTTTAAAAAAAAATTGTTGGCGAAGCATAGATGCTTGTATTAATTTAACAATATCTACCCAAGTAGAAGACTTTCAAAAACAAAATTGGTCTCAAATGTTAGTTAATAGTGTGGGCAATAAATCTAGATTCAAAATATCATTTTTTAATTTTTCAGTATTATTAAAAAACATTTTTGAAAAAATAAATTAGACAACAAATTGATGTTGTTTTTCAGATTCTTAGCTTTAAAAAAAACCATCGTGTTAACCAATTTTTTTTACTTGTTTTTATTATATTACAGGATTTTTTTTTTATTTTATAGGATAGGGTGTCAATCGAGCACACAGTCCACCTGATGGTAAGTGGTTGCTGTGGCCCATAGACATCTACATCTATCCTCGATTACGAATCAAAATGCAGATGTGTTGTCACCCGTGAGGACTAAGATGGAATGCCTCGTTTCCAGTAAAATGGGTCGCCGGTTCTCTACACTCACCATACGAAATACAGCAGCATTAAGCTACTATTTCACGCTGGTATTCTGTGAGAGCGTGGTCCTTCCCCGGTCGAGCCGACCCCGTCGTGCTACAACTATACAAAAGGATATTTGCTATAAATGTATATTTAAATCTTAACTCTGAGTTAGATAGTTTAGGAGCTATGACAGTGTAAACATACTTACTTGAAAAGCGCGGATACACTAGCAAATGAAATAAAACAAAATAATTTATATCAATTGCATTTAATTTGGCAAAATAATTTCAAAAATTGCTCAAAGTGACCTTCTTGTCTCTGCAGACGTGCTGTTGCTCTTAGTGCAACGTGTTGCGTAGAGCACTGGATCATTGCCTTGTCTTCTCGCAATTCGTTTGCTGCTTGAATTATTTTTTCTGCTAACTCCTCTCGTGTATTTGGCACATTTACATACACTCTTCGTTTGAGTGTGCCCCACAAAAAAAATCGAGAGGTATTAAATCCGGCGACCGCGGTGGCCAAGCAATTGTTCCTCCGCGTCCGATCCACGACGAATAGTGTACATTTAAATGATTCCGCACAAGAAGCGCGAAGTGTGCCGGAGCACCATCCAATTGCAGAATCATTCTGGCCCTGTAGGCCAATGGTAACTCCAATAAAGCATCCAAAAAATTCGTTTACAGGAAATTTAGGAATCTTGGGCTATTCATTGTCTCCGGTAAAATGATTGGTCCAATTAGAATGTCGTCAATCATTCCGGCCCAAACGTTGACAGAAAATTTATGTTGAAAAGAACTTGGGCGGATCGCATGTGGATTTTCTTGAAGCCACAGGTGTTCGTTACGGTAGTTCGTATACCTTGATCGCGTGAAAGTAGCTTCGTCTGTCCACATAATTCTTTTTAAAAAGTTTGGATCATATCGCGTTTCTCTCAATATCCACGAACAAAATATTGCTCTTCTTACATAATCCGGTTCCAGTATTTCTTGCACCCTTCGAAAATGGTAAGGATGTAATCCTTCTCTTTTTAAAATTTTCCACACCAACCATTTTGATAGACTGAGACGATTAGCTATGCGTCTAATGCTCAGGCTAGGGTCTTGAGTAATCATTTGCAATATTTGATGTTCATCTTGGAGCGACAAAACACGAATACGTTCGTTACCGAGCCTTCTTATTCCATTTTCCGCAAGTCTCAAATGAATTCTCACGAAAGTGCGAGCATTCGACGTACGTCTGTTAGGAAATCTGCGTGCATACTCTACAACTCTGTTTGCACTCCCGTTACACAATCCATACACGAAATGGATGTCAGCGATATGCTGGCTTGAGTACTCGTTCATTGTAATAAACAAAAAGTAACAGTTCAACAACAAAACAAAAATGTAACAAAGTCTAACAACAAACAATAATTATGTACAGTAAGTAGATTTACTTAAAACCAGGAATGTTATCACAACGCAGAGCGAGGGACGACTGCTCGACGGCACAAGTGCACACTGCACCCTTTTTTACCTGGAGACAGCCGTTATTCTGTCTCGCTCGCACTGTTGTGCACAGCGTTTTTTACCTGCTCACACAAAGGGTGCTATTGTGCTTGCTTACGATTCCTTGAATTATTGAAGAATTTTATCTTACTCACTGGAATGGGTGTTTAGTTATCTAATATCGGGGTAGAGGCACTTTGAACAGTTACATTCAAATTATCATAGCTCCTAAACTATCTAACTCAGAGATAAGATTTAAATGTGCATTTATAGCAAATATCCTGTATTATAATAAAAACAAGTAAAAAAAAAATTGGTTAACAAGATGGTTTTTTTTAAAGCTAAGAATCTGAAAAACAACATCAATTTTTTGTCTAATTTATTTTTTCAAAAATGTTTTTTACTAATACTGAAAAATTAAAAAATAATATTTTGAATCTAGATTTATTGTCTACACTATTCACTAACATTTGAGACCAATTTTGTTTTTGAAAGTCTTCTACTTGGGTAGATATTGTTAAATTAATACAAGCATCTATGCTTCGCCAACAATATTTTTTAAAGTGCTGCCATTTTTTTATTGATGGCGAAAAAAAAATCATTGATCCCTGATTTGTCGATAAAATTAATTGTATTTTAACCCCTTAAAGTATCGGACATCGGAAACCGGACACATTGTATGGTTTTAAAATTAGGTAAATAGTTTTACGAAAATTAGTTTTAAGTTTTGTATTATTATTAACATCTATGATCCTTGTGGTCGAAATAAACGACTTTTTTAACGAATTACTTGGCAACGCCCCTTCTTGTAGCGGAAGTGGTGGCAACGGCGACATAAGGTATTCGTCTGAGTGCATGTTTGCGTGCGTGCGAGCGTGCGCGCGCGCGCGCGCTGTGTGTGAGTTTGTGTGTGTGTGTGTGTATGTATGTGTGTATGTGTGTATGTGTGTGTGTTTGTGTGCATATGTGTGCGTGTGCGTATGTGTACGTGTGTGTGTGTGTGTGTGTGTGTGTGTGTGTGTGTGTGTGTGAATGGGTGTGAGTGTGTGCATGTGTGCACTGTTGTGTTTGTGTGTGTGCGTGTGTGTGCGGCAGTGTGCGTGTGTGAGTGTGCGTGTATGCGTTTGTGCGTGTGTGCATGTGTGCATGTTTGCGCACGCGCTTGCGTGTTTGTGTGTGCGTGCGCGCGTGTGTGTGTGTGTATGTGTGTATGTGTGTGTGTTTGTGTGCATATGTGTGCGTGTGCGTATGTGTACGTGTGTGTGTGTGTGTGTGTGTGTGAATGGGTGTGAGTGTGTGCATGTGTGCACTGTTGTGTTTGTGTGTGTGCGTGTGTGTGCGGCAGTGTGCGTGTGTGAGTGTGCGTGTATGCGTTTGTGCGTGTGTGCATGTGTGCATGTTTGCGCACGCGCTTGCGTGTTTGTGTGTGCGTGCGTGTGTGTGTGTGTGCGTGTGTGTGTGTATGTGTGTATGTGTGTGTGTTTGTGTGCATATGTGTGCGTGTGCGTATGTGTACGTGTGTGTGTGTGTGTGTGTGTGTGTGTGTGTGTGTGTGAATGGGTGTGCGTGTGTGCATGTGTGCACTGTTGTGTTTGTGTGTATGCCGTGTGTGTGCGGAAGTGTGTGTGTGTGAGTGTGTGTATGCGTTTGTGCGTGTGCGTATGTGTGCATGATTGCACCGCGCGCTTGCGTGTTTGTGTGTGTATGTGTGTTTACCATAAACCAGTTAACATGTTTTCTACATCTTCATAATCAAGATTTTTAAGGACGCTTTTACAAAATTGATAGGTATAGAACCGAAGTATTACATGAGATGTTATCATGAGACCTTACCTCCGGTCTTGATGGAGTGACCTGAAAATGTAATTCGGGATTACTAGTGGAACTCCTGGACTAGTAGAACTGGGTGTGTTGAGTTTGGGCTCGTTTTGTTAGTTATGATGAGTCCTTACCTCCGGACTTGCTGAAGTGACCTGAAGGTGTACTTCGGTAACTAACACTGTAACACCTGGACTAGTAGAACTAGGTATGCCGAGTTTGGGTTTGTTTTGTTAGTTATGATGAAACCGTCACAAAACAAAAGTTCTTTTCAATTTGTCTCTAGCACCAATAGGTATCCAAGCTGATATTCGGAAAAATGAATAACCTCGTAGTAACATCTTTAGGGGCAGTATCGATATCCACTTACCAGCCACACTGTTTTTCGCTGTAACCATCTGTCCTTTATATGAGCCTCACTTGCCCTCACGCGGTACCCACTTTACTGCACTCCAGTGCACCCACCACCACCTCTGCCACCTACACCTCCACATCAACCACCGCACCTCTCTCTAAACCTTCGTTCTCCACCTCCGCTACCTCCGCCTCCACCATAAACTCTGCTCCATCCGCCTCAACAATAAACTCCGCTCCCTCCGCCGCCACAACCACGCGCCATAAGCAAAGCACATACACAAACACAAAACAACACTGCACACGCGCACGCACATGTGTTCACACGAACACACATGAACGCACATACACCCACACGCACGCGCACACACAAACTCGCATAACACACACACACACACACACACACACACACACACACACACGAGTGACAAATTAATTTGTAATAAAGTACTATCCATCATCTTCTAAGTGATCTATGACAAATGAATAAAATAACACAAATTCACTCACACGATAACAAAAACTCGAACAAACGTCTTTCCACAATAAAACCTGCCAAAGTTTGATCCACAAAATCAGCAGATAACGTATCTTCTTACCTTATTACTATAACGAAGTAGCCTACTGGGTTCGCTGTAACACACAGAACGCGACGTTGCCGCTTCGTGTTCAAATACCTATTCGTCAATTATGGCTCCGGATCCACTTAGTCTAAGTAAATGTCGCATATAAATTAAATATACTCTGGATCTAAAAAATCATATTCAGTATGATTTTTTCGACCGTTGATAGATCAACAAATGTTGGTCAAATCGCTGACGAGTATATTGAAATCCTGTTAGTGCAGATCCACCGACGTCACACGCGCATCAAGAATGGATCAAAGTATATCAGTTTGTGCGACGAGGAGCTGAGCAAACACGTCAAATAGGTGGATCAACAATTGTTCTAACTTCTCACTGGATCAACATTTAGAATTTTAGAAAATTTTAGAAATTTAGAAGTTAGAACAATTGTTGATCCACCTATTTGACGTATTTGCTCAGATCCTCGTCGCACAAACTGATATACTTTGATATATCCTTGATGCGCGTGCGACGTCGGTGGATCTGCACTAACAGGTTTTCAATATACTCGTCAGCGATTTGACCACCATTTGTTGATCTGTCAACGGCCGAAAAAATCATACTGAATATGATTTTTTAGATCCAGAGTATATTTCATTTATATGCGACATTTACTTAGACTAAGTGGATCCGGAGCCATAATTGACGAATAGGTACTCGAACACGAAGCGGCAACGTCGCGTTCTGTGTGTGACAGAGAACCCAGTAGGCTACTTCGGTAGAGTAATAAGGTAAGAAAATGCATTATCTGCCGATTTTGTGGATCAAACTTTGGCAGGTTTTATTGTGGAAAGACGTTTGTTCCAGTTTTTGTTATCGTGTGAGTGAATTTGTGTTATATTGTTCATTTGCCATAGATCAATTAGAAGATGATGGATAGTGCTTTATTACAAGTTAATTTATCACGAGTATGTGTGTGTGTGTAAGGGTGGGGGGTGCCATTTAGTGCGCGCGCGTGTGTTTACGTGTGTGTATGTATTTTAAGCGACTTTGTGTGTGCGCGTTCGTGTGTGTGTTAACTACTGTTCGTGTGTGTGCGCAGTTTAGCGTGTATTTGCTTTTGTGTGTGCGTACGAGTGTGTGCTGATGCATGCGTGCGAGTGTGTGTGCGCGTTTTGTGTGTGCGTGTATGTGGGCGTGCGTGTAGGTGTATGTGCGTGTATGTGCGCGTGCGTGTAGGTGTATGTGCGTTCATGTGTGTTCGTGTGAACGCATGTGCGTGCTCGTGTATGTGAGTGTATGTGTGTGTGTGTGTGTGTGTGTGTGTGTGTGTGTGTGTGTAAACTGTTGTTTGTGTGTGTGCAAGTATATAAGCAAGTATATAAGCGAGTAAATAAGCAAGTATATAAGCAAGTATATAAGCTAGTATATATGCAAGTATACAAGCAAGTATATAAGCAAGTATAGAGGCATGTATATAAGCATGTAAATACGCAAGTATATAAGCAAGTATATAAGCAATAACAAAAGCAAGTGTATAAGCAAGTCTATAAGCAAGTACATTAGCAAGTATATAAGTAAGTATATACTTGCTTATATACTTGCTTATACACTTGCTTTTGTTATTGCTTATATACTTGCTTATATACTTGCGTATTTACATGCTTATATACATACCTCTATACTTGCTTATATACTTGCTTATTTACTCGCTTATATACTTGCTTATATACTTGCACACACACGAACAACAGTTTACACACACACACACACACACACACACACACACACACACACACACACATACACTCACATACACGAGCACGCACATGCGTTCACACGAACACACATGAACGCACATACACCTACACGCAAGCGCACATACACGCACATACACCTACACGCACGCCCACATACACGCACACACAAAACGCGCACACACACATATATATATATGTATATACATACATACATACATATATATACAATTATACATATAAATACATAAAATATGTAAATATTTATAATTCTAAGTTGATAGATAATATTTCTTTACTCTGCTCTGAAATATATCAAGAGAAGCGTATGTCATGTGGAAGTGAGTTCCATAGCTTGACCGCCCTTACAGTCCAACCAAGTAAGGATCCACCACATCGGCTTGTGAAATGAAAAGGAGTTTTGAGAAGTAGTTGTTTAGTGGTCCGGCACTGAGTTTCACGAGGTACAAGATACTCAAAACGCTCGCGGAGATATGGAGGTGCAAGAGGATTAAAGAGTAGAAAGTATAGAAATGATAACACATGTAAGTCTCGACGTCTACGGATAGGAAGCCATTTTAATTGAGCCCTGTACTCTGAAACATGATCAAACTTAGGAAGACCGAAAATAAAACGTATACACAAATTTTTAACACGTTCCAGTTTGTTCAACAGCTCCTCTGAAGCATCCAAAAATCTAACATCAGCGTAGTCAATGAGAGGAAGCAGAAGTGCTTGAGCTAAGGTTATCTTAGTTTTTAACGGTAAAAACATCTGGAGACGCTTGAGAGATTGAAAAGAGTAGTTCACTTTTCTGCTAATCATATTAATGTGAGCGACCCAAGACAAATTATTATCAAAAATAACACCTAAGTTCTTAGCGGTCTCTGTATATGGAATTTGAATATTATCATACGTTACTGCAGGGATCTTCGAGCGATCTAATAAATTAAGCATATATGAGCTGCCGATAATCATTACTTGAGATTTAGCAGGTTTAACAAGAAAACCAAACGATTTTGCCCAACTGCTTATGCTACTTAAGTCAGCATTCAGCTTATTAATAGCCTCATCTATATCTTGGACTTTGAAATGACGGTATAATTGCAAGTCATCAGCATAGAGATGACAATGAGAGGAGAGAACAGTAGTGAGAGCATTGATAAAAATAGAGAAGAGAAGTGGGGAGAGAACACCACCTTGAGGAACACCCGCCGTAAGATCACACCACTCGGAGAAATCCTCCTCATAGCGGACACACTGCAAGCGACCACTAAGGTAAGAATTAAACCAAGAGATTACTGATGGTGAAATGTTTAAAGACGCAAGAATACCAAGAAGTATGTCATAATCAACGGAATTAAATGCACTGCTGAAATCCAATAATGTTAGAACAGTGAGAAGTCTTTTGTCCATGGCCCAGCGAATATCATCAGACACTTTAATCAGAGCGCTGACTGTGCTATGGCCTGGACGAAAACCAGATTGAAAAGGACTCAGCAGGCTGTGAACAGTTAGGAATTGAGATAGTTGCCTCTGAACTATATTTTCTAGTACTTTAGATAAGATCGGAAGAATGGAAATAGGGCGGAATTGGGATAAAGATGTAGGATTAGAAGTTTTTGGAAGGGGAATGACGAATGCTTTTTTCCAGCAAGTCGGAAAGTAGCTCGTCTCAAGCGAAGAAGAGATAATGTGAGTGATAATAGGGACAAGTTCATTAGTGATAGGTTTAATCATTTGGATACAAAGATTGTCATAGCCAATAGCTTTAGTGGAAATAGATAAAAGGCATTTTTTTATGTCACCCTCAGTAACTTTATTGAAATTAAAAGGAGAACACAGCGGTTTAGGAATATTGGAGAGAAGATTAAGTGTAGTAGACTTAATAGAGTCATCAATAGAAATCGGAGGCTCAGAAAAGTGCCGGTTGAGTGCAGTCAAATCAAACGAGATATTAGAATCAATATATGATTTGCCTATACCCAGGGTTCTAAAAAATTTCCACATCTGAGCGGAATGAGAATTTTCAACCTCATCATAAATACGTCTCCTCTTAGCATCACGACACATCTTACTACAGCGATTACGCAGTTTTTTATATGTGAATAAATTTTCATTAGTAGGGTGCCTCTTATAACGCCTCTTAGCTTTATCTCTTTTGGCCATTACTGCTTTTATAGACTCTGAAAGCCAGGGGGCTGGAAAGTGTTTAAACCTGACTTGCTTAAGTGGTGCATGTGTATCGAATAGTTTTAAAATGAGGTGATTAAAAGCGTAAACCTCATGATTAACATCTTCGGAATTTAGAACTGGGGACCAGTCAATATTATTTACATCATCTCTCAAACGCTCCAGGTTAATTGATTTAAAGCTTCTTAGGAATAAGAATTTCGATTTACGCCTAGGACATTGAATTTTATAGGAGAGGAAGATAAGATCGTGGTAAGAGAAAGACGCAGATAGTTGTCCATGCGAAGCAACCCGGTCAGCATCAGAAACAAGAATAAGGTCTAAAAGAGAAGGGGTATTATTAGGCGAATGGTGAGTAGCAGAAAGAGGAAGAATATGTAAATTAAAAGATGACACCAGGGAGAGCAATTTTTTGCTACGAAAATCGTTCTTTAACAGGCATGTGTTAAAGTCACCTAAAATAATGGTATTATCATAAAGCGGAGTTAGATTTATAAGTTTTTCTTCCAAAGAAGAAAAATAATTTATATTGCGAGAGGGGGGATAATAGACCCCAAGCAAAGTCCTAGAATGATTAATAGTAATTTCAATAAATAAATGTTCAGCAAAATTTGTGTATATATTGGGTGAATGATCAACTATTTTATAAGGAATGTCAGCTCTCAAATAGATTGCCACTCCACCATAACCTTTGCCGACCCTGTCATTACGTATAAGTTGAAAACCAGGGAGACAATACTGTACCGACGGAAGTTCAGGCTTTAGAAAAGTTTCAGAAACAAGTATGGCATCAACATATTTAGAATCGAAGGTTGATAAAAGATCAGCGTAATGAGCATGAATGCTTTGAGCGTTAATATGGACTATATTAAGATTTTTACTATAATTAAATAATAAGGCTACTAGTTGATCATGTAAATGAGTGGAATCATCGCTTAAGGCGTTTTTATAGGTATTATCGGATGAGCTAGAAGAAGAGCAAGAAAAATAACTATCATCAAATTCTAAAATATCACACATGCTAATCAAAACTATAACATAAACTAAGCTATAACAAAAACAATAAAAATTAAATACATACTTGTATAATGTATAACAAATAACTATTATATAAGTCCGGATATAATACCTACAAAATAAATTATAATATGTTATGAAATATTATGAAACTGTAAATATATTAAAATTAAAATAAAATTGCCAACAATTATGCACTTAACAAAACATTTCTTTCATACCTGCCGGCAGTGGCATCGGTAGAATTTTATATTTAGATAACTTACTTAAGACTAATTAATATAATAAAAAAAATATATAGAAAAAGCACAGTCTTACCATAAATAATAAGACAGACAAATATTATCTACGGATCTTGTCTGGCAAAAAGACTAGTAGTATAAGCAATCGAATGACAGCATGACAGATATTAATAGCTGTCACTATGATTTATTTAATCACTAATGTCATTGTGTCACATAAACAAAAGTATGAAGGTAAATTATTATAATATTAGAGATAACTACGAACTACACAATGTTTCAGTTAACACACAAAATTAAAGAGATGCAACACTATGCAAATGGAGACTACACAAAAATACAAATAAATTGTGGTAAATAAACACTAAGATAACGCGAAAACACTATCTCTTGCCTGCGGTGCCAGTACGTCGACTTTTGGAAGCTCCAGCTGGTTCCCTGACTGCGGTCGTTGTCTTCGACTTCGACACAGGATTGAACGCCACCGCTACCCAGTACAAAAATAAAGCCTTCACGTGTCCAGCAATTCGATATTCCATATCTATATCGAGCTGCCATAAAGGCTTTATGTCGAGTTTTAGTTAAAAACTCCGACAGAGTGATACCAGTGCCCTTCAAACACGTCTTAGCTTGCCAGATTTTGTTCTTCACCTCTAACTCACACAACTAAAAAAAGATAGGTCTTGGTTTGTCAGAAGAAGAAGTATGGCCCATGCGATGGCAGCGAGATATATCTTTGTCCGAGAAACCAGACAACTTGAAACGGTCAACAAAAGTATTCACTAATACCTGTACAGTGTCCTCGTTCTTTTCCTCCGGAAGTCCATGAAGTAATGGAATCTTCCGCCGGCTCCGCATCTCCATATTATCCACCTGGTGCATCAAAAAAGCCTACCTGGTCTTGAAGATTGCGTAGGGCTGTCATGATAAATAATCTGAATGAGGAGAACTCGGATGTCAAATTGGCAATGGAGGCTGAAGGTGCTGCAGCTTGAAGCTCACTTTGATAGATATCCATGCGCTGAGTAAACATCTTCTGGAGTTGTGTTATTGAGTATTGAATGGCATCCATTTTGAAAGTATCTTGTGCAGTGAGAAGTATAATGTAAGAAAATTGTGAGACAGATTTTTATTGACTAAGTTTGTAAAAAGCAAGGATTTTACTGCCTGGCAGGTATAATGGTTAGTACATTAGTTTCCCATATAGTAACAACACTATTGTAATGTTTTATATATTAAAAATTATATTAAATTGGGAGACTTCACTAAAGCAATGTACTTATTGCACCTACCCACACTAGAAAAAAAAAACTATACTTGCTTATATTTTTGCTTATATACTTTCTTATATACTTGATTATATACTTGCTTAATTACTTGCTTATTCACTTGATAATTGACTTGCTTATTACTTGCTAATGTACTTGCTTATATACTTGCTTATTTACTTGCTTATTTACTTGCTTATGTACTTGCTTATATACTTGCTTATAACTTGCTTATTTACTTGCTTATATACTTGATTATTTACTTGCTTATATACTTGCTTATTGACTTGCTTATATACTTGTATATACTAGCTTATATACTTGCTTATATTCTTGCTTATATACTTTCTTATATACTTGATTATATACTTGCTTATTTACTTTCTTATTTACTTGCTTATTGACTTGCTAATATACTTGCTAATGTACTTGCTTATGTACTTGCTTATATACTTGCTTATATACTTATTTTTTACTAGCTTATATACTAGCTTATATACTTTCTTATATACTTTATTATATACTTGCTAATGTACTTGCTTATATACTTGCTTACTTACTTGTTTATTTACTTGCTTATTTGCTTGCTTATGTGCTTGCTTATATACGTGCTTATTTACTTGCTTATTTACTTACTTATTTACTTGCTTATTAACTTGCTTTTTACCTGCGTATATAATTGCTTATATACTTGCTTATATACTTGCTTATTTACTTGATTATTTACTTGCTTTATACACTTACTTTTATTTTTGCTTATGTACTTGCTTATATACTTGCTTATATACTTGCTTATATAATTGATTATATACTTGCTTAATTACTTGCTTATTAACTTGATAATTGACTTGCTTATATACTTGCTAATGTACTTGCTTATATACTTGCTTATTTACTTGCTTATTTACTTGCTTATTTACTTGCTTATGTACTTGCTTATATACTTACTTATAACTTGCTTATTTACTTGCTTATATACTTGATTATTTACTTGCTTATATACTTGCTTATTGACTTGCTTATATACTTGTATATACTAGCTTATATACTTGCTTATATTCTTGCTTATATTCTTTCGTATATACTTGATTATATACTTGCTTATTTACTTTCTTATTTACTTGCTTATTGACTTGCTAATATACTTGCTAATGTACTTGCTTATGTACTTGCTTATATACTTGCTTATATACTTATTTTTTACTAGCTTATATACTAGCTTATATACTTTCTTATATACTTTATTATATACTTGCTAATGTACTTGCTTATATACTTGCTTATTTACTTGCTTATTTACTTGCTTATTTGCTTGCTTATGTGCTTGCTTATATACGTGCTTATTTACTTGCTTATTTACTTGCTTATTTACTTGCTTATTAACTTGCTTTTTACCTGCGTATATAATTGCTTATATACTTGCTTATATACTTGCTTATTTACTTGATTATTTACTTGCTTTATACACTTACTTTTATTTTTGCTTATGTACTTGCTTATATACTTGCTAATATATTGCTTATTTACATGCTTATATACTTGCCTCTATACTTGCTTATATACTTGCTTGTATACTTGCTTATTAACTCGTTTATATACTTTCTTATATAAGTAAGAACAAAAGCAAGTGAATAAGCAAGTATATAAGCAAGTATATATGCAAGTACATAAGCAAGTATAGAGGCATGTATAAAAGCATGTAAATAAGCAAGTATATAAGCAAGTATATAAGCCAGTATATAATCAAGTATATAATTGCTTATTTACTTGCTTATTTACTTGCTTATATACTCTCTTATATACTTGCTTATATACTTGCTAATATTCTTGCTTATATTCTTGCTTATTTACTTGCGTTTTTACTTGCTTATTTACTTGCTTATGTACTTGCTTCTATACTTGCTTATATAATTGCTTATTTACTTGCTTATATACTTGCCTATATAGTTTGATTATATAGTTACCTATGTAGTTATATATAGTATATAAGCTAGTATATAAGCAAGTATATGAGCAAGTACATAACAATTAAATAAGCAAGTAAATAAGCAAGACATAAGCAAGTATATAAGCAGGTAAATAAGCAAGAATATAAGCAAGTATATAAGCAAGTATATAAGCAAGTAAATATGCAAGTATATAAGCAAGTACATAAAAAGCAAGTAAATAAGCAAGTACATAAGCAAGTATATAAACGAGTAAAAAAGCTAGCATATAAGCAATTATATAAGCAAGTATATAAGCAAGTAAATATGCAAGTATATAAGCAAGTACATAAGCAAGTAAATAAGCAAGTAAATAAGCAAGTATATAAGCAAGTATATTAGCAAGTATACAAGCAAGTATAAACTTGCTTATATATTTGATTATATAGTTACCTATATAGTTGTATATAGTATATAAGCTAGTATATAAGCAAGTACATAAGCAAGTGTATAAGCGAGTAAATAAGCAAGTATACGAGCAAGTATATAAGCTAGTATAGAAGCATGTATACAAGCATGTAAATAAGCGAGTATATAAGCAAGTATATAAGCAAGTATATAAGCAAGAACAAAAGCAAGTGTATAAGCAAGTATATAAGCAAGTTCATATGCAAACACATAAGCAAGTTAATAATCAAGTAAATAAGCAAGTATAGAAGCAAGTAAATAAGTAAGTACATACGCAGGTAAACAAGTAAGTGAATAAGCAAGTATATAAGCAAGTACATAAGCAAGTAAATATACAAGTATATAAGCAAGTAAATAAGCAGGTAAATAAGCAAGTAAATGAGCAAGTATATAAGCAAGTACATAAGGAAGTATATAAGTATAAAAGCGAGTAAATAAGCAAGTATATTAACAAGTGTAAAAGCAAGTAAATAATCAAGTATATAAGAAAGTATATAAGCAAGTACATAAGCAAGTAAATAAGCACGTGTATAAGCAAGTACATAAGTAAGTATTTATTACTAACACAACACATACACACACACAACAGTACAAGTGTACAAGTACATAAGCAGGTAAATAAGCAAGTAAATAAGCAAGTGAATAAGCAAAAATACAAGCAAGAATATTAGCAAGTATATAAGCAAGTATATAACCACGTAAATAATCAAGTAAATAAGCATGTACATAAGCAAGTATATAAGCAAATATAAACTTGCTTATATATTTGGTTATATAGTTATATATAGTATATATAATGGGGTAATGGGGGTAATGGGGAAACCTGTGAACCGTGTTACTTGGGGCAACAGGACTCCACAACAGATAAAACTGTATCACGATTTTTGTCACACAAACTTGAGAATTATAGATCTTCCAGAGGAACTCAGAGACTGTTGTGGTACATTTTGTAGTAACAAGGAACATCACGCTGTACTTTATAATATGTACGGTAATATTATAAATATACTATCACTGGCAGCAATTCGTACATATAGGAATACAAGTAGAAAAATGGGAGGTTTCGTGACGGGGTGGAAAAAGCACGTCACGGGCTCACATCGGGAGGCGCGGCTTAAATTTCAGGAGTGAATGATGGCTGGGCAGCCGTCCAGGGGTCGCGTATTTGAAGAGATGTCAGAATCTAGAAAGCATTTTAAAGCCAAATTAAAATGGTGTCAAAACAGACAAGAACAGCTAAAGATGGATATTATTGCGACAAATCACTCTTCTAAAGACTTTAAAACTTTCTGGAAGAACACAAACAAAATGAATGTTAAGCCGAGTCTTCCAGTGAGTGTTGGGGGTGCTTATGATCACAAGGATATTGCGGATGCATTCAGATGCAATTTTACTGTAAGTTCACCCTTAAATGTCGTTTCAGGTTTGAATTTGAGCGAGGCTGAGACTATCATGCCAGAACGAAATGAAAAGATACCTGCAAAAAAAATAGAAAAAATAATTAAAGAGATGGTAAGAGGAAAATCGCCTGGTTATGATGGTCTCAACATCGAACACTTCAGATATGCTGGGGTGCATCTTCCGCGAGTCCTTTCACTGTTTTACAGCCTGTGTTTGGGTCACTCTTACTTACCGAGCCACTGATGAGGACTATTGTAGTACCCGTTGTTAAAAATAAAACTGGGGTCACATCCGACATTGGTAATTACCGACCTATCTCGCTTGCAACCACTGCAGCCAAGGTGTTTGATAGTGTGTTAAATGAGTGTCTCAATAAATACGTACTAATAAACGATGCACAATTTGGGTTTAAGCCAAATTTATCGACGGAGAGCGCCATTTACTGTTTGAAACACACTGTCAAATACTACACCATAAGGCGGACGCCGGTGTACGCGTGTTTCCTCGACTTATCGAAAGCTTTTGACCTGGTCTCATACGACATGCTGTGGGGCAAGTTGAGGGACGCGGGTGTTCCGGCGGAGTACACGGCTCTACTAAGATACTGGTATGCTAACTAGCGTAACCAGGTGAGGTGGGTTGGAGCTCTGTCGGAAGAATACAGGTTGGAATGCGGTGTAAGGCAGGGTGGCTTAAGCTCTCCACTCTTGTTCAACCTGTATGTAAACCAACTGATTGAACGACTTAGCAGCACACATGTTGGCTGCCACATCGATGACCTATGTGTCAACAACATAAACTACGCTGACGACATGGTGCTGCTCAGTCCTTCTATAGTAGGACTGAGGAAACTGCTTTCTATCTGCGAGACATATGCGAAGGAGCATGGCCTTAAATACAACTCAAAAAAGAGTGAAATATTAGTATTTAAGGCACCGAAACGGAAGCCACGACATGTGCCACCCGTATGTCTCGATGGTGTACCTCTGAAAGTCGTACAGAAGTTCAAATATCTCGGTCATATAGTTACGAGCGACCTAGGAGATGATGAGGATATTGAACGAGAGCGCAGAGCGTTGTCGGTAAGGGGCAATATGCTTGCCCGCAGATTCGCCATGTGCACTGCAGACGTGAAAGTAACTTTATTTAAAGCGTTCTGTCAGTCTTTCTATACCGGTGGTCTGTGGGTGACTTATACGCGCCGGACCTACAGCGCCCTGCGTGTTCAATATAACAACGCCTTTAGGATGCTGTTGAGGCTGCCGTGGCACTGTAGTGCCTCTAAAATGTTCGCAAACGCACACACCAATGACTTTTTTCGCCATAATGCGTAGAAAAGCAGCGTTTCTCCTGCAGCGCTTACGTACCAGCAACAACGGCATCCTAAGTGTAATTGCTGCCAGGCCTGACTGCCCCATACAGCACCACTGTATGATGGTAGCTATTGGGCGAAAAAAATAATTTGTGCATAATTCACATTAACTAACAATACTAACTTAGAAGTTAAGGAAAATTGTTACTAACATACTAACAATCTATGGATATTCCTTACGTCTGAAATAAACACTTATGATTATTATTATTATATATATAAGCTAGTATGTAAGCAAGTATATAAGCAAGTATATAAGCAAGTACATAAGCAAGTAAATAAGCAAGTAAATAAGCAAGTACATAAGCAAGTATATAAGCAGGTAAATAAGCAAGTATATAAGCAAGTAAATAAGCAAGTACATAAGCAAGTATATAAGTATATAAGCGAGTAAATAATCAAGTATATGAGCAAGTGTAAAAGCAAGTAAATAATCAAGTATATAAGAAAGTATATAAGCAAGAATATAAGCAAGTATATAAGCAAGTATATAGGTAAGTATATAAGCAAGTATATAAGCTAGTATATAAGCAAGTATATAAGCAAGTACATAAGCAAGTAAATAAGCAAGTAAATAAGCAAGTATATAAGCAAGTATATAAGCGAGTAAATAAGCAAGTATACAAACAAGTATATAAGCGAGTAAATAAGCAAGTATACAAGCAAGTATATAAGCAAGTATAGAGGCATGTATATAAGCATGTATATAAGCAAGTATATAAGCAAGTAGATGAGCAAGTATATAAGCAAGAAAAAAAGCAAGTGTATAAGCAAGTCTATAAGCAAGTACATAAGCAAGTACATACGCAAGTAAATAAGCACGTATTAAATAAATAAACACACAAATACAGGTAAATAAGCAAGTAAATAAGCATTTACTTGCTTATTTACTTGCTTATTTACCTGCTTATATACTTGCTTACGTACTTGCTAATTTACTTGCTTATTTACTTATATAGGTAAGTATATAAGCAAATAAATAAGAAAGTACATAAGCAAGTATATAAGCAAGTATATAGGCAAGTAAATAAGCAAGTACTTCTAAATGACCTAATTTCTTCACTTCCGATATCCATTTACAAAATAACACGTGTAATTCGTGTGAAACTTCTTCATCCCAAGAGATGCTAGTCCATACTTGCTGGATCAGCGACTTCCCTTGAATCGTTATGGGTGATGCGAGTCCTAAAGGATCGAAAACTGACATCACAGCGCTACTTATCTCTCTCTTCGTAGGCGGTCGTAAACCTTCCATCACCTCTTCCGGTGTGTTACGAAGACTTATGGAGAAACTTATTATATCACGTTTGATATTCCAAATCAAACTTAAAGTGCGTTCTGTGTGCTCCTTATCTCCCAGCGAAGCACTGTCGCTCTTATATTTATTTTCCATTTTACATAAAACTTCGGGTCGGTTGCTAGCCCATCCCCTCAGTTGGAAAGAAGCATGTTTATGTAATTCATACATATCGTTTACTATCCTTTCGGCCGTCGTCACGTCGGGAAATGCCTGTAGATAGTCATCCATATAAAAAATGCTTTCCGTAGCGGAAGCTGCTTCTGAATAGATATGTGCGTTATCCTGCGCATTTCTATTCTTTACATATATAGCGATGAATGGTGATGATGCCGCTCCAAATATGAGTGACGTCATTCTATACTCTTCCGGTAGCGCGTCACGATTGTGCCGCTATAAGAATCGAAGGCTATCCCTGTCTTCTTCCCGGATTTTCACTTGCAGGAACATTTCTTTAATGTCTGCCATCACTGCCACGCTTCCTTCTCTGAATCGTAGCAGAACTCCAAACAACGACTTCAATAAGTCCGGTCCGGTTAACAATGTGTAACAATCATTGAGACAACGTCCGCCCGTCCTAGAGGCGACGTCGAAAACTATTCTTATTTTCTTTTTTTGTGGGTGAGTCACTGTGAAGTGGGGAAGATACCACGTGCGTGGGGAAATGGAAATATGGTTCGCTTTCTCTGCGTAACCATTAACGATGAGATTTTCAATTTGCTTCTCGTATTTCTTTTTCAACTCGCTATTTTTGTCGAGCTTCTTTTCGATATTAAACAGGCGACTTTCAACCTGCGCTCTATTCGACGGCATGCACTCCAATGAGTGCATGCCGTCGAATAGAGCGCAGGTTATCGATTTTATTGTGTTGTGTATTTTATATACGATTGTCGATAGAAACAGACAATTCTGTGCGCCATAATAAAGCAGTCTCGTACCTATTATTAGGTATACGACGTACCGTTTTGCTCAAAATATTTAAAGCTCGTTCTTCTGGGTCGTTCGCGGGCTTTCTCGCAGACACTCCCAGAGATTCCAAACTAAAATAATCATTGATCAACTTATCCATGTCTTCCTCCTTCTTGGTGGAAATGTGGTTAACAATCTTGATTGGTTTGATGCCACCCGATATGTGACCATGTAAAACCCATCCAAGTTTGGTGAGCGATGCTACAGGTTGGTTCTTACCTCCTGAAATTAATTCACGAGTAACTATGAGATGCCAATTGTCCTGCCCAACTAATATGGTAGGTCTGGACCTCTCATACATCAACTCGTCCTTAATCGGTGTCAAATGAGAACACCGTTGCAATAATTCTCGACTTACTGACTGCGGAGAAAGGTTAAGTGACCTAATTGTTTGTACACTTATCTCCTCTAAGTCGTTAGAGTAAATGCCTTTTATTTTCACGTTTAAGCGATACGAACTGTCGTCGTTAATTCGCTTACTTCCCACGGCTTCAATACGTAATTCTTCTTTACGTCCGCGAGGCGCTAACTTCTGAGCCATCCACTCCTCTATGAGTGTCATGGTCGATCCTTCATCCAGAAGAGCTGTGGTCTTGACCTTTCCTTTAGGTCCATACAACTCGACCGGTATAATCTTTAAGTATGCACATGCCAGTGCGTTCACTGTACTAACAGTTGTAATCTGAGCCTCTTTACCCCCCCTCGTCCCCTTGCGGCGAGGTATTTTCATTGGGGTATCGGTGTGGCATTCGATGATGTGACATTCTACATCCCTCTACACCACATTTTTTCCCTCTGCACTCTAACCTCCTGTGGTTAGGTGACAAACATTGGACACATACTTTCGCTCTTTTGACCGCGTCCCATTTCTCGCGAATATTCATGTCCTTAAACTTGTAACAACTCACTATAGAGTGCTCCTTGTTGCATATAACACACTTAGGTGTTACCCGACTTACAGGCTTGTCCTGGGTTATCATAACCACTTGTCGGTTGTGCCCTTTATTATTTCGGCGTTCTAGACGCTTGCTCGTATTACTTCGGCGCTCATAGCGCTCGCTCTTAGCACGGTTGCGTTCATACCCCTTTGCAGTGTGTACAGTTTGCTTCCTGAATTCAGGATGCTTCCGTTTTTCAGGCACATTTTCATAGTTTAAGGACGTTCCAAATTGTTCACTCAATAAATTTAAAAACTTGGCCATCTTCTGTAACTCTGGCTCCAAAGGATGCTGAGCTCGATATTCGAACCATTTAAGTTTAATCATAGTTCCAAGTTTCTCCACTATGCGGCTCACTAACTCCGGTGAGTATAGATACTGTGGTTGATTCAACGCTTGTATTGTGGCAACCACGTTCGTAATACGACTTGCAAAAGATCCTATATTCCGGCAATCTTCCGCCAATCTTGGCATACGTTTTATATTCTCGATTTCGGCTAGAATGAGCATCTCAACCCTACCGAATCTTCTTTCGAGAGCGTTCATTATTTCTTCAGGTTCACACAAAGTAAATAACAGCGACTTAACCGCATCCTTAGCGGTGCCCTTTAATGCCCTCCTAAGGCGTGCGACATTCTGCACCCCTGAAAATTGGCTTCTCGTGTCTTCAAACACCGTTTTGAAAATTATCCATTCACCCGGGTCTCCATCGAACACCGGTAATTCCTGGAGGAAATGAAGCTGGGAAGACTTATCTTTTCCCGCTATATTTATTGCACTCACAATCGCTTCGGTCAATTCTGACACCTCACTCGTGTGTGTTTTCTGTGCATTTCCTTGGTTGCGCTCGATCTCCGCCTTTTTGCGGCGTGATCCTTTACACGCTTCCTTATCAGTAATATCGGGTTGCGTCACACTAACCGGCGCGCTCATTATGGTCTGTTGAACCCAACTCCTTATAAAAGGATCCACCTGAGTATTGCGCTCTTCGTCATCCTCACTCGAGTCGATCTCCTCTCCTCGGTTGAGTCGTGCCAACTCCAATTGAGACTTGGCTAAGGCAGCAGCTGCCTGTGCTCGTTCGAGCTCTGAGCGTTCGAATTTAATCCGCGCCTCTAATTCGGCTTTCAGCCTCACCGATCGCGATGACCAACTACCTCTCTGCGATCCCTTGTCACTAGTTGCCACCACCTCCGCTACAAGAAGGGGCGTTGTCGAGTAATTCGTTACAAAAAGTCGTTTATTTCGACCACAAGGATCATAGATGTTAGTAATAATACAAATCTTAAAACTAATTTTCGTAAAACTCAAAAACTATTTACCCAATTTTAAAACTATATATAAGACGGGCCCGATTAGTCAGCAGGTGCACCATATGACAATGGTTTAGGTACTGACCTCAAACCTGTCAGAAAATGCCCTCAGGATAGTGTTGGAACTGGCCCGCACCCTGCGCACCAGGGATGTGCATCGTTTACGCATGGTGGGTTAGAACTTATAAACAATTCACCCGCGCATCCGCGAACATACCCGGCGCATTACGAGGTAGACCAAACAGCACCCTGAATGCATTACATAACTCGCATTTAATCTGTAGCTTGTACCGCCAAAGATACGAAACGGCAACGTCGCGGCTGCTTTCAGTCAATCCGATCATTTATCTTATCGTTTGCTGTGCTCTGATTGGCTCATTTAAATCGGATCAACATTTTCCGTAACCATCGCAAGGTGGATTTGTATATCGGATCAACTTCAGCCAACGCCAGCAAACAGTCTCGTGGGTGCAGATGTTGATCCGGTCGGAGCCACATTAGTTACCAGAGATGCATATTGGATCAACAAAAGGCGCCGGATCAACATGCGTTTTCGGATCAACAAAGTGCTCGCGTGAAGTCGCGTCTGATCAACATTTACCGTAAAGAGATCTCTCTCTCTCTCTCTCTCTCTCTCTCTCTCTCTCTCTCTCTATATATATATATATATATATATATATATATATATATATATATATATATATAGCATATTAGGTTTACTATTACTATAGTACTATAGTATTCGATTTTTATTTGTTTACGAGTATTAATAGTCGCCAAGGATGCATGCAGTGGTGATCCATAACTAGTTCAACGTTATGGTTTAGAGTAAATTATGATATACTTTGGAGGTGGTTATTTGAAGTGAGAGTGCCGTCAATATGTATTAAATATAAAAATATGTAAAAATAATCTTTGGTGTGGTGTGAGGTAGGTAGGCTCTTTAATCTCTGTGTCAATCAGCTGACGAGGAGCTCTCTGATATTTGGTGCTGCTAAGTCTCTCAATTTACAGGCTGCTTGCACTACTTCAGAGATGTGATGTGATATGAAAATATGCGATTGATTCAAACATCTTGTACCACGTCAATAAGTCTGTTTGTTGCAAAATCATATCCCTTCAGTGTATTTGGGTAATTCGCAATAGAAGTGAGTAAATACGTTAATCGGATCCTAGTGTTTACCGTGACTCCGCTTTCAAAGGTGTTCCAATTACTCCAAACTAAGCGATTAAGACTGATTCGTGAAACAAAACATAACGTGAGTTCTTGAAGTCTCGCGTGACCGTGAGTGTTGCACGGAATAAAAAAATATACTTAGTAAAAAATATCAAATTATTTTTTTTAAATTTCGAATGTCAGCGCTAGGTCTTAGTTCAGTCTTGTTTAAGTTTAAACAAGACATGTTATTTATTCGATTTTTGGTTAAATATTATGCACCATGACCAAAAGAGTCGACCACTTGTTTTTTTGTTTTGAAAACAAGTGGTAATTTAGAGATATTTTTCTATCGAGGTAATTTTTTCTATTAATACTTTTTATGCGTAATATACTCCCTCGCAATGACGATGTTATATCAATATTAATATTTTGTTTGTTTAAATTTGATCTTGATTTAGCGATGTAAAAATTGAATATAAGATTGGCAATTTGCTTTTATACGCCACGCCATCTTATGACATTACCTTCTGTGTATGTAAGTTCTCTAATGAATTTTCCGCCATTAATTGCTTGCAAAAACTTCGTCGGAAGCATAATGACTTTTCATATTTACGCAAACACTAAACATTTCGTAAAACTAGTTTTTACGGATTTTATCGCGTATATTAACTTTTTTTATAATCCCGACTGTTCGAACATTTTTACAGTAACAATGGTCACGGGGAAACTGAGGTGTTCGACATCTCAATGTCATAGTAAACGACGGCTGCCTCCAGATTAAAATTATTAATTTTTGTTTGATCGTCAAATTATAAGCTTACAGTATCTTGAATACTTGCTGGTGAGTGCTTGGTCGGATTTAATTCTATTAATTATACTTCAAGCAGCCAAAGGAGCTTAGTCAATTTTTATCATCAGTCAAGTATAATGCCCCTCTGGAATATGCAGGAATGTAAAAAGCTTGATTATGAATGTGATCTCCCTTACATAGTGTAACGATCTCCCCCCTCTATATGAAAATAAAAATATGTATGATATTGAATATAATTAGTTCCCCTTTATAATAAAACTTATATATATGTGACCAGGATAATTAAAATATGTTTTGATCTTTCTAAATGATCTTTCAAAAGGTTTATTAATAGGCCGGTTTTAATATTTTGGCGTGATCGTCTTAGTTAGAACCCTTATTTACGTTGTGTTTGTTTAGTAATTTAGTTCTTTTAGGTGTCTTTTGGAAGAATGAATATTCACTAGAGCAATTGAAAGCTGTTGGTAGTGCCTTATAAGCTAAGTGAACCCCGTTCACGAAGACAGGGCTCGAAAAAGGTTAAGAACATAAAACGTCCCTATTGCACTTGCATCAGGTTTACATTATTAATTATCCCTTCCTCTCGGAAAAGGCTCAAAATATATTTATACAAAATACCCGATACAAGGGCTTCGCTCTCCTACATTTATTTAAAAAAATGTAGGGGGAGGTACACGGCCCCACACACGCCGAGCACGGTGAGTGCCAACCATTTTGATGCACTCCCCCCGAAGGGGAACGCTAATTCGGGAACTGGACCGTAGTCCACAGCAAAATAACTGGCGAACTAGTAAAAGAGGCTTGGCCCCTTGTTAGTGCGTAAACACAAACATTGACCGAAGTCGCGCATGTCAATGCGTGTAAACGCCATACAGAATACGAACGAATCCAGCCACAGTGAATGTACGTCACACGGTTTAGGCAAATAGGCACACTGGCCGTAAACCCTCCGTGAGCGCCACCACCTGCCAGACTGCCGCTCCTGCAGACGTGATGTAAGTGTATGGCATCACCACCAATTGCATGATCAGCACGGCTACTAGCCGCAGAGCGTGTCATGAGTCTACCGCTCACTTTAAGGGAATGGGGCCCCACGTTGTGCGGCTTTCGGCCGCAGCCTTGAGAGTCTCCTCAGATCCTCCCGCCAGCTACCACCCGCATGAGGTCGACACATATGCTCCACCAACCAATACAATGGCAGATATAGCCAAAAGGCAGTTATAAGATAAGAGTAATAATTCGCCATCAGAAAGGGTGTGTGTCACTGACGTTGAGTAAATGCATTTTCGATCATGTTTGTCTCACCCACCGACAAGTTGCCTTTAATCATTCAAAGGTGGGAAAGTTACAGAGATATAATATTATGTTGTTATATAAAACATCGTGGAGGGCAGACAGTCTGCAGCCCCGTAATGTAGGGACCCGACTTGGGCAAAGCTACTCAGGCGTGAGTCAAACCAAGACGCAGAGAGCGCCATTGAGAATAGCGTCCCACCAAACAACCATCGTAGAGACGCAATGCTGCAGAGCGCAACAAACATCAATACGACTATCGTCGGGCTTACA
This sequence comes from Parnassius apollo, assembly GCA_907164705.1. NCBI lineage: Eukaryota > Metazoa > Arthropoda > Insecta > Lepidoptera > Papilionidae > Parnassius > Parnassius apollo. The sequence goes on from CAJQZP010001707.1 coordinate 2,147,132, forward strand.
CCATCCCAAGGTCCCCCATACATCCCAGCAGACATCACCACCCGCATACCTCCATCGACCAGAACCACAAGAGTGCGTCGAATCAGGCGCAGCACACCCGCAGATCCATCACAAGACGCAATACCGCAAGTAGCAGTAAGCATCAATGCAACTATCATACGGGTGGCGCCCCCTCACAACACACCCACATGATCCCTATCGACTTTGGTAACAAAGTTTGTATTGTTGTTATATAAAAAATATCACCAACGTATCATAGTAGCACGCTACTAAGACGCCAATTAACAAAACTCCACGTATCATAGCGCTAATGCACTAAGACATGAAGTTGAGTATGCCTGTTACACTTAAAAGTGCTACCAAACACACTCATCATCCCAATCCGAAAGATAGATGACACATCGCTATGCGCAACGACGTCGCCCACAAACGGTATGGGTGTGCGATGTCCACGGGAAAGCCGTATTGCTACAACAAACCCGCTTACCACCGGCACTAAGATGATATGTCTAGGACACATCGGTTAGCGAGTCCAAGTTTACCTCGGACCAATTGCTCGTGAAGCAGCACACACGCCACCATAATATTCCTTTTCAAGTCCCTAATAAGGACTAGTCATTTTGCTACAGTACTAGGAGCAGTCAGTCACCCGACCACCCCATACAATGCTTATGCATCAAGGAGACCTCCTATAATATTGCTTTTGTATCATAGACCTTACTTTCATAAGTCATGTATATATAGGATTCGAACCCACGACCCTACTATTGTAATGCATATTAATCATAGAGACCTTCTATAGTATTGTTCTTGGATCATAGACCTTACTTTCATAAGTCATTAATATATAGGGTTCGCACCCACAACCCTACTATTGTAATGCAAATTCATCATGGAGACCTTCTTTAGTATTGCTTTTGTTTTTGAGTTTAATATCATAAGTCCCTAATATAGGACTAGTCATTGTGCTACAGTACTTCATGCAGTCGGGCTCCCGACCACCCCATATATATGTACAACTGCAGGTATGTACCTCCGGCAGCTTCCTCCATACAAGACGTCTATACGTGAACACCTTCCATAACTTAGGAAAATTTTCTTTAATACATGAACTCCTTCAACAACTTAAGAAATTTCATCTATACGTGAACTCCTTCCACAACTTTTCAAAACTTAAAAATTTTCTTTTATACACGAACACCTCCCATGACTTAAACAATTTTTAACAAATTTTCTAATTATCTTATAAACGTTATTTAACTTAATTTTATAATATTTTTTGACTTGTATTTCTATTATTTATCTAATTTTAAATATTTTTTCAAGTTTTTAAATAATTTTATTTATTACGAAAAACAATAATTTTGCCTTTAATTTACTATGTTATTGGGATAATGTCTGAAATATATTAACTTTATGTTTATTAATTTAACTTAATTGCTTAATATATATCTTTTAAGACTATTTTTGACGCCCCCTTTATATTGAATTTAATTATTAATAATAATATTGGGCCGTCACAATAGGTATAAACTGAAGATCAATAAATACCTCGCGTTAAAGAACACTTCCAGCCTTCCGAACAAGCCGTTTTCCGAAAAGGCTTCAGTACCATAGACCACATACATACCCTGCGGCAGATTGTACAGAAGACCGAAGAGTACAATCTGCCACTTTGCCTGGCATATGTGGACTATTAGACAGTCCCTTCAGGGGTGCCAAGTTGACTGTCGGTATATCGAAGTGCTGAAGTGTTTGTACAGTAGAGCTACGATGGCTATCCGAGTACAGAACCGGAGTTCGAAATCTATCCAACTGCAGAGAGGTGTAAGACGGGTGATGTTATATCCCCGAAACTCTTCACCACTATGCACTATGCTCAATGATCTCAATGGTGTCTCCCAACGGATAGGTATTAAGATGAACATGGACAAAACAAAGATCATGTTTAATATCCATGTCACACCTCTGCCGGTAGTTGTTGGGAGCACTACGCTCGAAGTTGTTGACGAGTACGTTTACCTGGGACAAATAGTCCGACTAGGTAAGTCCAACTTCGACCGAGAGGTCAATCGACGAATTCAACTCGGCTGGGCAGCGTTCGAGAAATTACGACATATCTTCTCGTGAGGTATACCTCAATCTCTGAAAACTAAAGTGTATAACCAGTGCGTGTTGCCAGTGATAACTTACGGATCTTAGACGTGGTCCTTCACTGTTGGCTGTACTGTTGACGTTCAAGGTCGCTCAGCGAGCTATGGAGAGGGCTATGCTCGGAGTTGCTCTGCGTGATAGACTCAGAAATGAGAATCATCATCATCATCATTACAGCCCTTCACAAGTCCACTGCTGAACATAGGCCTCCCCCAAGTAATGCCACAAAGCACGGTCCTGAGCCACCTGCATCCATCGACTTCCTGCATGTCTTACCAGGTCGTCACTCCATCTAGTGGGGGGTCGCCCTACACTACGCCTACCGGTACGAGGCTGCCACTCGAGAACCTTTCTTCCCCATCGGTTATCGGTTCTTCGAGCTATATGGCCGGCCCATTGCCACTTCAGCTTACTAATCCGTTGGGCTATGTCGGTCACTCTGGTTTTACTGCGGATATCCTCATTTCTGAGTCTATCACGCAGAGAAACTCCGAGCATAGCCCTCTCCATAGCTCGCTGAGCGACCTTAAGCGTCCTCATACGGCCAGCAGTGAAGGACCACGTCTCAGATCCGTAAGTCATCACTGGCAACACGCACTGGTTGTACAATCTAGTTTTTAGAGATTGAGGTATACCTGACGAAAAGATATGCCGTAATTTCCCGAACGCTGCCCAGCCGAGTTGAATCCGTCGATTGACCTCTCGGTCGAAGTTGGACTTACCTAGTCGGACTATTTGTCCCAGGTAAACGTATTCGTCAACTACTTCGAGCATAGTGCTCCCAACAACTACCGGCATAGGTGTGACATGGACATTGAACATGATCTTTGTTTTGTCCATGTTCATCTTAAGACCTATCCGTTGGGAGGCACTATTGAGGTCATTGAGCATAGTGCTTAAGTCCTCCAGCGATTCTGCCATAAGGACTATATCGTCGGCAAATCGAAGGTGAGTGATGTACTCGCCATTGATGTCAATACCGTATCCTTTCCAGTCCAGTAGCTTGAAAACGTCTTCCAATGCAGCGGTGAAGAGTTTCGGGGATATAACGTCACCCTGTCTTACACCTCTCTGCAGTTGGATAGGTTTCGAGCTCTGGTTCTGTACTCGGATAGCCATCGTAGCCCTACTGTACAAACACTTCAGCACTTCGATATACCGACAGTCAACTTGGCACCGCTGAAGGGACCGTAGCACCGCCCAAATTTCGACGGAATCAAAGGCTTTCTCATAGTCCACATACGCCAGGCAAAGTGGCAGATTGTACTCTTCAGTCTTCTGTACAATCTGCCGCAGGGTATGTATGTGGTCTATGGTACTGAAGCCTTTTCGGAAACCGGCTTGTTCGGGAGGCTGGAAGTCGTCAAGTCTGCGTGCGAGACGATTCGTAATGACTCTCGAAAACAGCACGTAGACGCGGCTCAGAAGGGAAATCGGTCTGTAGTTCTTTAAGAGAGCGTTGTCGCCTTTCTTAAAGAACAAGACCACCGCACTTCTGCTCCACGCCTCTGGAGTAGTGCCACCATGGAGGACAGAATTGAAGAGCTTCTGAAGGACTTCAAGTACCGGTGTTCCACCCGCTTTCAGAAGCTCCGCTGTAATTCCATCCTCGCCTGGGGCCCTGCCGTTTTTAAGGTGCTGGAGAGCCATTCTAATCTCGCTTAGACTGACGTCCGGGATATCATCGGAATAGTGTCGGATAAGATTTGCTCTTGGATCGTTACTCACACTTGCGTGTGGCTCCAACGATGATGTGTACAGCTGCCCATAGAACCTCTCAATCTCACTCAAAATCTCAGGTGTCCCGGAAACGATGTTGCCACACTCAGTCTTCAGCCTTGACAGTTGGCTCTTTCTGGCAGACAGATCTCTGGCAAAGACTTTGGAGCCCTGGTTCCGCTCGATCGCTTCTTTAATACGAGAAGTATTAAAGTTGCGTAAGTCTCGCCGTATGCATTTGGAGATCTGTCTGTTCAGTTGCCTGTATGCTGTCAAATCTGTTGACGATTGCAGCCTCATCTCCCGTCTAACAGCCATGAGATTAAGAGTGTGATCGGAGAGTTTTTGTGTTCTTCTGCGGCGGGTCTTGCAGAACTTAGCTCCGACCGCATGGACAGTTTCCACGAGCTTGTCGTTCAAATGAGAATATCCGCAGTAAAACCAGAGTGACCAACATAGCCCAACGGCTTAGTAAGCTGATGTGGCAATGGGCTGGCCATATAGCTCGAAGAACCGACAACCGGTGGGAAAAAAAAGGTTCTCGAGTGGCAGCCTCGTACCGGTAGGCGAAGTTTAGGGCGACCCCCCAGTAGATGGAGTGACGACCTGGTAAGACATGCAGGAAGTCGATGGATGCAGGTGGCTCAGGACCGTGCTTTGTGGCATACTTTGGGGGAGGCCTATGTTCAGCAGTGGACTTGTGAAGGACTGTAATGATGATGATGATGATGAAAAAAAAACACAATTTAAAAGTGTGAATCAAATGCGCTGCTTCATCTAAAGAGTAGATTCCTTTACCGCTGGATATACGCCTAAAATTTTGAAGTTCTGTGTACGGTTTTGGCAGTGAGCCACAATATTTCATGTAAATTATCAGAAAGAAACTTACTAGACTAAAAAATTGTTACTTATAAGCAGTTAATTGCGTAAAGGTTTTTACTAGGCATCCATTTAGGAAAGTTGCATACACATTTTAACAATTTTACATATTAATTTGACGTTTATAGAAAAATATTTCGGTAGGTTTGGTAGCTCAGGGGCTACGTGCTGTCGTAGTAGCCCCTGTTACATGCTGTCTGTAAATTTCACTGTACGCGAGCACTGTTTTGATCCCCGCCGGAACCAATGAAATTGTAAATTGCGATTTTACGTGCTGATTTACCACGTGATCGGCAGTAAAGTAAAATAAAATATCGCAGGAAACCTGCATGTTTGAGAAATCAAAAGAAATATTTATAGGTGAATCCGTCAACATACATTATAACAGGGTGGCGTTCACTTACTTTACCCTCTCAGAACTAGGAGTAGGCTTGTGGTACGCATATGGTCTGGTTGCACCAACGCGCACCCTTGCTTTTCGTGTTTTTTGATGTATTTGTTAGTTTAGTGCTGGCATAATTCCCCTCTCTTCCGTGCCTTGCCCGCAAGGGCCTGCCTAGTAAGGGGGAGCTAGATACTGGTGGACGCTTCTTTGGTCCTCCAATCAGAGGTGCGCTCCGTCAAGTTGAAAGGGGAGATGGCGGAAGCTATAAGAAGACGAGTGCCGTCATCGTCGTCGAAAAGCTGCCAAGAGAGAGGCAGCTTTCCGCTTCTCCGAGGTAAGTGTCCATCCTTATTATGAGCTGTTTTATTTGTCGTGTCACCCAACGCATAAAATTAAGCAAGTATATTGTTCAAAGACCGCCACGTGCCACGTCCGTCACTTTATCGTTCACCCCGCCATACTTTTTTGCCTTTTCGCGCACCTATAAGCTGTAATTTTACTTTTTAGTTAATTATTAGTAATCGCGTCAGGTAGTATCTAGAGCATCTATCGGTCTAGAGGACATTACATTAGAATTTATTACATAGAATAGAATCACAATAAATCACTTTTATTTAGTATTGATTACATGTAATTCTTATTGAAAGTAATTTTTTTAAATTTTATCGCCGGCACGGAAATCTGTTCTGGGAAGAGCCATCAAGAAACCCAGCAGAACTCTTTTTTTAAGCGTAAGTTACAATATAATATTTATAGGATTGTTATGAAGACATTTAGGAACAGCGTGGTAGTGATCATCTCATTCTCAGGGGTTATTATCTATCATGTACTCTTTAGTAGTATAATAACCCTTATTAAACAATTCTTCTGTCTGTATATTTTCTGGGACTTTGTTGTAGAAGGTTATAAATTGCCCTATGAAAAAATTACTGGCTCTTTGGAGTCGAGTAATTGGTGTAACTAACTTGTGCTTGTTCCTAATATTTACAAAATGTATGTACATCAATATTTTAAATAAAATATTTTTGTTACTTTGTATATAAATTGAATTTTCGTAAATATATTGATAGATCGTAGTTAATATATTTATTTCTTTAAATATTTATCTAAGAAATTCCTTCGGACCTGACCTGGACCGGTTATATATTGCTATTATGGTTTTCTTTTGCAAAACAAAGATAGTTTAAATGTCAGTCGTATTACCTCATAGCAAGATTCCATGAGGTATTATGCTATAGGCCTCTAATCTTTTTTACAGCAAATGCTGTAGAACTAAGTTTACTAGCTATTTTTGCTATAAGAGGGCCCCATTGAAGTTTAGTGTCGATTGTAATTCCGAGAAAAACGGAAGATGATTCACCTGCTTAACACTAAGTGTGGTGAATTTAATATATTTCGTTTTAATACCGTTTAAAAGCAAATTATTGACGTTAAACCATTGTACTACTTTTGATATAGCATTATTCACTTCGTGATATTTCAATAATTGCCTTTTAACTCGGAAGATCAACGACGTATCATCGGCAAATAAAACTATATTACGCAGTGATAGTGTAGTACAATATCATTGATATTATGATTATTCCCTACCAAGTAAGGTAAGTCATTAATAAAAACTAAGAACAGGAAGAGGTCAAAACTTGAGCCCCGAGTAACACCCACAGATACTACCAATCCGGAAGAACTACTACCATTAAAAAAAACTGTTTGCAATCTATTATTTAGATATGATATAATAAGTTTAATTTTGATTTATAGTGTTAACTTACACTTTATACTTCATTTTCGGTTACTTCTGACTACTTATGTATTTGAAATGCAAATTTTATATAATTCTAAAATTATTTCGAGACAAAGTATTAGTAAACAACTTTTAAAATCAGTGTAAATAATTACCTTTTATATATATAAAAAAAAACTAGTAACCAACTTTATTTTGTACCCACGTTATTTTTAAAACTTGTAGTTGCCTCTTACACTCACGCGACAAAGAAAATAGACTAAAATATATGAAGCAAACGCGATGCGTAGGTAAAGGTGGAACCTTGTCATTTGAAGTAAAGTACCCGGATGAAAAGAGCCGTGGTAGCTCAGTGGTTAACGCTCGCTGTAAATATAACAGAACGCGAGTAACCCGGGTTCGATCCCCGCCGGCACCAATGAAATTGTTAATTGCAATTTTAAGTGCTGAATTACCACGCGCTCGGCGGTGAAGGAAAACATCGTGAGGAAACCTGCATATCTGAGGAATAAGAAAAAAAATATTTCGAAGACATGTGAAGTTCGTCAACACGCATTTGGGCAGCGCGGCGGACACTTCCTTGCCCTAAACCATCTCAGAAATGAGGGGAGGCCTGAGCCCAGCAGTGGGACGTATATAGGCTGTAACTTTACTTTACTTTACTTTTACCCGGATGACCGAGCTTTGCTCGGTTTTTTTAAGTTACATTTAGATACAAATTACATGAATAATATCTTATTGATATAATAGAAAAAACTGAACTGGTTATTTAAATAAAAGATAATGGGTGCAATTAGTTAAATTAAAATTTTCGTATTTTTAAAAAATACTACAAAAAAGGGCTCGAAATAATAGATTTTCTCCTAAAAGAAGGGAACTTGAAAAAAAAGAAAAATAGTCGAACCCAAGACGGGACGCGAACCAAGGCATTACGATTTCATGACCGCTCTATATCCACTTGAGCTATTGCGATCATTAACAAAGAATCAAAATTTGCCTTCTTATATTGTAGCAGTTTTTCATTGCCTGAAAACACGGACAAAAAGTCTTTTCTAATAATAAATCCCCCCGAAACTCCCTGGACACAAAATTTTATGAAAATCGATTGAGCCGTGGCACGGCTTAATCTATTTAGAAAATGTCTTTTTGTCCGTGTTTTTAGGCAATGAAAAACTGCTACAATATCATTAGAATAAGAAGGTAAATTTTTGCAGTTTGTTAAAGATTACAATTAGCTTAATTGGTATAATGGGCGGTTACGAAATCGTAAAACCATGGTTCGAGCCCAGACCGACCGACCGACTTTTTTTTTTCAAGTTCTTTTCTTTTTTGAGAAAATCTATTTTTTCGAGCCCATTTTTTAGTATTTTTTAAAAACACGAACATTTAAATTAAACTAATGGCACTCATGATTTTTTTATTCAAATACCCAGTTCAGTTTTTTCTATTATGTCGCTAAGATCAAAAAATATTATTCGTATTTCATCAGTATGTAATTTGTATCTAAATATAATTTCCAAAACACACGAATTAAAAAAAACCGAGCGAAAAATACCGAGGAATGAATGAGGAAACAGTGACAAACCAAATTTTTGTTGCAGGTGTGAATGGCAGCGTCGGTAAGGGACGCCCTAGGAGAAAGTTTGTCGACCAAATTGGCGATCTATTGAAAAGTGGCCAAATTAGGAGTACCCTTAACCGACGAGCATGTATGCGTAGGTATATGGATATTGAAGAGGCGAGAGAGCTGTGTCAGGATTGTGCCAAATGGAAGTCTGTAGTCTCTGTCTACCCCTCTGGGTGACAGGCGTGAGTGCTTATGTATGTATATATGTAGTGTATGTATGTAATATGTATTATGTTGTTCTAAGCATTTGTAGATACGGTTCAAGTACACGTAATGATTATATCCTCATTGGTTCTGTGGTGTCCCTTTTAAATATTACTATACTCTTTGGGGGGTTCTAAAAGTTTGTCAATTGGCGTCCTCATGTATAGAGCCAGTACTGAACAGATTAATGGCATGCAAATATCCCCTTCAACGTAGTAAAAGGCAATTATTTCGTTTTTATTTTACTTAATTTTTCAGACAGGCATATTCTCCAGATACCTAAAAAGGCAACGTGTACAAAAGATACTAAAAATTGTAACTTGTTATTATTTTGTTTGTTTTTTTTTATAAAAAAGGTGACAAAAGATCACACATTTCACCTGATTGGTAAGTGTATGCTGTGGCCGAAATTCACCTACATCTATCTTCAATTAAGAATCAAAATTCAGACAAAATAAGTTTTTTATCAATTTTGTTTATTTGTTGAAAATAAATAAAAAAACGTATTTTTTGAATAAATAAAAGACAGAGTGTTTACCATGAGTTCGTTACTATCAAATATTTAGAAGCCGTGGGTCCATACGCAAACAAAAATCTGTCGCCTTATTTATACCAGCAAAAAAATTCTCAAAACAATAATAGGATTTCGAAGTCAACGAAATTACTATTTTGGTTAGTAAGGACCACCATTGCTGTTATTACAAAACTAATAGTTTAGTTGATGCTGCTGGTGATGCTTGGCTACTCCAGCCCATGAACATCTGCAATCAACTTCAAATAAAGAAGGCCACAGAGGCATTGTCACCTCTGAGGACTGAATGAATCTCAGCCTGTAATTATATTAGCTCTCTATCCTCCTACGACCGAATGTAGGTATGGTATAGAGAGCTAATATACCAAAATAACAGCGTAAAATAGCAGCTCAATGCTGCTGTGTTTCGTATGGTGAGTGTAGAGAACCGGAGACCCTTTTTAATATACACGAGGAATTCCATATTAGTCCTCAGAGGTGATAATGTAACTGCATTTTGATTCTTACTCGAAGATAGATGTAGCTGTCTATGGGCCACAGCATCCACTTACCATCAGGTGACCTGTATGCCCCTTTGTCACACATATTCTATAAAAAAAGTTGTACATTTGTATACATCATGTTATTTAAACAACTGCTATGGAGTTTGCATACGCGTTCATATCTCAACTTTCATTGGCGAAGCCTGATAGCCGTTTGTACTCAACTTGGCTCCTTTTCACATTAACATAGGTATTTCACCTTTATATACATGGAATTTAAGCACGCCTGCTTAAAAAAATTGTCGGGCATAAAAAATATATATCCTATATCCTTGTACGCCATAACCACACTTACAATTGCAATAATAATTTCATTGATGATCGTACTCGGGTTGCTTACCGACACGGCTCACAAACACGTATTAATTCTGTCATATTTTTATGTTTAAACAGAACTACAGAAATGTGGCAGTAGTAATGTAGAACATTTTTTTCGTTACTACATTAAACGAAAAATGACATTCAATACAATAATATTTTTATATACCACTCTTGAACTTCACTTCACTTCACTTTGGAACATAACTTATCCTTTCCTGAGGAGAACAAACAAGGAATCCAGCGAGATAATTTCTTTTATTTATAATTAAGTAGAAGTAATATAGTGAAAAAGCTGCCATTTCTTTCGTATAAAAATAACACTAAATACTTATATGGATCGTTATTTAAAGTTATAAGTCTTTAAATTAATAAAATATTCACTACTAACACTCTCTTTAAACAGTCGCAAATCATATAATGAGTGGGCGACAATAGCATTCATAGCAAATCCATAGCATTAGACAAAAGTTATATGACCTGTACAATGAAAGGATCATATAACCATAGTTTTTATTTAGAGAATACATATGTAAAAAAAATTCCAGTCTACGAGTATTTAAAGAGTGTGTTGCGCAGCCAAGTCTTACATTTAAAAGTTTTACATTAAAAAACAAAATGAAGAATGCCTCTAAAACATTAAAACTACTTGGGGTATAATCAATAACAAAACTGGCAAGATGAAATTACACAACTAAAGTTATGAATTAAACTTTAAAAATATTAAAATGGCTTCAAAGTTTGCGTAATAGAGTATATACCTATGATTGAATATTTTTAGAGGCTTATTGAGTATATGGATATAATTATATTATATATTTCTTTTCTTTATGAAATTTCGAATGTTTATATGTGATTGTCCTATGAACTAAGCGTACTATGTTACTGTGTACTCGAATGGTACACCGACTAATTGGCTAGGTTAGGTGAAATTCGTATATCTCAAAAATAATAATTAGAATGGTACTTATGACATAGTCACGATCGTAGCTTAGTTGAGAAGGGTAATAAAAATCTACTATTAAAATAAAAAAATTAAAGTAACAGCCTACGTACATACGTCCCACTGCTGGGCACAGGCCTCCTCTCATTTTTGAGAGGGTTTTAGGGCAAGAAAGTGTCCGCCGCGCTGTCCCAATGCGTGTTGGCGAACTTCACATGTCTTCGAAATATTTTTTTTATTTCTTATTCTTCAGACATGCAGGTTTCCTCACGATATTTTCACCGCCGAACTCGTTGTAAATCAGCACTTAAAATTGTAATTAACAATTTCATTGGTGCCGGCGGGGATCAAACCCGGGTTACTCACGTTCTGTTATATTTACAGCGAGCGTTAACCATCTGAGCTACCACGGCTATATAGTACTAAAATAAAACCTAATACTAAATCTAAAATGTATATTTAAAGTCACGTTATATTTCGTTATAATGTTCCAAGTATACAACTATCCAACGTTGTCAACGTGACAAAGTCACAACGATTTTTCACTGTGACTTTCTTGTAACCCGAACGACGGTCACGGTTATTTAAAAATAACGTTTTTCTACAAATGTAGTATGCCAGAAGTGATATAGGTTTTACAATATTTGGAGATATTTTATAAAAAAAAAAACGTAAAATATTTGTTTTTGATTGTCTTAAATCTAAATAACACCGTATTTATAGGGCACGTCGCTAGGGAGGTAGGGGAGAGTTGGGCAGCTGGGAGACATGGACACCCCCTCGTAATTCCAGTTCAGTTGTAAAATTTATTTTATTTTTATATTGGTTGTTTATTTTACTCACTGGTAAAACTGATAATTCGTATACAATTTGTTATTTCATTCAGCTGCCAAAGTTACACGCTTTTTAAGGTTAGGTGCGCGTTAACGTAAACATTTTGTTGTGGTTTCACTATACATAATCGAAGAACCAGTGAAGGTAAGTATTTTATTTTTTATTTTATTTCCGTTGTATATTTACTGACGTATATATTAACCTGTATGTCACGCTAAAACATCCGACCATAAAACGTTCTGTGTTACGTCATACTTTATTTCAGATTTCTCTACCCACCGCCACTACCTTATATTTTCCTTAAACTACCGTTACGAAAAACTTATTCGAACGAAACTTTGGGATCATCAAGAAAAGAGCTTACTCCTTTCTAAATGGCCAGCGACGCACCTGCAATTCCCGTGCTGTTGCAGTTGTTTATGGGCGGTGGCAGTCACCTACCATCAGTTGAGCCGTATGCTCGTTGTCCCCCTCTCCTATACAAAAAAAAAAAAAACTCACAAATAGGTATAACTAAATGTAATTTTATAGTCACAGTCACTTTATGGACACAAGCTTATATTTATTAACAAAGTACTCGTAAATCTTTGTGTCAGTAAAACAGAATAAAATAGAATAATAATAAATAGAGTAACTCTTATTCCATATAGATTACAAGTAATTCTTATAGAAAGTTATTGTGATCTATGAATGATTTTGTTCAATAAATACATTGAATAGTTCCAAGCTATTTTAGAAATTGACTATATGTGACTCGGTTAAAATAATTTAATTCTACTCGTATCAAAACTATTAGAAATATGCAGACTACATTTTTCCTGGAAAAAATTCAAGCAAATGTCAAATCCTATTTCTTAACATTTATTTTCTTACAATAAATCTTTTTATTGTATTTATTTGTAAATTAATTTATTTTTAAGGCGAAAATTGCAATCTAAAAATGAGTACGAACTTTGTAACTGGGAATGTTCAAGTTACTCTGAATATGGACTTATTAAACATTCAAAATTACGAAACTTCACGACTCTGTGAAGAGGAAAACTTTATGATACTCCGCTGCACTTTTATTCACCTTCACAAAGGGTTGAAGGTATAATATTTTGTCAAGATATATTATCTTACTCCGGGAACTTATACTCGTAATTTTCATTGAACTAATTACTTTAACAATTTTTTCACGGACAAGGCTATCTGCTTATGAAACGTACGTCGTCAGATACCACTACCTACCTACCTAACACTATATTATGATTACAAATAATCATTAACGGTATTTAGATCAAGTTTCCCTTCTATAACTACGCTTCGCCTTTATTATACTTACGCCTTTGGTTTTATGAATGTCTATCAAATAAATTTATTTTGTATTAGTGATCACCCGCGACTACAAGGGGATGTACGCGTACAATTTCTGATTCTCTATGTGATAATGAAAATTTCTCGTTGCAAAAGACCTACCTATATATAGAGGCTATATAGAGCTTATGCAAGTATTTGTTACAAGTTGAAAATGCAATAATGTTATGATATCCCATCGAGTTTTAAATATCCTTAAAGGCCAAAGTAATCACCAGGTGTGCTCAAGGGGAAATAGTATTCAAACTACGAATACTAAAACAATCAGAATACCCCTTTGAGTTTCATATTCCACATTTATTCCATGCGGATCCACAAACTATTGTGCATCTTTTGACGACGATGACGAATTATTATTGCTTCCTTGTTTTGGGCTACATGATAATAAATACTAAGTTTTTAAGGAATGTTTGTCTTTTAGAACCTCTTTGTGAACAAAAATTGGGGCACGGTTCTCGTGTGTTAAAATCTCCAGACTACTTCCTCCAATTACTCTCGAGCATTAGGTCACATAAAACTATCCGTGAGAAAAGCAGCTCTCCCTTAAGTCTAATCCAGCCATTTTCAGTGACTACCTTTGTACTTTATTATTGGTCATAGTGAAGCACACTTTCAGGGGTAATTGTAATTTCTTGAACTCAAAGGGGCAATCTGATGGTATTATTATTCGAGGCCGAAAAACTGATTCCCCTTGAGCACATTCGGTGATTACTTTAGCCTCCAAAACATTTTTATGAAGAGCTGTTATTTGTAGTACCTCAATAGTATCTTAAGTACTTCAATAACATAACTCGTTAGCACAGTTTAAGGGTGAGAATATGAGCTGGAATGCTTGTTGGGTTTAGGTTATTAAAAACTCGACGGAATAATTTACTTCATTATCAACTTGTATCACTGAATACACAAATTTCTATCCCTTCAAAAAAAAAAACTGTTAATGTCATCCGCTGTGTTATTTTAAGAAAACAAAATAGCACGCTCACATAACCAGTTTATGAGTTTTGTCATAATGTTAGCGATGTTACCATAAACTTTGGCAGTAAGCTTTGCAAGAGTTTTTACAACTATGACCAGACTTGTTGACAGTGATATTACAGCGTCACTATCTACAGTTCTGTGTTACCATTGTTAAATAGAGTTACCATTCTCACCGTGGCAAAAAATCAGTGGGTATTGCAAGCTATCATATGAGTGGCTTAATTCACTGTACGACGTATCTTGTTATCGTGACTTTGTGTAATACAATATCTCGCTTTTCAAACTGTTGTCCAAGTATGACCAGAGCAACTTCACTACTAATATGTAAAAGTAATAGGTAATGGTAATAGGTAAAGGTAATAGGCAGAGGTAATAGGTAAAGGTAATAGGTAAAGGTTAGGTAAAGGTAATAGGTAAAGGTTATAGGCTAGGTAATAGGCTACCAAACAAATGATAAACTTGCCCTTGCACTTTAAAAGCATGGGTGCATGGGCATATAACCATTTTCTATTATTTTTTGCCCCAAAGGACGTAATTTGAAAGCAGCTATTATACTTCTCAATACGATCCATCTAATATTCATGCTCTGGATGAAGATCCAAATCCAAACCATAATCAAGCTATAAAGAGGTTCTGGCAAGGGCTCAAAAGCAGGAAGATTCACTTTACCACCAGCGCAGCACATGCCAGGGGCCTCTTCTTTCCACTTGAAAGCTAAACAGTGAATACATTTTTGATTAATAGCACCAAGAATAACCAAGTTTTATCAGTTTCATAAGCTAATTCAGGATCATAAATCAGCCCAGATAAAACTTTTACTTTGCATGAACGTAATCGTCTTTTTAATCGTCTTCCTGGATTATTCCTTTCATGCCTAGAAATAGCTGTTCTTTGAATTTCTGGATTACTGTGTTGTTAATTTGCCACTGCAGGACGGTGAAAGTCACAGTTGTTTTGCTGGTAAGTTATGACAGCAGTAGGGTGAGACTCTGTATTTTGTGCTGGTAAGTCATTACTGCAGCACGGTGAAATTCTGGATTGTTTTGCTGGTAAGTCATGACTGCAGCACGGTTAGACTCTGGATTATTATGCTGGTAAGTCATGACTACAGCACGAGATATTTCTGGATTTTTACTTTATTAAGCCAGGACATAGCTACGATGAACTCCGAATTACATTTCCAAAGGGCGTCGTAAGCGTCGTTTGTAAAGATGCCATGAGTATCTACCATTTAATGGAAATAGCTATTTGTATCATAAACACGGTGACCGGAAGCATCGTTGAAGTTCTGAAATCCTTTGGTTAAAAAGATCAAAACAAGACCAGACGAGAAGAGACGAGAGCATATAAGATGAGATTACATGAAATGGGATGAGATGAGATGATATAAGAAAAAATAAGATACGATAAGATCCAGAACAGGATAGGACAGGAAAACAGAAAACATGACAGAACAGGTCAAGACATGACCGGACTGGACAGGACAGGGCAAGATAGGATGGGATAGGATAGGATAGGTAAGGACAGTACAAGACTGAAATGGACGGGCACGCCTACTTTCTTTAAAATCACGAATATAAGAGAAATTCAAATGAACGAAATGGAATGAAATGGTACGAAATGGAAAGGAATAAAAGGAAGTGGAATGGAAAGGATTGAAACCAAATGGCATGGAATAAAACGAAATGGAATGGTACAGGTCAGTACGGTATGGGATGATGATACGATATGGAATAGTACGGAAGTTAAAGGAACTGTATGAAATTGAATACAATGAAATAGAATAGAAGTGAACGGAATGGTATGGAAAGGCAGGGAACGGAAAGGAACGCAAGAGTACAGAATGGAATAGAACAGAACAGAATACCAAATAATGATATAAATGTTTGAATTAAAATACCTGCAAGGATATTGTATAAAGTGTAATCAGTTTTGAAGACCAAATAAAAGAAGGAAAAATATATTCTTTACTTTAACTACTGATTTGCATAAGAACTCTGCCTTGAGAAAAACCAGTAAAAAAATAACTCAGCCGACTTTAAAGGAACAAAAGATGGTAATATAACTAAATATTATATAAAAACGTAGTAATCAAACAGTAGTAGTCGATGAGCCTAAGCATTCACTTACCATCAGGTTGTATGTGTACTCGTTTTTCATCACTCCAATAGAACTTGAAAAAGAAATTAGAAGACATGTGAAGTTCGGCAAATAGTATTGGGGCAGCGAGGTGGACATTTCCTTATATGTTAGAGTTAGAGTATCTCCTTATATTTGTGGTGAAGCCATGTTACGCTGCAATACGAATGAGTTGGATAGATCAGATAAGAACCTTACTAGCCTAAAATACCAGAAACCAGCTATATTAACATAAAGCTACTGTCTTTTGTATGGTGCATGATAAGATCCCGGAGACTTAATTCATAGGTGACAACGTATCTTCATTTTGATTCTTAATCGAGGATAGAATGTAGTTTTCTCTGGGGCACAGCAACCACTTACTATCATGTGAACTTTATACTCATTCTGCCCCAATTACTATCGTTTCATCCCTGAGCTGTTGTCATCTGCATGGGCTTTCTGCCCAGCAGGTATCGGGCCTCGGGATATACCCCTTTACCCGGATATTCCTCACGGCACACTACAATGTGCCGGTCCTGGGCGCCTTTGGTGTTAAAGGCGTTGTTGTTGCAAGGCAACTTTACCACTAATCATTTTTACAAAAAAAGAGGTTATCTCAATATTTGTGTTTAACACAAATATTTTGTCTGAGTTGGCCTATCTACGGCATTGTGGAATTTACTCGACTCCCTAATCTATATAGGGAGGAGTTTTCTTGGATAGGGTCGCCCGTCCGGGGGCCGTGTGTGCAACGGCGCAAAGCCGTTGATGTGTTCATGTGGCCCGTTGTCGGCGCGGTCGAACATACCGCGCGCCAGCCGGACCACGAATTCTTCTGGGCTCTCTATTCTGATATTGGCCGCAATGACGTCATTCCGGACGTAGGGACCCGCACCAACTATGGTTTGTAATGATAAATTCTGCTGGGCCTGTAGTCGCCGCTTCTGTCGATCGCTCAGGAGCGTATACCAGGCCGGAGCAGCATATGTTAGCAGGAGTCTTATGTACATTTGTATATGGTCAACTTCGACTTTGTCGGTAACTTGGATACTTGGACGGAGAATCGCCCGCGCACATCGAGCTTTGCGGGCGACGAAGTCGACGTACGCAGACATGCGCAACATCCTGTCAATCCGGCATCCAACGTAAGTCATGGCCTTCTTATATGCGATCTCCTGGCCTCTGTGGGTTAGGCGTGGTGGAAGTCTTCTGAAGCGGCGAGTGAGCAGAGCGGTCGTCTTGCTAAGAATGACGACATCCTCCACTCATACAGCCATGATGGAAGCAGGTCCAGCAGACGTTGGATCCTGGCAGTGGCGATCTGGGCTCTTCTGGACGAGGTGAAGTAGGCGCTGTCATCCGCAAATAGCGCCAGCTCTACGTCGTCCTCCCATTCGCGCAGATGACCTGCCAGGGTGGGGATGTCATTGGTGTAAGCCGCGTACAGGACTGGAGACAGACAGCTGCCCTGTGGCACACCAGCGGATATGTGTTTTATTGCGGACTCGGCGTCCTCTACACAGACATAGAACCTCCTGTCTACGAGGAAGGACGCCACTAGCCGCAATATAGCAGGAGGGACACTAGTCTGGTCTTCTAACTTGTAGAGTAGTCCTGGGTGTCACACCCTGTCGAACGCCTTCTCGATATCGAGAAAGGTGCCCAACGATGTGCGGCCGCGGTTGTGCTCGGCTGCAAGTAGGTGCAGCACTCTGGTCAGCTATTTTGCTTTTGAGTGGTCCCTCCTCAATCCATGCTGCTCCGCCCGAAGTTGGATGCACGGGCGGAGACGTCTTAGCAGCACTCTTTCCAACAGTTTAGCTATATGCGGTAGCAGCGTGATCGGCCTGTAGCTGGCAGCTCTACGCCTGTCCTTCCCGGGTTTCGGCAAGACGATGATTTTGCCTTTCTTTTTCTTCCAGTCCTCCGGAAAGTGGGATGTCCGCAATATGCCACTGTAGAGACGACCTATCTCTACAAGGACTCTATAGGGCAGTTGTCGTAGTGCAGCGTTGGTAATCCCATTGTGCCCCGGCGCCTTCCTCGGTTGCAGGCGGGTTACTGATCTCCGCAGTTCAGCGGGGGGAGGTAAACCACTCTCGTGCAAGCGGTGGTGCGGGCGACGACAGGAACTCCTGCACGCGGCTCTCCTTCCGGGTATGGATTTCCATGAACTCCGCACTTGCTGGGTTCGGCATAAACTGCTCCTCGAAGTGCTCTACTATTATATCCGCTCTGCCCTTGGCATCGTAACGTTGCTCACCCGCGTTGTTGGTCAGCGGGCCAACAGGTGGGCGAGTTTTCGTTAACTGCCGGTTCAATGTGTAGAGCGACGCTTGATGTTCGTCAGCCTTCCACTCCGATGCCTCTCCTCTGTGGGTCTGTATTGCAACCGACAGTTCGTCCGTTAAGGTGTTCAATTTGGTTTTGATTCTAGTGCTGTGTATTTAGGTCGTACAGCAACTCTACCACTACCGGGTAGGTGACGTTCCTAGAGAGCACGATGTCCAATACATCCGGACTCTTCCTAGGGTCTGTAGGAATGTGCGTTGGTTCCTCGGGACCTAGAACGTCGTAATTATGGTTTTCTGCATCTTCGTAAAGCTCACGACCCGGCGGGTTGATCAATCTTGATCCCCACGCCGGGTGTTTGGCGTTCAGATACCCTGCGATGATGGTGGGTGTCGTACCTTCCATAACCGTCCGGATGTCTGAGGAGTAGAATGGAGACTATGGCGGGCGGTATGCTGCAAAGATCCTTAGTTCCTCGTCCGCCGCCTCCATTTTTATGCTGATATAACGCATCGTCTGGAAATCTGGTAGGTCTAGTTCTTGGTGGACGATGTCTCTCCTCACCAGAATCGCTGTCCCTCTATAAGCGATCCCTTGAGGGTTGACCTTGTTCCTCCTGTAGATGGTATATAATTTGGCAGCTTTAGATGCGTTGATGGTCTTATTTTGGTCTCTTCCAGCAAGATCACCTGGATGTCCTGCTGCTGGGTGACCGTGCGGAGTTCATTGATCCTTTATTGAATCCCGTCCGGGTTCCAGTAAAGCAGACGCAGGTTACTGTCCTCCGTAGTGCCTAGCTAGTAGAGTTGCCAGCGCCTTCATGACGGCGGTTACTGGGTCTGTCCCGGCCCTTATATCGGCCAGGACTTGTGTACCGACCTCGGTAGCTATGCCTACCAATCTGTGGAATGCATCAGCTGTCTCGAGGCCGGACGTTGGTGGTGGTCTACGTTGGTATGAAGGCACTATTCTCGGGGCATTAGTGGTGGTCTCTAAGTACGCTCTATGTGCAGAGCGGGCTCTACTTTCTGGTAGAGCCTTTCTTGGTCGTGCTTTTCGGTGGTGGTCTTTCAGTAACCTGCGCCTGTGACGCATTATATATTGTAAGCGGGAGGTTGGGGAGTCGCCCCGGTGGTTGTCCTTGGCTCTGCGGGTTCCACCGTTTCCATTAGTGTTGTAGGAGGGGGTGGGGGGAGGGGCTGGTTGCCTACCCTTTCCTCTGGTGATTGTAGTCCACCCATCCTCCTGGATGGTAACAGCATTTGGGCGACTCTGGGGGATCCTCTTGGGGTTCTCCGGGAGTAGCCCTGGCAGAACGATCCCCTGCTTCCTAGCAATCCTCCTCAGGACTGGGCAGCGGCGATCGTTGGCCGTGTGGTTCTTTGCACAGTTTGCGCATTTCGGCCCTTCCTGTCTAATCCTTGGGCTAAGGCTTGTAATATGCTCCCCAGCACAGCGAACGCATTTCACTGGCCTGAAGCAGTTTGGGCGTGTCCGAATGCCTGGCAACGTTGGCATTGTGCCGGTTCCGTCTTTCTCTGCCAGGCTTCGTTGATGACTCCTCTCATGTAGAGGAGCTCGTCGATCCGATACAGTTCTTGTAGCCGCTCCAGGCTCAGATGGTCCAGCTGTGCATAGTAGAGGCAACCAGGTCTGCCTCTACGTGATGGAATGGCCTTCACATAGGTGATGGTGAAGCCTTTTGCTCAGATAGCCTCCTCAATCTTTTTGGTATCGGTGCCCACTGGCAGTCCCCAGATGCCCACTTTAGTGGGCTTCTCCTTCGCCGGGGTACAACAATACCACGACATAGTTGGTAATTTTTCGGAGAGTTCGACCATATACTTCTGTATGGTTCGGAACTCTTCCGGGCTCTGGGGTGCGAACCTTACTCCTTTCCCGAACGGACGGGCATTAGGAGGGTGGCCCAACTTTCTGTTGAGCTTTTCGAAATGCTTGGTCCAGTCCGGGAGACATTCTGCAACAATAGGTGGATATTTTGCCATTTCCTTCAATTCAATTCAATTCAATTTATTTGCTATTTTTGTTGTACATTTGGTCTTATATTTGAAAAAAATGTTCAAAACAAGAACCCTGCAAGGGCACTGCAAATATAGGCAATTATTAATATTATTATTACATTCACATTATATTATTACAAAATTATCATTTAATGAATATTTACAATTAACTTAAATATAAATTGGATCTTATTATATTATTTATTTGTTTCAATTTCCTATTTCCTACTCAATCACTAAAAAACTCCTGCAACGAGTAATAACATTTTTTCGTTAAATATGTATTAACTTCCTTTATAAATTTTTAATGCTTTTAATGCTCCTGATTTGTTCTGGAATTTTGTTATATATTTTTATTGACATGGCATAGGGACCGGTGTTTACAATTTGTAATTTTGATGTAACTGTGGATAATTTTATTTTTGGCCTTAAATTTTTAGGGCGAAAATATTGAGGGAACCAGTCGATATTATTTCTAACTAGTGAGCATATTTCGGATATATATAGGGATGTTAATGTCAGGAGATTATATAATTGATAAAGTAATTTCTACAACTTGTTATGGAGTCGATAATTGCAATACATTTTTTCTGAATTAGAAATACTTTGTTAGCGTCTGTGGTGTTACCCCAAAGTACCACACCGTAGCGTATCCAGGCGTCTGCAAACGCGTAGTAGGCACAGGTTGCTAGTATGTAAAACTAGATAATTTTTTGACAATTTTATTAATGTGTTCCTTCCAATTTAAATGTGCATCTATATTTATACCCAGGAGACAGTGAGAGTTTACAGATTCTAAGGGAATATTTAGGTACTGGTAGTTGATATGTAAGGGGCGTTTTTGGTATGGTCTAAATTGCAAAAGTTTAGTCTTTTTGAAATTAATCTTGAGGTTGTGATTTTGGAGCCAGCAGTTTATTACATTTAAATTAGAGGTTAGGAGATGGTGTAAATCTGTGCTATTGGGACAGGGAAGAATTAATGAAATACCATCAGCAAAAAGAACACAGGTGATATTAAATATATTCGGAAGGTCATTCACATATATTAAAAACAGCAAACAGCCCAACACGCTACCCTGGGGTATTGAGTGTTTTAAGAAAAATGTTTTTAGACCTTACAGTTTCAACAATTCTGGTTTGTGGGTCTCTGTAGCCTATATCTACATACTGGACGCGTTGATTAAGGTAAGATACAAACCATTCGTAGGCCAGACCTCTACACCCACATTATAAAGTTTGTTTAATAGGATCGAGTGAGAAACCCTATCGTATGCCTTGCTCTTATCTAAAAATATACCAATAGCGTGTTGTTTCTTGTCAATTACCTTTAATACTTCCCTTATGTATTTATATACTGAGAGTGTTGTAGAGCGACCCTTTCGAAAGCCATATTGTCCGTCATTTAATATCTTATATTTTTCACAAAAGATATAGAGTCTTTTATATATGACTGTCTCAAATATTTTGGAAAATGTTGAGAGAAGTTGCTATTGGACGATAATAATTGCAATTTTCGGGGTCGTCTTTTTTGTTTAGCGGTTTGACTATTGCTATTTTTATTTAGTCTGGGACAATTCCTTGCGACAGTGATTGGTTAATAAGAAGGGAAAGTGGTGAGGCAAGTTCATCGGCACAAGTCTTTATTAAGGTTGGTGTTATTTCATCAAATCCGTAGCTTCTTTTATTTTTTAGGTTTTTTATGATATTAAATACTTCTATTGGGTTAGTTGGCTCGATAAATATAGAGTTACTGATAGTAGTGGCGGCAGACTGAGCTTGTGAGCGAGAATTGTTCGCGGGAACCCCCATTGAAGTGAAGAAAGTGTTCAAATGGTTTGCAATTTTTATGGGATCTTCAGTAAGCACATTATTTATTTTAAATTTTAAATTATTTTTTCGTTTCTTTTTTGTTTTATTTGTACGCTCCTTCACTATTTGCCACATTTTTATGATTACATTATTTGAATTTTTTTACTCTATTTTTATATTCGATTTTTTTGCAGTGGCTACTGTTTTCATCAATATTTTTTCGTATTGTTTGTAATGACTTTTAAGATTTTATTGTTAGTTTGTGATACAAATATTTTTAGTAAGCGTTTATTTTTACAAGATATTTTTAAACCGTTGGTAAGCCAAGTGTTATGTTTTTTATTCTTCAATAGTATTCGTTTTTTAGGTATATTGTTATCTAGATGTGATTGAATTTTTTTATGGAATGAATTAAAGTTAGTATTTTATTTTTACTCTCCGAAATTATATCTTTCCAATCAGTTTTCTTAAGTTTAGTTTTAAATGTTTCAATATTATTTGAATTAAAAATTCTCTTTTTCATGGACCAATTTTTTGTATTTTCAGTTCGTACATTATTATTACTGACAATAACTCCCTTATGATCTGAAAATGCATAATCTTTTGTTTTAATTGTCAAAGTATTATTAGTATTTTGCATATTACTAAATATTAAGTCTATACACGTAGTAGAGGTTTCGGTAACTCTGGTTGGTTCTTTGACATACTGAAGGAAATTAAAACTTTTCATGAGTGTTAAAAGATTAAAACTTAAGTTATTTGATTCTAAAATATTGACATTAAAATCACCTCCAATAATAATATTTTTACATTTGTCTTTTTTAGTAACGTGTTGCAGTAGCTTTGTTAGTGTTTTACAAAACATTTCGGGCATCCTAGTTTTATTAGGCCAATACAAGACTATCAGAAGTAGTTTAAACTTAGGTATTTCTATTGCACATATTTACAATACAAGTTCTAATGAAATACTAGTTATATCTTCCCTTTCTTTAAAAATAATATCTTCTTCTAAAAGTATACATACACCTTCCCCTTCACAACTAGATCTACAAAAACAAGATGCGAGCTTATAACGGTTTATATGAAGCAGATCGATTTTTGAAGTAGTGATCCATGTTTCTGATATGCAGATTGCTTGTATATTTTTTTCTTCTTCTGTTGCAGCTTCTAATAAGTGTCGTTTATTTTTTATACTTCTCATGTTTTGGTATAACACATCAAAGTTAGTGACGAAAATTATTATTATTTTTGTTCAGTAATTCGCATTGTGTACTTGTTGACGGTTTAGGATTTTTCACATCATGTTAATTTGTTTGAATTTCGTGTTGGTTTTTGTCGCACTTAGGCCGTGCTTTTGGGCTATTTGAGAATTTGTGTTTGATATCTGGTCTATTTTATATTCTCTACCGTTAATGAATAGTTTATTATTGCTAATATTTGCTTTTTGACCACTTTGTCGTGCTTTAATTAAAATAGCGATCATTTCTTTTCTTTTCTTTAGTGAATCTTCATTTAGGTATTCTGATATGGCTAGTCCTGTACTTCTGAAATAATGTCGGTGCTGTAGAATGTAATTAGTAATATTTTTGCTTAATAGTTCAATAATTATCGGTCTTCGCTTTTGTATTTTCCCCCCTTCTTTCTACTTCTTCTATATAGCCTGAGAGGTTAATGTTCATAATGTCTTGGAAAGCATACACTATTCTATCATGCAATCCATGTTTGTCTTCCCAAGGTTGTTATACCATACACAAGCCATATAGTACATTTTTTTATAAGTATTTGTTTTATTCTCAGTAATCTGATAGTTTTTGTCAAACTTTTTATTCATAATAATCTCTCGTATTTCTTTTATTTCTGTTTCTAGTTTCTTACTTATTTTTTCTAAGCTTTCAATATTTTCAGTTATTTTTTGTGTTAATTTTTTATCCTCGACGTTCTATGGTAAGATTACTTGCATTTCCTTTGTGAGAGTTTTTGAAGCAATATTTTTAATTTCAATTATAAATGTTTCTTTTAGCTCAGTGACTATTTGTACCTTTAATATGTTTAGTTTTTTATCCAGTATTTCCTCCCAACGTTGTAAAATGAAAGGGCTAACTAACTTTTCTGCCAGCATATCAGTTCCGGTACTAGTAGTAGTAGTACTAGTCTGCTGCACGTACAGCGAGCAGTCCCGTAGAGTGTCTCCGAAAACACTCGAATCAGAGTCGTCTCTGAAGATGCTATCATTTGCATTGGAGGTACATTTTCTTCTCAGAGTAATGTTACTTATACTAGGAGATTGTTGTTCTTCAGTCAAACCTGTACATGTGTTTAATTTCAGGTCGCGAATGGGGGGTGTTTGTGTTTATAGTTTTAGGCATGTTACTACGGCAAGTTCGACAAATCCATTTCTTTTTTGCGCTCAGGAGACATAATATTATAAAAACTTTTAGAACTAACATTTGCGCAATCTAGATCATAACTTTCATTGCATTTAGAAAATATTAAATATTGCCTGTTTGTTATAACTTGGAAACAGCCACTACACTTTAATGTTACTGACGCCATCTTGTGGTGTATATGAGGTCCAGTCTGATCTGATCAAGTACATAAAAGTCTTTTGTTCGTCAATTTCTATATTGCTATAAGATGGCACTACTCTCAACGTATTTGTACTTTAATAACTTAATTTTAAGGTTAAATAAAATTAAATAAGCGCCATCTATTATGTAAACTATATTAACCTATTTATTAGTCCAAGGCAGTCGATTCATTTTCGTTGTTTTAGTTTTATTCATGTTAGATGAAGCTATATGTAACAGTTACATACTCTTCAATAATTATCATATTGTAGATTTAATCTACACATTTTTTTTAAATTATAGATTTATTCAAGAAGTTCATTGTTTCTAATAACTAAAATTCATTTTTTCGTTTACTGGAGGCAGAATAATTAAATATTTTTTAAATAAAGTTTGTAAAGGTTTTTAATACATTTGAATTTAATTAACTACAATTATAAAAATTTTAGACTTAATTAATAGTTACTTTCCTGCAATTCTTATAGTATTCAATTAGTTCTTTTGATTAAATGTGGTTTTGATGAACTTTACCATTTTTTGCTACTAAAATACTTCCAATTTGGATACACACAAAAATCAAAATAAATCCGTTTGCACTAGTTTGCACATTTAATATTTTTAAATGTATAATATTACGGAGCCGATGTTAACGTGACAGTAGCGCGGGTAGTTACAATCTTGCAATCTTAATTTGATGGCCCTCTTCATGGCTTCTAGGCTTTTTTGGGCTCTTCCGCCGCTTGTGG
The DNA here is from genome assembly GCA_907164705.1 of Parnassius apollo. Lineage (NCBI taxonomy): Eukaryota > Metazoa > Arthropoda > Insecta > Lepidoptera > Papilionidae > Parnassius > Parnassius apollo. Next base: position 2,172,902 of record CAJQZP010001707.1, read on the forward strand.
TCGTGGCATTGCCGGGGCTGCTGCTATGTGGGCATAGCTCGTTGACGGCCGCTGTCCGTCATCTTGCGGTAACCCGGACGGGTTGGTAATCTGCACCAGCGAGGATCGTCCGGCGGATGCAGCTAGGGTCGCATAGGTCGTAGACCCCCAGCTGTAAGATTCCTCACCTTCTTGATCATACTGGGCCGAGTCATGACTGCGTCGGTCTAGTGAGATGGAGGGTGGTCGTTGCGGTGGTGATGGTGACTTAGGAGGTGAGGTATGTACCTTCTTCCTATTCGCAGGTTGGGGCTCCTCGTCATCCGATGATGATGGTGATGATGGTACAGATGAATCGGGGTCATGAGACCCAATGCGCTGCCTCTTCTCGTAGAGAGAGGCATCGGTCTCTGGCGGGATGTGGCGTCTTGCCGTTTTCATATCCCGCTGGGGTTGGGGCGCCGGTTCCTGCCCAGCCGTGTACTTAGACACGGCAGGCGTGAGCGCGGTACTCGGTGCGGGCTCCTTTTTAAGGGAAGACGATGGCTTCCTGGTGGGTATTTGTGGGTAGGATTGTACTAACCTGGTCCGTTCACGGTTAAAAAGATCCCGATACGCGATGGGTCGGTTCAAAACGCCTGAACGGTCCGTTTGCGGTTTTCTTGTTCTAGGGGGGGGGGGGCTCCCCCTTAACCTTATCAGACATGGTGTCACCTATCTACCTACTAGTGAAATGTTCGTACGTAATATAATAGGCCCTATCTGTGTTTACCAACGATCGGCAGGCAAAGATGCGCGACGCGATGGTAGGGATGGCTGTAGATATTAAGATGGCTTCGGCACTATGGGCACTGCCTACCCCTTTTATAAAAAAAGGGTTGGGGGGAAGTGCGATGGTGACACTTTAACGGCCCAGGGACTACTGGACACGAGCGTCTTAAAGTGCCTAAGAATCTGCTTAGGGGCCGGTGACCTCGACGCCTCACGGAGTAAACGGACTCAACGATCGGCGGAGTATGTCGTACCGGCGGTTGTATGCAGCCACTGCTAACTACAAACAACGCACACCTAGAAGATCCTTATTTTCATCCCTTCACAAATTCTCTGCTGAAGATAGGTCCAAACTATACCACAAAGCACGATCTTAAGCCACCTGCAACCATCGACTTCCTGCACCTCTTAACGGGTCGTTACTCTACAACAGAAACGTTCTCGACCTTTTTTCCTTTTCTTTAGTCTAACTTCTATAAAAAAAATTTCTATAGCAGAAGTAATTTAATTATTTATTCATTATTTACCCTTTTACCTTTGGGACAGCGTCTCTTCATCTCGGCACAACAGCCATAGCAATGCTGTTATTGATTAAAAATGTGATAACTTCTAATCTCTCAATGGATTCACAAATCGGTTCGCGAATAATGTAGTTGGTGGAATATTTTTCATAAACGTGCTTTGTAACCGAGTTAAAAAGAGAAAAAGTTATATTTTTATAGAATAAAATAAATACAATATATTTTTATAGTAACAAACGAGCACATAGTCAACCTGATGGTAAATAGATGCTGTTGTGTAGAAATCTACATCTATTGTCGATCTATCCTTGACTAAGATGAATTGCCTCGTTTCCAGTAAAAAGGATCTCCGTTATTTACATTTACCATACAAAACACAACAGCACAATTAGGTATTTTCCGCAGGTATATTACGAGAGCGTTCTTTCCCCTATCGAGTAATATCGAGTCATATTCGTGTCGCGATCATCAATATTATAGCTACAGCATGGCTCTAAATAAAATATATTCGACGCGTATGTTTTTCTTTATTTTTATTCATCGATTTTCAAAATCGGCTGATACGGTTTAAACAGCTCTTTTTCACTGAATAAAATATATTGAAATTATTATCCCATATAATTCAAATATAAAATTCCATCCTTAAGAGTAGCAAACTAGGTAATGTGTATTTAAACGACATTGTAATTGTTACCTTCAACCAAACATTAAAATTGAAGTGACAAATAAGTTAACAGTTCACCCTATGATATTGTAACGCTTCCCCCCCCCTCTCTCATAATAATAAATATATTAGATATAATTAATTTACCCCTTTTCGATAAAAATTATATATATGTGACCAAGATAATTAAGATATGTTTTGATCTTTCTAAATGATCTTTCTAAAGGTTTAATAATAGGCCGTTTGTAATATTTTGGCGTGATCGTCTTGGTTAGGACCCTCATTTACGTTGTGTTTGTTTAGTAACTTAGTTCTTTTAGGTGTCTTTTGGAAGAATGAATATTCGCTAGAGCAATTGAAAGCTGTTGGTAGTGCCTTATAAGCTAAGTGAACCCCGTTCACGAAGACAGGGCTCGAGAAAGGTTAAAAACATAAAACGTCCCAATTCCACTTGTATCAGGTTTACATTATTAACTTAATATTATTTATCCCTTCCCGCTCGGAAAACGCTCAAAATATATTTATACAAAATACACAATACAAGGGCTTCGCTCTCCTACATTTATTTTTTAAAAAAATGTAGGGGGAGTGTACACGGCCCCACACACGCCGTGCACGGTGAGTGCCAACCATTTGATGCACTCCCCCCGAAGGGAACGCTAATTCGGGAACTGGACCGTAGTCCACAGCAAAATAACTGACGAACCAGTAAAAGAGGCTTGGCCCCTTGTTAGTGCGTAAGCACAAACATCGACCGAAGTCGCGCATGTCAATGCGTGTAAACGCCATACAGAATACGAACGAATCCAGCCACAGTGAATGTACGTCACACGGTTTAGGCAAATAGGCACACTGGCCGTAAACCCTCCGTGAGCGCCACCACCTGCCAGACCGCCGCTCCTGCAGACGTGATGTAAGTGTATGGCATCACCACCAATTGCATGATCAGCACGGCTACTAGCCGCAGAGCGTGTCATGAGTCTACTGCTCACCTCAAGGGAATGGGGTCCCACGTTGTGCGGCTTTCGGCCGCAGCCTTGAGAGTCTCCTCAGATCCTCCCGCCAGCTACCACCCGCATGAGGTCGACACATATGCTCCACCAACCAATACAACGGCAGATATAGCCAAAAGGCAGTTATAAGATAAGAGTAATAATTCGCCATCAGAAAGGTTTTGTGTCACTGACGTTGAGTAAATGCATTTTCGATCATGTTTGTCTCACCCACCAACAAGTTGCCTTCAATCATTCAAAGGTGGGAAAGTTACAGAGATATATTATGTTGTTATATAAAACATCGTGGAGGGCAGACAGTCTGCAGCCCCGCAATGAAGGGACCCGACTTGGGCAAAGCTACTTAGGTGTGAGTCAAACCAAGACGCAGAGAGCGCCATTGAGAATAGCGTCCCACCAAACAACCATCGTAGAGACGCAATGCTGCAGAACGCAACAAGCATCAATACGACTATCGTCAGGCTTACACCATTCTAAGGTCCCCCATACATCCCAGCAGACATCACCACCCGTATACCTCCATCGACCAGAACCACTAGAGAGCGTCGAATCAGGCGCAGCACACCCGCAGATCCATCACAAGACGCAATACCGCAAGTAGCAGTAAGCATCAATGCAACTATCATACGGATGGCGCCCCCTCACAACACACCCACATGATCCCTATCGACTTTGGCAACAAAGTTGGCATTGTTGTTATACAAAAAATATCACCAACGTATCACAGTAGCACGCTACTAAGACGCCAATGAACAAAACTCCACGTATCATAGCTAAGACATGAAGTTGAGTATGCCTGTTACACTTAAAAGTGCTACCAAACACACTCATCATCCCAATCCGAAAGATAAACGACACATTGCTATGCGCAACGACGTCGCCCACAAATAGTATGGGTGTGCGATGTCCACGAGAAAGCCGTATTGCTACAACAAACCCGCTTAACACCGGCACAAAGATGTTAATTGTATACCTCCATCGAACAGAACCACAAGAAAGAGTCGAATGAGGCGCAGCACACCCGCAGATCCATCACAAGACGCAATACCGCAAGTAGCAGTAAGCATCAATGTAACTATCATACGGATGGCGCCCCCTCAAAACACACCCACATGATCCCTATAGACTTTCGCAACAAAGTTGGCATTGTTGTTATATAAAAAATATCACCAACGTATCATAGTAGCACGCTACTAAGACGCCAATGAACAAAACTCCACGTATCATAGCGCTAATGCACTAAGACATGAAGTTGAGTATGCCTGTTACACTTAAAAGTGCTACCAAACACACTCATCATCCCAATCCGAAAGATAAACGACACATTGCTATGCGCAACGACGTCGCCCACAAATAGTATGGGTGTGCGATGTCCACGAGAAAGCCGTATTGCTACAACAAACCCGCTTAACACCGGCACAAAGATGTTAATTGTATACCTCCATCGACCAGAACCACAAGAATGCGTCGAATCAGGCGCAGCACACCCGCAGATCCATCACAAGACGCAATACCGCAAGTAGCAGTAAGCATCAATGTAACTATCATACGGGTGGCACCTCCTCACAACACACCCACATGATCCCTATCGACTTTGGTAACAAAGTTGGTATTGTTGTTATATAAAAAATATCACCAACGTATCATAGTAGCACGCTACTAAAACGCCAATGAACAAAACTCCACGTATCATAGCGCTAATGCACTAAGACATGAAGCTGAGTATGCCTGTTACACTTAAAAGTGCTACCATACACACTCATCATCCCCATCCGAAAGATAGACGACACATCGCTGTGCGCAACGACGTCGCCCACAAACGGTATGGGTGTGCGATGTCTACGGGAAAGCCGTATTGCTACAACAAACCCGCTTACTACCGGCACTAAGATATTAATTGTATACCTGCATCGACCAGAACCACAAGAATGCGTCGAATCAGGCGCAGCACACCCGCAGATCCATCACAAGACGCAATACCGCAAGTAGCAGTAAGCATCAATGTAACTATCATACGGATGGCGCCCCCTCACAACACACCCACATGATCCCTATAGACTTTCGCAACAAAGTTGGCATTGTTGTTATATAAAAAATATCACCAACGTATCATAGTAGCACGCTACTAAGACGCCAATGAACAAAACTCCACGTATCATAGCGCTAATGCACTAAGACATGAAGTTGAGTATGCCTGTTACACTTAATAGTGCTACCAAACACACTCATCATCCCAATCCGAAGTATAGACGACGCATCGCTATGCGCTACTACGCCGCCCACAAACGGTATGGGTGTGCGATGTCCACGGGAAAGCCGTATTGCTACAACAAACCCGCTTACCACCGGCACTAAGATGATATGTCTAGGACACATCGGTTAGCGAGTCCAAGTTTACCTCGGACCAATTGCTCGTGAAGCAGCACACATGCCACCATAATATTCCTTTTCAAGTCCCTAATAAGGACTAGTCATTTTGCAACAGTACTAGGAGCAGTCGGTCACCCGACCACCCCACACAATGCTTATGCATCAAGGAGACCTCCTATAATATTGCTTTTGTATCATAGACCTTACTTTCATAAGTCATTCATATATAGGATTCGAACCCACGACCCTGCTATTGTAATGAATATTAATCATAGAGACCTTCTATAGTATTGCTTTTGGATCATAGACCTTACTTTCATAAGTCATTAATATATAGGGTTCGAAGCCACGACCCTACTATTGTAATGCATATTAATCATAGAGACCTTCTATAGTATTGCTTTTGGATCATAGACCTTATTTTCATAAGTCATTAATATATAGGGTTCGAACCCACGACCCTACTATTGTAATGCAAATTCATCATGGAGACCTTCTATAGTATTGCTTTTGGATCATAGACCTTACTTTCGTAAGTCATTAATATATAGGGTTCGAACCCACGACCATACTATTGTAATGCAAATTCATCATGGAGACCTTCTATAGTATTGCTTTTGTATCATTGAGTTTAATATCATAAGTCCCTAATATAGGACTAGTCATTGTGCTACAGTACTTCCTGCAGTCGGGCTCCCGACCACCCCATATATATGTACAACTGCAGGTATGTACCTCCGGCAGCTTCCTCCATACAAGACGTCTATACGTGAACGCCTTCCATAACTTAGGAAAATTTTCTTTAATACATGAACTCCTTCAACAACTTAGGAATTTTCTTTTATACATGAACTCCTTCCAAGACTTAGACAGTTTTTAACAAATTTTCTAATTATCTTATAAATGTTATTTATCTTTATTTTTATAATACTTTCGACTTGTATTTCTATTATTTATCTTATTTTAAATATTTTTTCAAGTTTTTAAATAAATTTATTTATTACGAAAAACAATAATTTTGCCTTCAATTTACTATGTTATTGGGATAATGTCTGAAATATATTAACTTTATGTTTATTAATTTAACTTAATTGCTTAATATATATATTTTAAGACTATTTTTGACGCCCCTTTATATTGAATTTAATTATTAATAATAATATTGGGCCGTCACAATATGTAGCTGGGCAGCTTCTTTGTCACCCATGATCTGTTAAAAAAATGGTACAAGTTACTCGTACCTGAAACATAATAGCCCAGGAGAAATCAAAATTATATTATTTAAAATTTTCAGTGATATGGATAGGTTCTTTAAAAAGTGTGTACGGAGATCTAAGTAATTTAACAGGTTTTGTTGAAACGCAAAGGAATAGTTTTTGAGATACTACAACACACTTCATAAAATAGAAATATTTTGTTCAATATGTAAGCACGTTCCTATTATAGTATAATTTTATAAGTTCGGAATACTCGTATTAGCTATTTCTCTCTATGATGTAAGATAATGAGTTCGGTATTTATGTCATTATTTGAATACCTACTTTAAACAATTTTTAAATATTTATTTTAAGCATTAAATACTTTAAATAATTTTATGACACCAATATGAAAAAAGGTACGTGCATTTTATTTCTAATTTCATTAATATCAATAGCGCTTTTTAAATTTGTTTTTAGTATTTATTTTGAATTATAAAACAACTGGGACTGATTTAAAGTTGAGTAATGGTAGTAACTCGATATTTTCCCAAGCGGAAATAATTCCAATTATTAACTATTTTACCTTGGAAACAGCGCGCGCCTCGAACTCTTGTTCACAATAGACTTAATATTTTATTGTGATATAAATAGTTTTATTGTGATATATATCTACTCTGTTGTCGGAAAAAAAATTACTTATTCACGGGTACACATTTCAACCACTAGGTACCAACCAATAGAGGAAAGCAACCCCAGCTCCCCGAAATCCTATTTCTACCACACTCTCACAGAATTCCAGCGTAAAACAGCAGCTTAATGCAACTGTTGTGTTTCGTATGGTGATTTTAGAGAACCGGAGACTATATTAACTGAACACGAGGCATTCCATCTTAGTCCTTTAGGGTGACGACGCAACTGCATTTTCATTTTTAATCAAGGATAAATGATGGGCAGACTTCTATGGCCCACAGCATCCACTTACACAGCCCAGTGTGCTCGTTTGTCACCCTTACTATAAACTTTTACTATCATATACGTCCATATACAATTCATTTGTTACTATATTATATTGTCTCTATATTCTTTTTACTTCCTGGGCCCTTAAATAATGACCTATAAACATCAGTTCAATTCAGTAAATGGACAACATTTTCCCGGAACATCTAACAAAAACTGCGATCTCCAACTGGCCTGCCTAGCATGGCAAACATAAATATAATTTAAATCATTTCCTCATACAACTATTGTAATAATTATATAACTATTGTAATAATATAATATATAGGTATTGTATTATGTTGGTGCTCTCTAGTAGCATATCGACTGTGCACGTAATACTACAGTGCCTTATACTAACACAGAGCTCTTTCTTGCCTGATGTAAAACTAATGAAATAAGAACGTATTTAACTTGAGCTCACTGTCGATAAATTGTAAAGAACTAAGTTTATTAGATACCTATATATGCACTATTATAGGGTGTAGCCTATATAGAAATGGTGGTGGCTGATGTACTAATTTACTAGACAATGTGCCTTTCTGACCCTTCGCATCCAAATCTTGGGTGGCGGCAGAGCCATCGACCAGATCCACCGATGGGGTTAGGAAGGTTATTGCTTCTGAGTGCTCGTTTGTTCTTACCTTATGGCCTTCATGCATCGGAAACGAGGGCGTCCGTTGCGCAGTTGAAGTTGTATGCCGCTGAGAAAGGTGCGTCAGGTGTTTTAGTGCGCCTTCCCTGAGAAGGAGATGTGGGGAGAAATAGTGCTCAGAGTTTTATTCGGTGCGAGTCCGATATAACCCATCCTTGCCTTTTGAGGTGGGTATTTGTAGGTTTTGCCCCGTGTAAACAAAAAATAACCTTCCTTATTGAAAATAGCCGCAGGTGTCCATAAGTTGTAATAGCCATGTACCATCAGATGTAAGTTTGTGTGAAACATCAGTTTTGCAAAAACGATATAGTGTGCTAGGAATTTATATTGGGTCATTATAAAGGTAATTAGCGTTTGTTACGCTTTATAATGATAATCAAGAACACATAGTATTCTTTACAAGAACATTGTATTCTTTTGACCTGACGAGAGACCATTGGCTGTGGAGTCGGAAATTGTCTAGTAATTTTATTTGGAACTGCAGGAGTATAGTAGAAAATATATAAGTAAAATTACAGTGACGTCGTGATAAATTATATATTACCCTCGTCCTTTTCAAATCGATTTTATATATCATTTATTAAAATACGATGAGAAATTTTGTAGTTGTCAATATCAATAAAATATAAATAATGTCCTCCTTTTTGGGAGCACCGAGGTGAATTATAATGTCTTTTAGCCGACTTAAAAAAATTCTAGTGTATGTTTTTTTATGCACGTTTTTAATTAATTTATAATGTCAGTTGCTAGGCAATAAATATTCAAAGAATGATAAAGCATTGCCCTGTAGTGGCGTCATATGAGAATCCTACCATCACAGTTTATTCCGTGGGTGTCGTAGGATGCGACTGAGGGAAACTGCATAAGAAGATGGATAATTATTATAATCAAACCACTCAACAAAAAACTGTGGTGTCCGACCCGATTGATAAACGTGTCAACTCTGACAAAAATTCTCCCTTTAAGGCTTTAAAAAGTCTGAATAATAGAGCTGTCTAGCGGTCAAGCTATGTAACTTAGATAAGTGCGGAGATTAATAGAATGCAAGGGTTACAAGTATATAAGTGATATACTACCTATTATGCATACGCATCACTGAGTCATGTCGCGTGCGCGATGTCAAGCTTTTTTAATTCCATTACTTGGTGTGCGTGTGGCTTTGTCCGGTACGCATCACGAGCGTATAAGTATTAAATACGTAAGTGTTTTTATTATGTTTGTTGAATCGTTTTTAATTGTGCCGTATAAGAGCCGTGCTAGATTTTGGGCTAAGCGCCCGCTGAAAATCTCAGAGTACGCGAGCAACCCGGGTTCGATCTCAGCCAGCAACCAATGAAATTGTTAATTGCAAGCTTAAGTGCTGATTTACCACGTGCTCGGAGATAAAGGAAAACATCGTAAGGAAAACTGTATGTCTGAGGAATAAGAAAAAAAATTGAAAGACATGTGAAGTTCACCAACACGTATTGGGGCAGTGTGGCGGACATTTATTTGTCCTAAAACTCTCTCAGAAATGAGAGGAAACCTGTGTCCAGCGGTGGGAATTATATAGGTTATTTGTTTACTTTACTTTTGCATCGACAACATATCCAATATTCATATTCCCTTGAGATACAGGGTACGTAATGCTGAGAAGGCCACGAAAACGTAACATTACATCTAGGTAAACATTATATCTAGGTACAAACTTTGTACCTAGATATACGAATTAAAATGCAGATGCGTTATCACCAAACTTACTTACTTCATATCTCTAAAAAAAATTACCTCTCCTCCTTGTAATAATAGCTCCTGCATCTGACACTGCGGTGTAGGTTTTTGTATAAGACCGTTTGCAGTAAAATTATTGTTAACAGTTATGGGTGTACCATTTTTATCAGCTGCTTTATTCATATTGCCTTGAGCAATACTTTCCGGGTTACTGGAAACGTACCGAAAAACGATGCTGGCTTTATTGTTTTTTATTTGAAACTAGCTTGCCAGGCAGACGTTGTTCTGCCCTTTTCGACGACCCGTTGTAATGTCCTATTAAAAAACCTTAAATTCGCAAAAAAAATTGTGGGTTACTCATGGGCAAGCAAACTATCCTATCTCTCAAATTGGACCAAAGTGCATGCGATGTGCAAATTTGATTAAAATCGGTTAAGTAGTTTAGGAGTCCATCGCGGACAAACAACGTGACACGTAATTTATATATATCAAGATAATTCGTAGGCTTAGTGCCGCAAAAAACTGTTCCAAATATGTATGACCGCTATCAATGGATATAATGCCTATGCTAGGGCACACCTATTTACATCGAAACGTTAATTATCATCTGCATACAATTCTAAATCACACTTTTTACACAAGAAAGTGAACTTAGAGATTAGTCCATCTTGTTTTTCGCTAAGTAAATGAACAGTAAACCAAGAGGTCCGAGATTCTTATATGTTTATAATTAAAAGATTAAACGAACTTACCTTAAGTGAAGTTCTATCTTAATTATACGAAGCTGCTAGTCCGAGACGATATTAACAAGTAGTAACGCTGATTGTTTACAGCGCAGGTCACATAAGTCCTAAGCTAAAAAAAAACAAAAACATAACAAGCCTCTGGAATGGCAACACTGCCGCTGAATGTCATTACGTTTAAAGGTATTATTATGAACAACCCTGTAATGGGATAATATTACATATTAGTGGGAGGGATTTTGGGACTCTCGTCTCGGACTAGCAGCTTCGTATAATTAAGATAGAACTTCACTTAAGGTAAGTTCGTTTAATCTTTTAATAATTTTTTTTATATAGAAGAGGGGGCAAACGAGCATGCGGCTCACCCGATGTTAAGTGACTACCGCCGCCCATGATCAACCGCAACACCAGGGGAATTGCAGGTGCGTTGCCGGCCCTTTAGAAAGGAGTACGCTCTTTTCTTGAAGGTAGCCAGATCGTATCGGTCCGGAAAAATCGCCGGTGGTAAACTATTCCACAGAGAGGTTGTACGCGGAAGAAACTCCTCTTGAAACGTACAGTGGTGAACCGCCAAGCATCCAGATGATGTGGATGGTATCGCGACGTTTGCCGCGTAGTGCGTTCACGAAATTTGGCGGCTGGGATTAATCCGAACAATTCCTCAGAGCACTCTCCATGGTATATGCGAAAGAAAATGCAAAGACATGCAACATCTCTTCGCAGTGCCAGTGAATCGAGCCGATCGGAAAACACTCGGTCGTCGACGATTCGAGCCGCTCTGCGCTGGATGCGGTCAAGTGGAAGGAGCTGGTACTGGGGAGCCCCAGCCCAGAGATGGGAACAGTATTCCATGTGCGGCCGAACCCGCGCCTTGTAAAGTTGCAGGCGGTGTGCCGGCATGAAATACTGTCCCGCTCTGCTGAGCACGCCAAGCTTTTTAGAGGCCAATTTGGCCTTCTCTTCCAAGTGACCACGAAACTGCACGTCACTCGATATGTCGACGCCGAGGATTCCGATACTGGCTGAGGCAACAAGGGGAGTGCCTTAAAACTGAGGAGATACGACAAAGGGGTTCTTTTTAGCGGTTAACGCGCAAACTTGTGTCTATACTCCACTGCTAGTCCGAGACGATATTAACAAGTAGATGTTTAAAGCTAGGGTTGTGAATAATGTACTCAATATTGTAATAAAAAGAAAATGTATTGTATTAATTAAAAATTATAAAAAATATATTAATTGACAAATCAAGTAATCAAATTACATATGGCATTGCAGAAATCAGTAGGATCTTTGATTATAGGTCTGTTATAATGTCTGGCAAATGTGGCTGAACCTTGAGACCAGCCAGCGGCTTTACGTATCTGGTCAATACTGATACCCGATCTGCTAGCGGCAGACGTCGAAGCATGTCGGGTGCTGTGGCCTGTGAAAGTAGCAACATCTATTCCTGCCTCCCTACGTATAGATTTAATCCACCGACTTATAGACTGAGTGGATGCCCATTTATATGGCCTTTTGAAGGTAAGAATTAGTCTATTTTCATCCCCTCTCAGAGATTCTGTCAAATTTAAATATGACCTCAGAGTGGTGACAGGACAAATTTCTTTCTTATCAGTAAATTCCTTTAAGTTTAATATTGGTTGCAAAGTGCCTTTCTTTGAAGTCTTGATAATATCTGGAATGTATATGCGGACTCCTTCACTTATAAATTTGATATTTTCTAAGGTGATCTTGGACAATGTTTGTACTCTATGACCAGTTGTTAATGCCAGGATGGTGACAAGTTTCTTTGTTAGCTGCTCTAGAGATATTGTATCGTTAGGGTAGAAGTTAGTCAGATAATTTAACACAAGGCTTGGGTCCCACGTCACATTATATTTAGGTGCCGGAGGTTTAGTCCGGAATACTCCTTTCATAAATCTTTTAATGCGATCATCTAAACCAATTCTAGGCCCCATTATTAATGATAAGGCTGACCTAGTAGTGTTAAGAGTACCATATGATGAACCATTCTCAAAACATTCACTTAGAAACTTCAAAATAAATGGGATAGAAGCCTGAAAAGCATCTATTTTATGTTTTATGCAAAACTGCCACCAAGTTTTTAAGGAAGAATCGTATTGATTCATCGTGTTTTTCGCTAGAGAGTTTAACATTATTTTAAGTGCGGAGAATGGAGTTCCTCGCCTTATATATGCCTCGCCGATAACAGACCTGCAGCCAGGGTAATCTGGCGCTGGAGAGGGTGACTTCTCCTGAAAGGAGACGACAAAAGGAATTGATTAGGCTCAAACAATAGCAATTTACCAACTACTAACAATTTCAGTAATGGAAACCATGGTTGTGATAGCCAGTATGGAAATACCAAAATGCCTGTAGCCTTATCAGTTTTAATTTTATGTACACATTTTAATATTAGAGAGAATGGTGGGAATGCATAAAAACATTTCTTTCCAATTAAGAGTGAAAGCATCAATAGCAAAAGCTTCTGGGTCACAATGCCATGAAACAAATTTTGGACATTTCGTATTTATTCTGGAAAGCCAAACCTATGAACTATTTTATTATAAGCTGTTTGAGAGAGTTCCCATTCAATATTAATTCGCCTTGATTCTCAGTCAGCTTCAATGTTATCCTTTGTATTTATATATGAGGCCAAATATTTCTTACCTCACACCATTGCCAGATGTCTCTAGTAATGGTGTTAAGGTGTGGAAATTGGACTCCCCCCATTTTGTTGATATATGCTACAGCTGTGGTATTGTCTACTCTTAATAATATCTCACAATTTAAATCAAATTATACAGATCCTACATGATGGCCTAAAAATACTGCTTTTAATTCTAAAAAAATTATGTGGTGTTGTGACTCGGCTAGTGAACATGACCCTGAGGCTTTGCTAGATCCACACGTAGCTACCCAACCCGTGGTAGAGGCATCTGTGTGTATTTCTATTTTAAAATTATTTTGTTTTATTGGATTATGTTTATTTATGTTTTTACTCCATCAATATAACTCAGGTTTAATAACTTTGGATAAAATCATTTTTGCATCATAGTTCTCATTTGAATTTAATAAAACTAAATATTTTTCTCTTTCTAGCAGTTTTGTGTACGCCCAACTATATGGTATAGCTGGACAGATTGGATTAAGTACCCCTAGTAATTGTGAAAATTCCCTAATTTTGCAATGACTTCTTTGTTGGAACAATTTAATTTCCTCTATTATGTGTAACTGCTTTTGTGGGGAACAGACAAAGAGAGATTTTCTGAATTTAATATAAATCCCAAGTATTTACAGATCTGACTAGGTATCAAGACACTTTTATCAAAGTTAATTACAAACCCTAAGTCTTGAAGTAGTTTACATGAAAACTGAACATCCTTTTTGCATTTAATTTTATGTTTATTAAAATATAAACTATCATCTAAATAGGATGTCAGGATAATATCTTGACTCCTTAAATAAGTTGTCATTGGTCTGAGTAATTTTGTGAAAACAAAAGGGGCTGTACAGAACTCATATGGTAGAGCATTAAATTGATATAAATTATCCTCAAAAGAAAAAGGGAAAAAAATTTCTGCTATTTTCTGCTATGGGTAAGGAAAAAAAAGCCTCCTTTAAGTCAATTGAAGGCATATAGCAATCCGTGGTCATAAGTTTGCAAGATGTTCTTACATCTTCTAGCTTAAAGTGTTCAGTATGAATATACTGGTTTAATCTTTTATGGTTCAGTATAAATCTATAGGAGCCATTAAGTTTTGGTACTAAAAAAATTGGAGAAACAAATTGATTTAAACTATGTGAACATTTTGAAACTGCACCGCATTTAATAAGTTTTTGAATTTCTTTACCTATTATAGCCTTTTTCCCTTAGGCCAATGTTGTGGTTCTGTTTTATAAGCTGGAGGTGTACTAATGAATGGGATTTCATAGCCTTGTATCCATTCTAACACTACTCGGTCCTCAGTTATTTTTGACCAATTATCTCTAAAGAAACTAAGTCCACCTGCATGTACCTGGTTTCTTAGAAGCGGTGTCTGGATCTGGATTGTTGTGGAGCATGTTTCCGACCTTTCTGTTGCGTCTGATCGTAGCGAAGCTGCTTCTTGAAGGCTGGTGTGGTTGCTTGCTGTTGGGGCCCATTGCGAGTCCGTTGCTGGTGTTGGTATTGCAATGGGCCTATCCAGTTTACCTGTTTCTTGCTATTAAAGTTGGGTTTTGTTGTTTCCTTCTTATCATTTATTTTTATTTGAGAGCTAGTTCTCTTAATAGATTGAGCCGTCTTTATTTTCTCTGTAGAGTCTGCTCCAAACAGAAACTCATCTGTCTTAGAATTTTTCATGGCATCCTGCACAACTTTGTTGGCACCAGATAAGGCGAAAAATTTCCTTGATGCAGAGTCTTGATGATGAATTTCAGCTGCTAACTTGGCTGCATCATTAATCTCTTCAATAAGAACTTTGCTGTTTATATTCCCCTTTAAGAGACTAGTGAGAGACTTTCCAAGGCAGGTCATCAGCTTCCCAGTGATATTTTGGCGATTATATATTCGTTTGTCCCTCTTAAGTGACAGATCTGAGAGTGATGCCAGTATCTCTGCATTCATTTTTGGGGCTTCTGCCTTTGAGAAATTAGATGGGGTAGGATATTTTTTCATTATTTTGTCTCTTGGTTCTCTTCCTAGGCCATCACTCATTATTTTTGACCAACGAAGTGCTAGCTCTGGTCTGATAGGATCACCAACTTCTGTGTTATCCTCTCCTTCATTTCCAAGAGTAAGCAGAAACTCCTCTGGGAGCTGGTCATGTTCTGAAAATATATTTTACTTAATTAGAAAATATTATGACATGTCTATCCGCTATGTGATAGCGCTAAGTCACTATAACCTCATTAGGTATACAATATACAGGCATTGTCTATCCGCTCTGTGATAGCGCTTGCCTAATAAATTTTTTATTATTTTAAGTCAGCGCTAAACTACAATCCCACCTGATTGTAAGTGGTGATGATGCCTATGATGGTGAAGTGCACTGACTTTACAAAAGCTTACTCTGACCTGATAATAGTAGGTAAGTATCTTTACGACCTTTTTGTGTGTGTTTGAGTGAGACAAACGTTTAAGAATACGTGAAGAGGAATGAAGATTGAGTATTAGGAATTAAAGGTAGAATACATTTGGCTTCATAATCATTTACTGAACCCTTCTTGATTGTAAAAACCGGACATTGTTAATAAACTTAAGATTAGCTGGTTAAACTATTCCTGTTATAATGTCTTCCGGCGTTAACATGAATAAATCGGACTTGTATCATCACTATCATTACAGCTCCTCACAAGACCACAGCTTTACGTAGGCCTTCCGGAGGAATGCCAAAAGGTATGGTCCTATGCCACCTGCATCTATCGACTTCTTGCATATCTTATCATGTAGTCCCTCCATCTAGTAGGGATGCCCTGCACTTCACTTACCGCTACGAGGTTGCTACTCATGAAACTTTCTTCCCCATCGATTGTCGGTTTTTCGAGCCATATAGCCAGCCTATTGCCACTTCTTACTGATTGGTTAGGCTATTCCGGTTACTTTGGCTTTACACCGGATACCCTCATTTTTAAGTCTATCACGCGGAGAAACCCCGAGCATAGCCCTCTCCATAATTTGTTGAGCGACGTTCAGATTCCTCAAGTGGCCAGCAGTCATATTTGGCTTACCTAATATTTTTATTTTTTTCAGGTGATGTGGTTTGTCTATTATTTAAAGAAAACATGAATACACGAATGTCTTTGTATAGCACTTAGAAATTTACTATTTTTATTTTATTTAAATTGTTTGATTTAATTTTATTATAGTGTACGTAAATATAAGTATCTATGTAAACTAACGACGGAGCAGGAATACCTAGGTATTCCTGGCCAATATTGTTCTATCAAAGTCGTACTCATTAAAACAACATGACATTGTAATACATACAAAGTTATGAAATACAGTATCACCTATTTAATAAAAATATGCTACAGTAAAATTATATAGGCACCTTTTAAAAACTATCAAAATCTGATTTACGAGAACGTGCTGGTCGTTCCACATCTAACAATAATTAAAGCTACCAATGTACAAATTTAACTAAACTAAGTATGCACATAAATATTTACAAATGAGTATGAACTGTTTAAAAACTAAAATATATTTGAACTAATTCACTCCAACACTAACGCACGGTCCAGCCTCGACTATGTCCTAAAACCATAGATAAGCTAGTATAATCGGGAGCCTAAAACGGACTGCGACAGAGTTCGCGGGGGATTACATGGCGACGGAGCAGGAACGCTTGCGCGGTATTCAATTTCGGGGAATAATGTTTTTTCATGAGTACTGTTTACTAGTATTTTTAAAAACTTTTTTCTAGGGTAAGAACTACTGAAAAATGTTGTGCCGTTTTGGAGAAATTTTGCTAATTATGACAAAAATAGGTACCTATTCTTTAGGATTTTTTTTTCTAATAAGTGGTTGACAAAAATACAATTTATGCAATTAAAAACCTTTATCGAACCATCATCTGTCATCTTATATTTTTTTGCAGATTAAATTAACAGTTATTGCAATCTTCTTACTTAAATATCCAAGAATTTAGGTATTTTACATTGAAGTAATATGTACTTACGTACTAGAACAGATATCTCAAACAAAAAATGTGCGCTACTCTGTGTTCACGCGGTTGTTTTTTTATCATATAATAAATATAGGTAGAATGACCAGTAGATAATAGTAGATTGTATTCTTAAATAGATAAATTATGATTAAAACTACTTTTACGGATTTTATCGTGTTTATTTTTACTTTTTATTTACATTTATTTTTTGATTCCCGACGTTTCGGGCGCTTTCCAGCACCCATGGTCACGGGGGTCTCTCGGGAATCAAAAATAAAAGTAAATAAAAAGTAAAAATAAACGCGATAAAATCCGTAAAAGTAGTTTTAATCATGTATAGTGTTCGCGTAAATATAAGAAATCATTAGGTAAAGGTAAAGATGAAAGAGATAGGGAGATAAGTATAGATGAAATAATGAAAGCAATGAAAAGCATGAAAGTAGGTAAGGCAGCCGGATATGATAGAGTTTCACCCGAAATGCTAAGGGCTGGAGAGGACGTGGTGGCAGGCCTGCTGTACACCTTGTTTAATTTATGTTGGGAACTAAAGCGGGTACCGGGAGACTGGTGCAAAGCCGTGATAGTCCCAATATATAAGGGAAAAGGGTCACAGCAGGACTGTAAAAACTACCGTGGTATCAGCCTTCTTAGCATTGTGGGAAAACTGTATGCTAAGGTACTAATTGAAAGAGTTATGAAAGAAACTGACGAAAAAATTTGGGATGTGCAAGCGGGATTTAGAAAGGGAATGGGGTGTACAGATCAAGTCTTTTCCAGGCGCATGATCGCGGAGAAGTTTTTGGCGAAAAACCAAAAAGTTTTTTGTGCGTTCATGGACTTGGAAAAGGCTTATGACAGAGTGGACAGGGATGTGTTATGGCAAACGCTGAACGCATTTAGGTTGAGCACTGGTTTGATACAGGCATTAAAGTCTCTGTATAGGGACTCGAGTGCTTGTGTTAGAATCAACGGGGTCTACTCGGACTGGTTTGGCATCCATAAAGGTGTCAGACAGGGCTGTGTAGCTTCCCCGTGGCTGTTCAACATATTTATGGACAGTTGTTTGGAAAATTTGAAAGTTGAAGAATGCGGGTTAAGAATGGGTGAGTTAACCATCAAAAGCCTTTTGTACGCCGATGATCAAGTCATACTTGCGTCGTCGGCGGCAGAGTTGCAAATGATGGTTACATTAATGAACAGGTCATTAAAAGAAAGGGGAATGAAAGTGAACGCAAGTAAGACGAAAGTGATGGTTTTTGAAAGAGATGAAAGCAAAACGGTATGTGAAATAAGAATAGAAGGAGAGTTAATTGAGCAAGTGGATGAGTTCGTATATTTGGGATGTGTATTCAGCAGGTATGGGAGATATGATAAGGATATTGAACGACGAGTGAATGCAGGAAATAAAGTAAATGGGGCTCTACACTCTATTGTGAAAAGTCAGAATGTGTCAATAAAGGCACGTATGGCAATTCACAGTGCTGTATTAGTCCCTACTTTAACGTATGGTAGTGAAAGTTGGGTGTGGCAGAAGAAGCACGAGAGTAGAATAAATGCAGTAGAAATGCGGTCGCTAAGGAGTATGTTAGGGCTGAATCTGAGTGACAGGGTGAGAAACTGTGTGATAAAAGAAGAGTGTGGTTTGCAAGATGATGCGGTGACCAGACCAGACCAGACCAGATTAAGAAAGGAATGCTTCGGTGGTTTGGTCATGTAGAAAGAATGAATGCGGAAAGACTGACAAAGCAAATATATGTTGCAGAAGTGAATGGAAGAATCGGAAAGGGACGTCATAGGCGGAAGTTTGTCGACCAAATTGGCGATATACTAAAAATGGGCCAAATTAATAATACCCTTAATCGACGAGCATGTATGCGTAGGTATATGGATGTGGAAGAGGCGAGAAAGGTATGTCAGGATCGTGCTAAATGGAAGTCTGTAGTCTCTGCCTACCCCTCTGGGTGACAGGCGTGAGTGTTTATGTATATGTTATGTTCATTAGGTAAATTATATCGAGAAAAAATATTTAAATTTTGTCATTTATTTTGTATATTATATTTGCTTATTTAATATAATATTACATGATATTATATAACAATTACATTTTAATGATATTTTTATCTGAATTTTTGAAAGGTATCTAAGTAAAATATAAAAACATACTAAATGTATGTTTAACAAAACTTATTAACATAAAATTTAAATTATAATATATATTTATTTAAATTAGAATAAAAGCCGTTCATAAATGCTGGGCACGCGAGAGTTAAAAATGTACGAGTTTATACCACTTTGAATTTGATGTGGAAACCTAAAAATTAAATAAAATAATAATAAGTATATTTAAACATGAAATAATTTGCCAAATTATAATAACTTATATATGTTTCTACAAAACAAATGTGTATAATAATATATTCGTCCTATACTTAAGTACTCACAGAAATGTCGCATCTGAACATATTAATTTCATAATCTATACTCCCTGACACGAGATGGCGTCTCAGGAATAATTTGTTTTATTATTAATCTATAGCACTTTTTTATTGATTAAGTATCTTATTAACCGATGAAAAGTAATTCCTTGGTTTTACTGACATTTCTTGAATTATTTGTGCAATATCTAAGTACACACGACGCCATATTTTTATCAAGAGATTTTTTTTAAATAAACACAACACATGGCAACTCTATAAGCGCCTAGCGAGTGACTGATTAAAGTGCGGTGTATGCAGTTGAGTGAAACAGAGTAGCTGTATGCACGCCTCTAGTACGTAGTATATAATAGCTCAATGGTATTTTATCCGCTCTTTGGGCCTTAAAGCAATCTATCTGCAGACTGATGATTCACGTCTTATCTAAGGAGACTGAGATCCTAGAACGAGGCAATCCAAAGTGAATACATTTATGAATACAGTGGAGCCCCGGTAATCCGGCCCCTGGCTAATACGGCACCCCCTATAATCCGACATCGTGTGCACGATTGAACAAGTTACAACTTGTACGCAACATCACTATTGTGCTCGCCGAGTAGTCTATTTGTCTAATTTGTTTGTACACAATTATTTCCTAATGTAAAGTTATTGCATGTTTTTTGGTAAATTTTATAGCATTAATGACGTTAATTTTATAATAAAACATTATCTTTCTATTGTGTTGTTTAATTTACAAAATTTGACATACATAATGAAGTATGATTTGTAATCTTATCATTGGATCTGTGATTTGTCGGATTACAAGGTACTCTTTTGTAAAAAAAATCGGACTATAGGGTGTCTTAGGCAGTACTATATAATCCGACAAATTCGATTGTTCGACACTGCCCTGCAAAGTGTTTGTCGGACTACCGGGGATCCACTGTATATACATATAATGTATTTTGAACAACATGTATAATTCTTCCCAACTTTTCACCTTTGCATTTTGTACACTCGAAATTAGGAACCTAATACATTGGAATAAGTATTATTAAATCTATAATTTTATTATTATCATTAAAAAAGATTTAGTAGTCAAACCCTTGCTCCATTTCAAGAGCTCATACAATAAAAATTATGGTAAAAGTAGTCAAATCCTCAAAAAGTTAAAGTAAATGTATAATTTTAGATGTCCTTTCGAGTTTTAGCGAAAATATCACGGAATAAGATGCCATTTACTTAATCAATATTGAATTTGTCAATATAATAAGGCTCAAGTAATTTATTATAATGGGAGCTGGCTTGCAGTTTACACAAAAACTTCAATCAATATTTTTTAAGTAGATAATTGACTTATCAAACGTGATAAGAAAATAATATGGTGTGACAATTGAAAGGAACTTCGTGAATATTTCCTACTGGCAAGCGCAGTGTTGGCCACGTATGATGAAACACGTAGACAGTCGATGAATGCAGGTGGTTTAGAACCATACTATGTGGCAATTTACGGGGAAGTCTATCAGCAGAGGACTGGTGATGAGCTTCACTACTAAATTACCATCACTGAAGTATAACCCATTTATTAAAAGAAGAATCATTTACATCGAATCAGCCGTTTCCGAGAAATAGGTAAATATACTAAAAATAAATATACGTGTCGAATACAAAACCTCGTATTTTAAATTCTGTTAAAATGGTAGTAAAACTAAAAAATAATGTATGAAAAGTACATTTAGTAATGTTTTTCTCGTTGATTTAAATTGCTACCTTGAAATATTATTGTAATACAAAACTACGCCTACACTTTTACTTCGCTTCCAGTAAAAACAGTCTTCGATCCTCTACAGTCAACATACAAAACACAGCAGCATTAAGCTGCTATTTGACGCCGGTATTCTATGAGAGTGTTATCCTTCCCCGGTCGAGTTGATCCGTTCCAGTAAAAACGATGATAATTGCATTGCGACGACGATGGCGGCGCGTGTTTTCTTATAGCTTCCTACATCTCCCCTTTCTACTTGGCGGAGCGCGCCTCCCATTGAAGGACTAAAGATGCATTCACCAGTATCTAGCTACTAGGCTGGCCTGTGCGAGGAAGGAACGGAAGCGAGGGGGATTATGTCAGCCAACCCAACTAACAAAATACATCAAAAATAAGAACTGCAAGGGTGTGCGTTTCCGCATTCACTTATTGTATGAGCTCTTGAAATGGAGTAAAGGTTTGACTATTAAATCTTGTCTTAATTATTATATTAAAAGTAAAGGTTTAATAATCCCTATTAAGATGTATTATGTTTCTAATTCCGTAATATCTTCACGCACAATCCCTAACGGGGTAACCAGAGAGAACAGATCGCCAAGTCTCACGATCCTTACCTCTTTCGCTTCTTTCAGGTTCATTAACTTCTTCATACATGCACGTCTAGGTATCCGAGTACTCTTGACCTTCCCCTCTTCGAGCAATTTGCTCACATGGTCTTCGAAAGTTAGTCTCGGTCTACCTCGACACCTTTTAATATTTACTTTCGCTCTATATATTTTCTTCACCATTCGGTCTTTACTCATTCGCTCAACGTGCCCAAACCATTGGAGTACGCCCCTATCAATTTTTGTGATAAGGTCATCTTTCAATCCTGCCATATTGCGAATCTCTTCGTTTCGCTTTCGATCGGCTATGGTAACGCCACACATTTTACGAAGAGATCGCATCTCCACTGCATTCAACTTGCTTTTATGCTTCTTCTGACATACCCAGGAGTGCAGGGTTGGTACATGACGGCGCGTTTGATTATTTCGAAGATTATTTAGGAGTGAACGTCAACCGGATATACAAAACGCCATCTGTCGAAGTAATCGGTTGTTGTTCACTCTGACGCAACACCAAGGACTAGTGTGAGAAGGAGGAGGGACGACGTGGCAGTTCGCATCGAGAGGGCAATCGGTTCACATCGCAAATAAGCATTATGGAGTGTTTAACAAATCAGTGTTTCTAGTAACTTTTGTTGTAATACTCTGATTATATTTAGTGTGAATTACGTCGTTTAATTCTCCTTGCCCGATTACCCACGTCTAATTAAAGTCGAGTATGGATCCAGAGGAAATAGCAGACCACCCTAACGTCCCTTTATACATGTTATTCCAAACAAATTTATATATAATATATTTATTCATATACGTATTCACTTTGTATTCAATCGTTCTTAGATCTCAGACTTCTTAAATAAGACTTAAATCAGTCTCCAGATAAATTTCTTTAAAGGGAGCATATTTGCCAGAGTTGACACACTTAGCAGTCAGCACGGTAACTGCATTTTTGTGTTGTGTGGTTTTTTAGAATTTGTATCCTCTATTGCAGCTTTCTTCAGTCGCATCCTAAGACATCCACGGAATAATACCTTAAGATAGTAGAATTCTCATTATTAAGATAGTAGGATTACATTACAGGGCTTTATTATCTTTGAAAGTTTACTCCCTAGCAGCTGACATTAAAAATAACTAATAATTAAAAACATACATACAAAAAATACACTACTTTTTTTTAAGTCGGCTAAAAGACGTTGTTATTGACCGCAGTGCTGTCGAAACGGAGGACATTATTGATGCTATTTTTGTCTGTTTCTTTGTCTACCCTTAACTCCAAAATTTATCATCGTATTTTAATAAACGATATTTTTTTAGAATATAATAGTTTTTTTGAATTTAATAAATTGATTCGCCATCTTGTACGAGGGTAATATAGAATTTATCACTAGATAATTTCCGACCCCAAAGCCAATAATGCATCAGATCAAAAGAATCTTATGTTCTTGGTTATTGTTATAAAGGGGATTATGTGATAGAACAGACGTTCGTGACTTCTTTATCTTAGAAATAGAATCAAAAGACTTGGTTACTATCGTTAGACCGGTGTATGTGCGTTAAATGATGGGCTTTTATGGATCCTAAGCCCGGTTTTACGACGTCAATATAGACCGTTGTTCGATGTAATTATTACCTAAGACCGATGTCGGCCTTATGCGTGGCCAAATGCCACCTATCAAACGCTAGTTACCTATAAAATGACTCAATATAAATTCTTATTCTTACTTAATTTACCACACTATATTTTTTTTATAAAATTGATGTTTCATACGAAATTACATTCCATCTGACGGTACATGGCCACTGAAGCCTATGGACTTCTGTAGCTAACATCAATAAGGAAGTCTTTTTTTATTTACATGGGGAAATGCCTACGCATACCCGCCTCGCGGGGCCAAGACGGTGTCGGACTCGCACCGACTAGAACCTCGAGTACTACTCTTCCCACACATCTGCTTTGCAGGTAAGGCGCACTAGAACACATGGCACGCCTTTTTCCGCGGCCGTGAAGTCTAACTGAAATACGTTCTTATTTCATTAGCTTTACATCAGGCAAGAAAAGAATAAGTGCCTCTTCTGCGTTAGTGATATGAGGCACTGTAGTACGTTCACAGTCGATATACTACAAGAGAGCACCAACATAATACAAAACCACATTTTTCAGTCGATGTAATTATTAAAATAATTACATGAGGAAATTATTTAAAGTATATTTATATTTGCCACGCTAGACTGACTAATTGGCGATCGCAGTTTTTGTTAGATTTTCGGGTGCTGCCCATTACTGGATTAAACTGATGTTTATAAGTTCATCATTTAAGGAAAAGAAATATCGAGACAAGATATAGTTAAAATGAGTAGCATATTATGGTGTATGGTAGGAAAAGATTATGGTAAGATACCATGGACCGGATGGAATGGGAGCTAGGGGGTATAGGTTTCGCATTCCCTAGGCAGGTAGTAATTGAAATGTATAACTCGATTTTTTACGTAGTATATTTTACAGTTTTTTTTTTCAAAATATTAGTGGAATAGTTCATATTAATTCTACGTAAGAAAACTATTTTCTCACAACAGAGTAGATACGTAAATTTATGTCATACTAAAACTATTAAGTATGTTATGAAACAGTTTTCGAGGCGCTGTTTCTAAGGCAAAATGGTAAATAATTGGATTTATTTCCACTTGGGAAATATCGAGTTACCCCCAGTACTCAACGTCAAAACAATCACAGTTATATTATAATACAGAATAAAAACTGAAAACCAATGTTTCAGGCACTGTTAATATTAATTAAATTAGTGGAAGACGAATCAATTTATTTAAAACAATAATTTATTTATAAGTGCAAAATGCATACGCATGTTTTCATATACGAGAGGCGTTATATAGTATTTAATGAATATCGATTTTTTTGAATATTCAAGTAATGAGAAAAACACCGAACGAATATTATTTTACATTAAAGAGATAAATAGAAAATACGAGTATTCCAAACATAATTACTTAAAAAGTTGTACTATAATAAGAACGTGCTTTGATATTGACCAAAATATTTCTATTTTATGAAGTGTGGTTCTTGTATGGCATAAATAAATTTGTTTGTATCTTAAAAAACAATTCCCCCGAATTTCAAAAGGATCTGTTAAATTATTTAGATTTCTGTCCAAACTTTGAACGAAATCCCTGGATTTTCGAAATTTTTTCGAAACATTTTAGTAATAGAGCCTAATTCTGTTATTGTAAAATTAAAATTAAATAATAGTTTCGCTTATGTCTTAGGTATCTTAATGCCGGTGGTATACGAAGTTTTGTGTATAGTAATGCTGCTTGTTTGCGGACATCGCTCACCACTACAGATTGTGGACGGCGACGATTCCTATAGTCAAAGAGCTGGCTACAAAAATCGGCAAGAGTTTTGGAATTACCCATAATTCAATATGATTTAGTATTGAGAATGCAAATGAGTGATGATATCCGTACTTTGAGAGGCCACTGACTACTTTTGTTCCATTAATATGTGGTCTGACTATATTTTTCTTAAATTATTATATAATGATTAAGGAGTAAATGATTTTTTCAGCCCTTACAAAACTCTTGGCGACAACTTATGTGGAGTACTGAAACGCCGCATTCCACAATAATGCGGTCTTACCACTTTCCCACGTTTTTTTGTACTATAAACTAGGTTACTGCGAATTTTCAATTTTTACAAAACACTTTTAGAGCACGTCGTAATTTTACATACATCAAAGCGCGCCACCACGCCGCCAGGTGTTCCCACTACCTGACCTCGCGAGTGGTTGCTGACTCATGTATACCCTCAATGCTAAATTATATTAAACTATTTGCAATTACAAAACTCTTGCCGATTTTTGTCGCTAGCTCTCCAATTATATTTAAAAAAATGTCGTTGTCCGTAATTATCTATTTAATTACATACAAGGTAAATGTTACAACAGTCCATTTAGCGACATGGAAGGAAAACAATTCATAAATAGTTAAACAGGTATTTTCTTTTTAAAACGGAGTTATCATACACTTCGTTTACTGCAAAAATCTCGAAAAGAAAGAAAACGAAGAAAAGAAAGAAAAGAAAACGAAGCGTTTATAAATATAGAACCTTCATTAGTGTAATGCGGTCTGATGAGTGAGCATCTGCCGGATTAACATACTGTGTTTTGCTATATTATATAAATCCGCCTGGGTATCATCCTCTTACCTATTTCTGCTATATATCTGATACCTGTACTGCTGCATGCACTGCTATTTTTCACTCTGAAGGGTATAGAGATTCATTCCATCTTAGTCCTCAGTGAGTAAACTCATTTGTAACATTCTTTCAAGTTGGGTATTTGGGTCCATTGTCTGTTGTTTTACAGCCATAATAGAAAAATATTAAAATAATTTTATTAAGAGTTTTAATTAAAAAGAAACCATTAAATAAATAAACTAGGGCTATGTTTATATGTGCTTTTTAACTTTTAGATTACTGGACTATTTCTATAAACGTTTAAAACGAATACTTTTAAGTCCACCTCATTAATTATCAACCGTTAAATTATTCCACAACGTATTGTTTTCTTTTACTATGCTAAGCTAGCTCTAGACTACTATCGCACCTGATGGTAAGTGGTGATGGTGTGTTGACGTTTTTTGTTGTGTACTGTGCTTAATACGTGTATGATATATGTAAAACTAGGATGTATGTAAAACTTTTAATAAAAGTCGTTCAAAATTTAAAAAAAATAATTTTGCGTTTCAAGGTATGATAATATAAAATGATATTATCTAGAATTATTTATCTTTAATTTTTAAAGACATTACTATTTTTTACAAGGAGTTTAATCATATTACTCTTAAATCATCTACAGAACAGCACAAGTTAAATATACCAATAAGAATGTCGATTAATATATAAATAATAGACATTCCCTATTTTTGTACTCCTATAGATCTCCTATAGGCGTCCATTACAAACTCATGCAGGCTGTCAGTTTTACAACAATCACGGTTGTGATTGACAAATAGCCTACTGTGTAATGCAGTGATTGACGCCTGTCTAATCATGATTGATGGAATTGACTGACGGCTATAAATTTTATATTTAAATTTAACCACCCCTTAAGAATCACATAAAAAATCGTTTAAACCGTTTAAATATATTTAACGTTTTTTAAAACACGCTTTTCATGACAGAGCCATGCTGTAGTTATATCAGTAGTATAGTTGTAGCATGAATGGGTCGGCTCGACCGGGGAAGGACCACGCTCTCACAGAATACCAACGTAAAATAGTAGCTTAATGCTGCTGTGTTTCGTATGGTGAGTGTAGAGAACCGGAGACCTTTTTTTACTGGAATTGAGGCATTCCATCCTAGTCCTCACGGGTGACAACGCATCTGCATTTTGATTCGTAATCGAGGATAGATGTGGATGTCTATGGGCTACAGCAACCACATACCATCAGGTGAACTTTGTGCTCGGTTGTCACCCTATACTGTAAAAAAATAACGTGTTGCAGTTATAAGATGATTACGGCTCGACACAAATTTCGTCCACTGGACTACCACTGATAATTATAATTTGTTTTATCATAAAAATCCGAATGTTTTATATCATTAAAGAGACAAATGAGCTAAAAATCTACCGATAATAAGTTACTACCATTGGACACTTGTGATTGAATTCACAACATTCACCACCATAGAATACTACAATACACAATAGAATGGCTGTCAGCCTTATTTTGTACTGAGTTCGGCTTCACCGGGAGCACACATATAAGCAATTACGCCGTATTATCAGTTAATCACTACTACAAACCCGATTCGCTGTGTTGTCAGACGGATTTTAATACATATTTATTTGTAAATAGCGTGCAATTTGGCATTTCCTAAAAAAATATGCATGCGAAATTCGGAAACGATTGTAACGTCAAAACACATCTCGTGGTGACATTTATACGTGTGAATTGACGTCTTGTGGCATTTTAGTGGCTACACCGGCTCCGCCCACTCCCCCGTTCTATTATGTATGTATTATAGTGTTCTATGTTCAACAACATATAATTAAACGTGGCAGAGCCACGCTGCATATATAATGGTTGTAGTCGTAGTACTCGTCAAGGGAAAGGAATACGCTCTCACAGCATACCAGCGTGAAATAGCAGCCTTAAGCTGATATGTTTCGTAGGTGAGTCAAGTCAAGGATAGATGGAGGAAAGATGTAGATTTCTGTGGACCACAATATTCTATTACTATCAGATGAACTGTGTGCTTGTTTATTACCCTCAATATAAAAAAAAGATTACTTTTTTACCTCAGACAACATGGTTTAACAAAGATACGGTTATGAAAAATATTCCACTAAATACGTTATTCTATAATCAATACGTAAATCCATTTGTAGATTAGAAGTTATCACAATTTTAATCAATAATGGTATTGCTATGGCTACTGCGCAAAAATTTGGAGACGTTGTCTCAAAAGTAATAAGTTAAATAATTGTATTACTACTGCTAGAAAAAATTATTTTTATAGAAAGTAAGGCTGAGACAAGAAAGAAAGGTCGATTTTCCTTTAAGTAAAAGTCATAAGTTAGATTATTTTAAAGATATGACGTATATTTATAGCACGTCCATGCAGACTTACTTCAGTAAAATAGTTACCATTTAATGGCTTACACTTTTTTACAAGTTTTTGAACATATCCCAGTGTACAGAAAAAACACACAATTTAATTTCTCCTTCCTCTTTCTACTATCGTAAAACCAGATGTGCGGCGTATGTCCACCCCTTAGTTGTTGATATTACAAGCATTCAAACTAAACGGTTTACTTCGTCTTTTATAATGCGTACACATAAGGAATGGAATGGAGGAAACCTACGAGGAGCTGAATGTTTTCAAAGCAAGAGTGAACTGGCTTTTGTTTCGCTTAAAAAGTGCGATTTAACATGAACTCAACTTATATAATTTTTTTTTCATTTATTAAAAAAGAACAACGCTCAAAGTGATAAAAAATCTGCGGTTTCACTACAATCTTTGAAAAATAACTACCCTATAGTATGTGTATGAACACATCAACACAATCTAGGGATATTTTATATTTCATGAAATATATAAAAATCTATGAAGAATAATCTTTTGTGATATAGTGAATGGAAGAACGATTAGGTAATAACGGTCTTTAATTAAAAATAAAGACATTTTGTATTTTTTTGTTTTAAATGAAAACATTAATTTTTTAATCGCTGTAGAAAATTGTTATGATAAAAACTTCATTTAATTTATTCATTTA
This sequence comes from Parnassius apollo, assembly GCA_907164705.1. NCBI lineage: Eukaryota > Metazoa > Arthropoda > Insecta > Lepidoptera > Papilionidae > Parnassius > Parnassius apollo. The sequence continues at coordinate 2,202,249 of CAJQZP010001707.1, forward strand.
TTCTTCATTAATTTCAATTCTATGAAAAAATCCTATAAAATCTTATTATTAATAATTAGTGGTGCCGAATTCCTGGCTCATTGAGATTCTGTGTGGGACAATAACAGGCTCTACTACCTCCTCGTGGTATTTTTGTGCAGTCATATTGTCTTGGATCCAAAGGAGCTGGGTTCGTCCGCGACGACGAATTCCTGCCCACACCATGATGTTCCCGCCTTGATATGAGTGGACCTCCTGAGGGTGCCCTAGACGGCTAACTCTCTCTGGAATTCTCCAAACGCGTATTCTTCGTGAATCCGGATGAAAGCCAAACCGGGCCTTTTTGGTGAGGAACACCAAAGAACATTGCTCATCAGTCCATGGTGAACGCTTCCGATCTCAAGAAAGCCACCAACTGCGATTGCCACGTCGCAATGCTCGGTTGTGTTGATTCGATCATGAAGACCAAATTCGCACGGTTTGGTAACTTACCAGCAGCTGGTTGTCCTCCTGGAGCCTTTGTAGTATTTGCATCGCTGTTATATTGGGTTTTATTCTGGCGGTTATTTGGAGAAATCGATCCTGTCTCCTCTCAGTTATACGATATCTACCAGGCGGCCGTTCAGCTACATCCCCAGTACTGCGATAACGTGACCACAACCTTGATATCACGTTTTGGCTGGTGTGTAGGACCTCAGCAACGACACGTTGAATAGCACCTTTTTCTAACATTCCCACGGCTCATAACATTACATCTCGACTCAAATGACGACGTGATTCTATAGCCTTCTTTGTTGAAATCGGTTGCTCGTGTCCATTCGTGTCCAATGGCTGCAGTTGCCATATTTAATCAGGTGGGATGTGAGGTTCGTTACTTACTTCAGTTTTATAAAATAAAAATATGTTAATACTTTTTTAAACCAGTAATAAAATTAGAAATGAATATAGATAAGTGTTAACAGAACGGAATGCGGGAAATAGAGTAAATGGGGTCCTGCACTCTATTGTGAAGAGTCAAAATGTGTCAAAAAAGGCACAATGCTGTGTTGGTCCCTACTTTAACATATGGTAGTGTAAGTTGGGTGTGGCAGAAGAAGCACGAGAGTAGAATCAACGCAGTAGAAATGCGGTCGTTAAGGAGTAAGTTAGGGCTGAATCTGAACGACAGGGTAAGAAATTGTGTAATAAGAGAAGAGTGTGGTTTGCAAGATGATGTTGTGACTCAAGTCCCCACTCAAGAGTCCCCAAGTTCAATGAGAAGTCAAATTTTATTTTTTACATATTTAATATTTGTAAGTAGTTTAGTGTATTTAGATAAAGAACACTTTTATAAATAAATTAAAAAGTTTGAAATGTAATAATTTTTACCGGAGAAAGAAAGTTGAAAATATCAACACGAAAGTTATTTCCAATTTGTAAGTACCTACTACTTTTTTAAGCTATAATAACAATAAAATAACTAAAAAACCTAATGTTTTTGTTAAAAGATCGTGGCGGATAAACATAACGAAATAACAGAATCATCTAAAAATTGCAATGTGCTTATCACATGGAAGAATTTAGTTTTATTGATTTTGTTTACAACACATAGTAATTATAAATATGTATAAATATTTTGTCTTGAACTTATAACTTAAAAACATTTCAGTCAAATAGTAGATACAAAAAAATAAACGAAATGTAAAATTACCTTAGCCGCTCGATTGCTTGCGTAAAAATAATTCGTAGCATACTTTGCCAGTAAGTCGGGACTGTGTTTCTCACGTTCGACCCGCCGTCAATAAAACCTAATTTATGACTTACTCGAGAGGAGCACTTCAAATATTTTAAATTTTATAAATAGCCATTGAAATAAGAAAAGAAAATACGTGTGTTATTCTCTCAGAATATGATTACAGTAATATTTTAGAGGTGTTGAAATCACAACTACAAGCCATTTTAGCGACTTTTTGTAAAACATCGGTTTTATCAAAAAAATAAGATCGATAAGTGTATGATTATTTATTATATCCTTAAACTTAATGAATTACTTGATATATTTATCTATATTATAAAACGATTGATATTTAAATACATAGCAAAAATATTAAGTGAAACCTGATGAAGAATTCACGGATTGCGCAATCGATCGCTCTTTGTTAGTTAAAATCTAGGCTGTTATTACATAAAACTTATATTATAATATGATGAACAATTTATAAAACTTTATAACTTAAATTGAATAATTATATTCAAACACTACTATGACTATTTCGTATTTAAAGAATACAACATAATAACGATAATGTAAGCTATAGAAAATTATATTTAGATTCGCGTCATTCTGAGTATTTTTAAAAGTCGATTATCACATTTTTCATACAGTATTTGCAAAAAAATATATAAAGCACTAATAAGACATTAATGAGGTATATAAAAACTAGCAAAATCAATAAAATTCAACACTCACGGCATATTTTATCACCTCGTTAAATCAAGCGTCACTTAACTCACCAAACTTTAACTAACAAAGTTTCGATATTTTTCGTCCAAGAGGTTGGTAATTTTGATCCAAATCTATGATTTATTATTTGTTTTTGGTTTTATTACGTAATAGTTAGACTCTGTGCGTTTAAAATACGGTCTAAATTCAATTAAAAGAACTTCGTCGCTTTGCAACCACAGTTGCAAAGAGCAAAGTTAAGGATTATGTTTTTGCAACTGTGGTTGCAAGAAGCAAACGGGCGGTTAGTATCTTGTGAACCGTAGAACTAGAATATTTAGAATTGAATTTTCTGCGTATTTTAAAATCTTCAATTTTAATAGATTGGAAACAGTGGAATCACAGGAAAATCATCATTGCGAAATTATTGATATATCTAAATATTATTTATCGAAGCATGTACTGGAAGAAGCTTATAGTACACAGGTTACAATATATTCATAAAGATTCATAAAAAACGTGAATTGAATCGCACACAGAGGAGCACATTATACGTACATTATATATATATATATATATGAAAATATATAATGTACTAAATACATATATTAAACAAAGCTGAAAATAAATGCGGAACAATGTAAATCTAAAAAACTCTTATGTAAATCATAAAAAGTATAAATTGCGCCGCTTCGAAATTTTTACTAGGGGTCTTAAATAAAAAATGTTTTTTTTTAAGTTTAATCGAATCAGTTTTATTTTATAATCACCCACGTGCTTAAATTTTCATGTAAAACTCAAATAAAAAATTATTTCATATTCCCATCTATTCGTCTATTAGATCTATATCTTACTTGCGTTCTATCTATGTAAACACTCGGGCCTAACGTCGCTAATTCGTTATTTCAACCTCACTGTCGTCAGATGGCGTTCACATTGATTGTGTAAATGTGTGCGTGCATTATTCGTGGTCATTTGGATTTTTCAGTCCCCTTATTAAATGTCCTCCTAATTAAATTTTAACTATTTCAGCATTTGAGTGTTAAGTGTTTTGAGTGCTTAATACTTTAATTATTTTTTATTTTCCTACAATTTTCAAATTAGTTTATTCAATAATGTCATCCGGGCCGATTTTCAGTCATACTAGACTGGCCATTTGTGCAGGACATTGAGATATCACGTAAAAACCTTTCGGTAAAGAGTAATAATATAGTTAGTGAAAACGTTCTTTAATAAGTATGAATGTATCAAGAGAGGGCTTACATTATACGATAATGACGCACGACAGCATTATTAATCAACGAGTATGTGCGCAAGCTCAGGCACATTTTCTATTCCCTCACTTTCATTGCTCGATGGAAAGATAATCCTACACAAATACAGAGAGATAGAATGAAGAATTACGGTTTTATGTGCTTTGAGAGGCACAGAGATTAAGTACTGCTAAAATCTTGACTCCGGGCTGCCAATTTTTTGATAAGAATTCCAAATGATTTTAGGCCAAATTACATCTGTTACCAAAAAGGTAAAAAGGTCGTTGAGTTTAGTTATACTTTCACTTGTTTGCAGGACGGGAAGGTCTTAAGACGTTATTTAAATACCTAATTTCATTCATTTCGTTAGAATAATTAGGAACTTAACTTTAAGTAGGCATTGGATTGTAGTTTCATTTTAAATATTTTAATACATCAATGGCGATATGCATCATGTTTCCATTCATGGAACCAACAATTGGTGATGGAATTTGCTTATTTAGGGTCATGTCTTACCTATTTTATGGGAATCAAGTACTACAAATTGTGGATTACGTTATTGCGGACATTCTTTTTACGAATGCTTACGACATTTATTCGTATAGTTTGCCCAATTCATTTTTTGGTTTGTCTGTTCATTGGTTCTTTCGCGGGCCCACCTATTTGTTAGTTCGTTAGTTTGTCTGAGTAACTGACTAGATGAATATTTTGATGCAGATCGGTGTATTTCTAGATCTCCACGACAATAAAAAATATAAATAAATCATCATCAGTTACCAAAACTTCTAATTATCTTCTAATTGTCATAACAAGAATACTAATTCCACACGAATGAAGTCGCGGGCACAGATAATATTATAAAATACTTCGTTAATGTTAATAAATACATATATTAATAAATAAATTATTATTCTTATAAAATATAGTTAGATTCCATTATTGATTGAGTTTACATAAAATAATGCTACAAAATTATAGTAATCTCGTTAACTAAGCACTTTATTATTCTTGCGCGCCATAATTAATGCCTGGTACATGGAGACATTAGTTACCACTAGCGCCCTCTAGTATCGAGTAGCAGAACTAGGAGAGTCAAGATCCTTCTAGAGATTTCCATGCCAGAACATTCTACATCTAGTCAGTCGGGACTTAGTAGAAGAGGCCCTATATTAGGCCGGTATCGACCGCGACCCAATTCAGTATTGAATTCGCGATACAAGCGTATTCAATACTGACTTAGGTTGAATTTCGAAGCGATATAACTGCGAAATAAAGTGATCAGTAGTACAATTTTTGTTATATTATTAGTGTCTTTTATCTTGTAATTAGTGTATAGTAATTAAAATGTCAAATTTGGTAATTCAATCGGCAATTTTCATTGTCACGAATCACAAGTTTGTAACATTATTATGCGTTTATTCACGCCAATACTGCGGTAATAGTAAATTACCAAATCTAGCACAAAGTAATGTTTTTGTATTGATACTATACGAAACTTTTCTGGACATTAACAGATTGTGAATTTCCATATAATAAAAGTTTTATTCATTATATCTGCTTAAATAAAGCACGAAAAGTTCTGAAAAAATTACCGATGTAGATTACGAATCTGCCATAACAATTAAAACTCCATAATAGAACATTACCAGTTTTTTGCTGGGGGCGTCGATATAGTGTTTTTCTATCTGCATAATATGAAACGATGCTCGTTTCATATTATATAGATGGCGTCATCCGTGAAGGAATTCTTAAAGTATTTAGTTCGATAAAAATATGGCACGAGTTCTCTGAACGAGAATAATATATCTCGTCGAAATATTACATCTTCAAAGTTCTGTGAAGGTAAATAAAAGTGCTGCAGAGTATCATGAAGTTTTCCTCTTCACGGAGTTGTGAAGTTTTGTAATTTGGAATGTTTTATAAGTAAATACCTATTCAAAGTTACTTGAAATTACACAGTTATAAAGTTCATATAAATATTTAAGTTGCATTTTAGCCTCAAAATAAATGAGAAAACTAATGTTTACAAATGGGATTTTCCCTTGGTTTGAAATTTTTCCAGGAAAATTATACTGCAATTTTTAATAGGTTTGATACTAATAGAATTAAATCGTTATAATCTTATCACGTTTAGTCAGTTGCTTGATTAGTTTAGAACCATTAAATTTATACATCTGATCATTAATGGATCACAACAATTTTCTATATGAATTACTTGTGATCTTTATTGAATAAAAGTAATTCTACTTATTATTATTCTATTCTACTTATACTCATTTTCTAGCAGTACTTTTTGAAGAATATAAACTGGTGTCCATAAATCGCCTCTTACTATAAAACTACACTTAGTTTAACCTATTTGTGAGTTCGTACAAATAGTTTTTTGTAACTGTATTTCATTGAAAATAGAAGGTAGTGGCGGTAGGTAAGGAAATCTGAAATAAAGTATGACATAACACCGACGATATTGTAATTTATCAATGATTGCCCTCTCTAGCTCTTTTAACCTTTTAAGTAAACAAAACGAATAGTCCAGTATTATATCCACTTTATCGTTTAAGAATTGATTTAAAATAAGTTGCAACAATTACAAACGGAAACGAAATAAACACATGCGAAGTCGATACTATAAACCATACGTATATACTATATATTAAATTATATGGTACGTAGTACGGCCACACTGGAGAGTATAATGGTTGCAGCACAGTATATAGGTCGGCTCAACCGGGCCAAGAAGCATTTTATTAAAGTAGGCACTTACCAGGTGATTCTAAGTTCATTTGCCACTTAGGTTTTATAAAAATACATAATGTTTCGTATGGTGAGTGAAGACAAGTAGAGGCCCTTTTAACTGATAACGAGGTATTTCATCTTAGTCCTCAGGGGTGACAACGTTTCTGCAGGTTATTCTTATTCAAGAATAAATATGTGATTATTAGTTACTACATTCATATACCGTCTATATATGTGTTTTACCGACAAAAAAGAAAACTAAGTAGTTATCAATCCTACTGTGTATTCCTATTACTTTTTAACTTATTTAACACAAAAACCCGAAGTTGAGTTGGTTAAAATTTCACAGTAAGCAAACAAATAGAATGCCACTTTCGTCAGCCTCGATAAAAATGAGCAAAGCTAAATGAAAATTAAAGCAAATTTATTCGAATTCACTGAACCTTCACGATCTTATTTTATGTGCTCATTCATTCATAAATCAGGCAAAGTGGCCAAAACTAGGAGAAATGCTTTATTGTTTATAATTTTCGTGTCGACACAGCGTTGCCCAAGCCCCTAATTTATCTTGACACAACGACGCATCTACAAAGAGGGTTTAAAGGGTCGCATTTAATTACGGTTATAAAATAGGGTTATTCGATTTGTAAATATCCCGTTACTATAACAGAAAATTTAGAAATGATAATAGTGATGACCGACCTGTGGTTGTCGTATAGTTGGGGTTAACGAATTCTATTACCATATTTCGTCCCGTAAGTGTCATAAGACATGAGTATCTTACATCTCGCTAGAGATGGCATTATAACCACTACCTCTACACTGATATAAAATTGGCGACAGGCAGCAGTGTCCAAGGTGCGAGAGGATTGATAGAAGTTGGTACTTCCCAAGAACTAAACATGGTGATGGATTCCCTTAAAACACCAGAACACGGGTTCTGTTCATAAATACCTCTTCAAGTACGTTTATTCAGTACCTTAAAAAGCTCAGTTCAGACAATGCTTTAATATACTGAATATAGCACACATTATATAGCACAACAATATCGCTCCGCATTACTTTTTTATGGATAAGGATCACACTATGCTATATTATATAGTGTTGGACTGCTTACTCATTTGGTAATGTAAAATGAATTGTATTATTTTTTTTTAATTAAATTTTAGCCTTGGAAGGAAAAGGGAAGTTCTCCCGCCGGCCCAGGGAGCGGCCAATGCTCCATGTGATAGTTTAGAGAAGAGATAGTTTATATATATATATATATATATATATATATATATATATATATATATATATATATATATATATATATATACATATGCGCTGTACTTCGGAACTTTGTTAGTGTGATTAACAAGCAAAATGCACCTAACAGCGTGACAGCGCCGCCACATCACCCCTTGCTCAGACTGGAGATCGATAGTGCAGTCCGATTGTCTGTCGGGAATGTATGCTGTGTGCGTAAGGGCAAGTGACACAGGTGCAAGCGATATGTCGGTGTGTAATGCATGCCATACTACGCACTTGCAAGTTATGCCAGTGATAACGATGTGTGTACTATATGTATGTGAGTACCAGTAATTTGCCTTATATATTTGCGTCGAGGCGACGACAAGTTGGACTAGCTTTTTGGGAGTTGAAGACTGCATAAGACGATTCTCGGGAGTAGGTAGGGGTTCTTGAGGATAACAACGAAGGTTTGAAGTTGTAGTATCCAAAGGTTGTTGGTTGCCTGTTCAAATCACGTCAGGTGGTTACCAAGTTTGACCGTGGAAAGAAAAAGGCAAGATCTCTCGCCCGGTAAGGTGTTCTGCCAGTGGAGCAACGTTCCATGTGATAGTTTTGAGCTATTCTATATATGCTCGCTGTACTTCGGAACTTTATTAACGTGATTTAGGCTTCGGTGCATTTAGCTTGTGGTGGGACGACATCGCTGCCACAACATGTCCAGTGCATAGGTATCAGATCTATTCTCTAACCCTCTGCCAACTAACGTGCTTGCCCTGCGCGCTTAATGAATTTCTTAAGATATACATGATTATTTTGCGCATTTCGGAAGGGTTGCTGCTAAATAGTGAACTCCTAAAAGCCTGGTGATGAAGACTTTGACGATTACATTTAAAATTGAAATAAAACAGAATAAAATTTGTGAGTCCATAAATACACTATCGTATTTAAACAAATCCTGAACTTGTATTCCAAACTTATACTGGTCCAGACTATGAAATAGATATCATAAGATAAATAATGGATAAATTACTAAACCAGACATCAATATCTGGCTGGTTGTCCTCATTGAAAAAATATAAAAGGGCTGACATCAACAGTTTTGAACATTGACATATTATTTACATTACTGAGTCAAAAAAGGTAAACAAAACACCGCTTAAAACAACTTTAACGAACATTACATTTATGACAGGAGAATATTGGCTTACTTACGGAATAACGGCCTGCGTGTTGTTATCAACTTTTTATTATTTGATATTGGAATCAGAGTTTCTTTCAAGTACGTGTCTTAGAAAAAGTGATAATAGCATATTACGAAGTATATAGTAATAGAATTAATTGGAGAATGTAATGATATTGCGAGATATTTTATGACACGTAGCACTCACCATTCATTCTTATACTCCAAGTCGAAGTTGTTCTAATTTTCACTTAAGTTAAGTAAGTTAGTTGGTAGGAGGTAATATCTAAATTTTTTCCCTGATAGAAACCGACACTATTCCCGGGTAACAGAAGCAATGTCTTGTTATGATCAAGTTTAGTTCTCAATTCGAGCAGTTAAATCCGTGTAGTGGCGATGTAAGAATATTTACTACCCCATATCATCCCGTGAGTGTCGTAAGAGAGAGAGAGAGAGAGAGAGAGAGAGAGAGAGAGAGAGAGAGAGAGTGCGACAGAGGGGAAACAAATCAGGAGATGGGCAGCAGCGTCCTTTTTATAGGATAGGATGACAAACGAGCACACAATCCACCTGATGGTAAGTGGTTGTTGTGGCCCATACACATCTACATCTATCCTCGATTAAGAATTAAAATACAGACGCGTTGTCACCCGTGAGGACTAAGATGGAATTCCTCGTTTCCAATGAAAAGGGTCTCCCGTTCTCTACACTTACCATACGAAACACAGCAACGTTAGGCTACTATAGTATTATCGGGTGATACGAATATACGAGTAGATCTCAACTCAGAAGGCGGTGATGGCGGAGCAAAAGACTACCTTAATATGTGTTGATGCCAGGGCCTGATTCCAGCAAATTTGCCCCTTTTCGTTTAAGTGGTTGTAAGTTGAAAAATTCTATTTGAACACGGTTACAAAATTTGTGATACGATGATAAGGAAAAGTTGCTGATTTTTAAGTTAATTAATATCATAAGTAAATAAATTATAATATATTTTACCGAAATAATCCTAATTATTTGGTATGTTATTCATTTTATATAAGAAACGGAACATATTTGTTAAAGTATCTATTAACGCATACACCGATTTATCCTAGGTCAGGTGCCTGTTATTGTAGACTATTTTAATTTGAGACATTATTTGAATTTATTATACAGTTTGTTAAAGTAAAATTATTATTCTTAATTTTTATATATACATAAGTTATTACCAGATAAAGTTAGAGCATTTTGGTTTCTCACCAAGGCTACCCAAGGGAATTTCTGTGAGCGGTCACTTCCATTTCTTAACATTGTGGACGCTTCGCTCACACCGCAAAAGAGAATGTCGACCTTTTAGGTTCCAACTCGTCCATCCAACTTGACACAATGAAAGGGGGAACACACCGTAAACTTTCTATTTCCATACGGATTTGCAGTTCAGTACACAAAGCGCTCCCCTTACAGCACAATCACAAGTCAAGTGGGCTTGACGGAATACCCCAATTAAGCCGAAGACGTGTGCTCCGGAATTAGCAACGGTGTTTACGCATCACTTTCGGCACTCCTACTTTTGAGGTTTTGTCCGGTAGCCATGGAAAACAGTTTTCGTGCACCAGATTCCTAAACAGAATACTGCTCTATCATTATCATTACCATTACCACTACAGTCTATAAACGTCCACCGCTGAAAATAGGCCATATACTGTCTCAGAGGGGAGATTTTTTCATAGTTGCCACGCTTGGCAACCACAGTTTTTTACAATTTTGAGCTGTTATCAGGAAGACCTTATTTATACGTGATATACGTGGTAGAGCCATGCTGCAGTTATATTAGTAGTATAGTTGTAGCACGAATGGGTCGGCTCGACCGGGGGAGGACCACGCTCTAACAGAATACCAGCGTAAAATACCAGCTTTGTTCCGTTTTTCTTATAAAATATGGGTGACAAATGAGCACACGGTCCACTTGATGGTAAGTGGTTGCTGTGGCCTGTCATTTCTATAGATCATGTTATTTAAGCAACTGCTATGGATCTTGCGCACCCGTTCAGATCTCAACTATTTTATTGGCCAAGCCTGAAAGTCGTTTGTACCAATCTTGAACCCTTTTTAATTTATTTTATGTACACAAATCACGATATAGAAGCAGTCTTATAGTAATTTCGTACAAAGGTTCTACTTATTCCATAATTAGCTGAAATATCTTCCAGTACACCCATAAAGGAAATTATATTGAAATTGCAAACTTAGTGCATACACTAGTAATACTAAAAAATAAATAATATACACATTTTCGCATTTATATAGGTAAATTTATAGTATGCCTACAGAAATATATATGTTAGATGTTAAAAAAATTATGGATCCTTATACGCCGCAACCACGCTTACAACATTGATGATCGTGCTAGCCTACCGTATGCATACCGTAAACTGCTATGAATTTAAAATAAAACGTCCTTTTAATCTACTACGACTAAACACACTATTAATAACATTACATATATATACTCATAGGTGCAATGATACCGGTTTTATAATATGTTTCTATTTGGTATTTACTCATGTCCTCTCGCTGTAGTTGCGAAATAACTAGGCCCAACAGTTGCAACAAGTCCGGTGTAAATGCTGTTGGTTAACATGACCTATTAAACCGTCATTTTGAAATGTACTCATATCATACAGTTACAAACAAGTATTTTTTCTTTCATATTCTTATGTTTTAATATACTTAACATAATATTTTTTTCGTTATAACATAACACGTATATTGAATGTGGTTTTTATATACCAGTCTTTTGGAACATACCTTCCCCTTCTTGAAAAGAACCAACACGAAACCCAGCAGAATAACTTCTTTTATGTTTGAAGAAATTTATTACGATGAAATTTTCGTAATATTCTCAGACCGAATTTCTGTCTCGGCGGCTGTGCAGGACCGGCTTACAGTCCACGAGTATTTGCGCATACACTTGTGCATTCTTTATTCCCTTAGTCTTATATTCCGATTTAAAGGCGATTTAATATGCTCGGAGAATTATCAGGCGCAGGACCAGTGGCTTTACGTTCTTTCCGAGGAAGTAGAACATCGCCAATTTTCTGAATCTAGTCTGCTACTGACAATTTCTTGGCAGAAGAACCCCCGATTTTAGCCCTACCCGGGACCACATTACGACCACAAGACCAAGAAGACAGTCAATATAAAAGCTTAAAATTCATATCATCTCCCATAGATTACCTAGTAGTTAAATTGTAACATTGCACAATAATTTTCAATTACTTTACAAACGGTATGGTAAAAATTTTCAGAAATATTTTTCATTTGTGTTTGCTTATTTAATTAATTAATTATAAGCGACAGTAGCCTAATAGTAAGGTGTGCTCCGCGAATTCAAAAGGTCACGGATTCGAATCCGCCATTCAACTATTGTCGTGAACCACTTCTAACACAAACATTTTAAGGCTACCAGGAGTGTTTACGGGAAATATAACCTCAAATGGCTTAGCAAGATCCTCCGTTATGCTGAAAATATTGCAGCATTAATTTTGAAATAAATATTTGGTAAAGTTGAGGATTAATGTTAAGTACTATGTTAGACGTAAACATGATTCCGTAAAATTTTCTCGATAGAAAAAAATCCAAATTTAACTCCAAACTGAACAATAAATCACTGTTATTTATAAAATACTTTTAATAAGATCATGAAACTTTGCATACTAACTGAACTAACTATAAGGCAGGGCTTATGTTTGTTATTTTTTTTTAATTACCGTTATTTTCACTGTAAAAAGAAATTACCTAAACCATCGGCGTCCTGAAGCTTGTTTCCTGCCGCCCGGTTCCAACATTTCGTTTTCGTCTAATATAATACTTTACATTAATCCTCAACTTTCGCATATATTTATTTCAAAATTAATGCTGCAATATTTTCGGTATAACGGATGATCTTGCTAAGCCACTTGAGGTTATATTTCCCCTTAAAAGGTATTAGTAGTAATGATATTAATACTCAAAGTGGTAACAGCATTGCTAGTATTTATAAATTACACATTATTAAATTGATGATATATAAAATGATGATAGATTATACTTTATTAACATTTATATTTTTTAAAAAGTATATCAGTATTCAAATGATGGTAATTAATACCGTGTTATTTTTATCAGGAGCCCACAAAGCCCCTTCGCATACAAAAAAATCAGGTCAGGAGACTCAACCCCGTGCCGTGTCAAGAGGTTGTGAAGGTAGTTTTTATCTATGTTTTTTTGACCTGAGCAGCGATAAAAAGTTTTTTTTATAAAACCAAGGACATTCTACGTCTCCGCTGAGGTGGCTCTTATAAAAAGAATTTAATACGGGATTATGGATGGATTTATACGCGGTAGAGTCACGTGTTTTTTGGATGTAGTGCCGATGGGTCAGCTCAACGAGGGTAGACTACACTAACACATAAAACTCTAGTGTTTTTATGGTGACGAGGTTCGAAAACAGTTTTTACTCAAAAATGTTAAAAATTAATTATTTAAGATCCGCGTGAATAAATAAAATAAAAATTATATATCTTACCTAGTTTAAAGAACATTTCCTGCGTTCTTTATTTTTCATGTAATAAATTGAATAGGTAAAATTTGTAAAATACTAGCTAGTCCAATTACTAACAATAAAGTAAAAAAAGTAAAATTACAGCCTATAGGCGTACCACAGGCATACTCTCATTTATAAGAGGGTTTTAGCCCAAGCAAGTGAATTCCGCGTTGTTATAATGTGTACTGACAGACTTTACTGCCGAGCACGCGGTAAATCAGCACTTAAAATTGCAATTAACAATTTCATTGGTGCTGGTGGGAATCGAAGCAGAGAAACGCATACAGTGAAATTTACGGCCAGCGCTGAGCCCCTGAGCCATCAAGCCTACCACAATATTTTTCTATAAACGCCAAATTAATATGTAAAAATGTTAAAATGCGTATACAACTTTCCTGAATAGATGCCTACTAAAATTATTCACGTAATTAATAGCCCTAACAAGTAACAGTTTTCAACCGGTAAGCTTGTTTATGATAAATTACTTGAAAGCTTTTGGCCCACTGCCAAAACAGTACACAGAACTTCAAAAGTTTAGATATTAGATATATATCCAGCGGAATAGGAATCTACTCTTTAGATAAAGCAGCGCTATGGTTAACTTTTAACTATTCGTATTTTTATTTATTTATATCTATCTGATTCATGCAGATTCACTCGCGTAAAATTTATTCCTTAATTCTTTTATTCCAAATAATACGTACGAAAACAATTACCAAAAATAATCGCTATTATTTTATAACAGGGGTGGGTTTACATTAGGGGTTGAGCGTGGGGAGGGGGTAGTTTCCACGCTTTGCAGGCGAGTTACAACCGCAGTCTTTTATTATTTTAAGTCCGCTGGTCTGGTTCGTTAACACCTGTCATATATAGTACATAAACTTTTATACCACAGAATACTATAATACACATATAATAGAACGAGAGAGTGGGTGGAGCCCGTGTAGCCTCCAAAATGTCACTAACACGTCAATTCACTCGTATAAATGTCAACACGAGATGTGTTTTGACGTTATAATCGTTTCCAAATTTCCCATAAATAATTTATTATTTAGAAAATGCCAAATCGCACGCTATTTACAAATAAATATGTACTGAAATCTGTCTGTCAAACCAGCGAATCGGGTTTGTAGTAGTAATAACACGACGTTATTGCTTGTATGTGTGCTCCCGGCGACGCCTATCTTCTTATAAAATAAGGTTGACAGCCATTCTTGTGTGTTATAGTATTCTATGTTTTATACCCTTTACCATAGTGGTATCTTACGTTGCTAACGGGACGAAATGGAATGATGGATTCTCTTGAACTACCGTCACCGTTACCGTTACAGCCTATTAAAGTCCTTTGCTCAACGTAAGCCTGTTCCATAGATTGCCTCATAGTTTTGTTATTATTGCCATGCTTGTCAGTCGAGTTGCAACCGCAGTCTTTTTTTATTTTCAGCTGTTATCAGGAAGATGCTGCTGCCCATCTCCTGTTTCAGTTTTTCTCCATCACCTCCTATGACACTCACTGGATCATGTGACGCATACGCGTTTGAAAAAACTCTCGCTTGATAGTTCTTCCCAGAACAGAGGCTTTTTTCAAACCAATGGTTTAATCATAAATGGCTCTGTATATTAAATAAAATTATTCTATTCAATTCTATTCTTAAGTTCAAACTATGGTCTAAGAAGAGTTTTTTGACGAAAAAATTCTCTTGACCGTGGAGACAGTCTTAGGAAAATTTAACATTAGCTGACAAATTCAATACTTTACATTTCAGAAAGCATATTTTCTACGGGATTTCCTTTTTAGAGCAAATCTAATTTAAAGCTGAGACTAATATAAAAAAACCTCAGACGAAATAAAAACTCAAGACAGAGCGCTTTCAACAATGAAGTTTGGTTAACATGTGTGCAATAAGTGGGTGTTGCCGTGCAGTTAAAACTTATAAACCTAATATTTTAGTACTATCAGGATGAATGAATAAGTAAAAAGATAAGTTGGCAAATTTTTAAATTTTATAGTTCACTTTAAGTAGTATGTAAGTATGTTTGTTTCTACTAAGTAGGGGAAAAATAAAACAATAGTTATATGAAAGAAACATTGTTTTTATTTTAATAGCCTTTTTGTTGGGTTTGTTTATTGAAATATTGCCGTTTACCGTCCACCGTTTTGGAAATTGTTTCCAATTTAGAAGTATGGTGGAAACTAATTGATAAATATTTTTCAATTATGCATCTTATTAAGCTTATTTTATGCTCTTGGCCAGCATAATTGTGCTCAGTCACCAATTTAGAGAAAACGTCAGTACCAATAAATTGTTTTAAAATGTTAATTACAACTGATTTGTGTTAGTTTTCAGTAACTATCACTATGCTTTTATTACATAATTTACGCACAATAGTTTCACAAATTACGCAAATTTCCAAAAAGTATTTCGACGGAAATATTAAGCCACCTTTGTCTTTTAAAGTTATCAGTTTATGGAAGTCAAATATCTCATATAATATAATAAACGACGTTTTTAAATTTATTATTATATAATATTAAATATAATATTATAGAAACATTGAAAATAACCTTTGGATACCCGTTTCGTACCACACGACGAAGTCCTTTTATTGTGTAATAAAAATCGTCATCTTCAAAATGTGTCGAACAAACTACGCTGTGCACCGTTGGATTCCTCGAAGGCTCATTCCGGCTAACTTGAATCACTTTTATCCACTTCTCTTTAATGTCTTTATTTCGGATGGGGAACCTTAAAAATATAGATTTTTGAAGTGATGATAAAACATGGAAAAACAAAAAAATGCCTATTTACACTTACATACATTTTATGAATATTAAAAGTAAAATAGAAATAGGTAAATGAACGTGTTACATTAAGTTTCGCGTCACATATAACTTACTGAATAAATGGGGACTACTGTGACGCTTACTAGTGGCAACACTTGTGGAGCTTTTATGTTCCAAGCTGTCCTAACAAATAATAAAAATGATTTATTAAAAAATTGGATTTTTATGTTTACTTACGTATGAAATGTGATTCCATCCTGTTTTTATTTCTGGAAGATTGGTTTTTACACCCGTTCACAACACAATTCGGCATTTTTTCTTTAAAAAACTGCGAATTATTGTAGAGTGACACTTCGTGCGCTGGAATAGCTCGAATGACAAGGTAAGGCGTAGTTTCGTTATATCTGTGTGTGTGAATCTGTGTATGTACAAGGCGAGGCATAATTTTACCGGCCTCAGTGCGTTGTTCGGCGGGGCTCTGTCTTGAGTTTTTATTTAGTCTGAGAAAACAACTTTTTTAATAAGATGGTTGCCGTATTAATACAAAGAGTATTTTATAATTAGTCGCATAAGACATCATCTTCATCGTCATCATAACTAATAGTATAGTAAAAAAAAATTAAATTAAAAAATAAATAATCAAAGATAAACCGAATGGTGACAAAAACACCCCATGCTAGAAATGCAACAACACACGACCCATTTCCTGTATCAAATAGCTCTTCAAAGCACACGGCTTGTGGCTTTGTGACATTGTTATAAAGCTTTCATGTGCTTTAGTTTCTACAAACATTCAACGATTGGGATGTTTATTTTTCTCTGTACAAAATTTTAAAAAAGATATTGCATTTTAAATGAAACTATTTTTACGTATTTTATGCGTGTAACGCGATAATATCCGTGAAAATTAGTTTATTTAAATGTGTAGTGTTCGCGTAACCGTAAGAAATCACTAAGTATTGACTTAGTATCTATAAAGTTTATTCCACTTTGACATTTTTAATGTATCACCTGAATGACTTTGTTGTTTTATAATTATGTAAAATTGATGTAGGTAAATTGCTTCAGACGAAGTTTTGGCAACCAATTAATGGCGGAAAATTCATTCAAGAACTTATATGTCCAGTAGGTAATGCAATAAGATGACGTATAAGGCAATTTACCAATCTCATATTCAATTTTCACATCGCTGAATTTAGTTCGAATTTTCAAAAAAAATTAATAGTGATGACGAGTGTATCGTAATTGCGAGGGAGTACATTGATTAAAATCAAAATAGAAAAAATTATCTGTGTAGAAAAATATCTCAAAGCTACCACTTGTTTTCATCGAAAACTGATTTTTTCTGATTGTAGTGCACATTCTTTGCCATAAATCTAACATCTCTTGTGTAGTACCTAAGGTTAGTAGCGATTTTTAAAATTAATTTGATTTTTTGAGTTAATCGAATATAATATGCATTTGGGCTTACTATATTTTTATTTCGTGCAATACATTCGTGCTACGTCACGCGAGGCTTCGAGGATATTTTATTTCACAAAATCAGTCCATTCGTCTAATTTGGAGTCATTTAACACCTCTGAAAGCGTACTGGCAAAGAGAATGCCGCCCGCAATTCATGGCGATATTTTCAACTCAAATTAATTAAATACTTACAGCCGATGTGAGCTCCTCGATCAGCCATTTTACACAGAAATTAAAGAGCCTCTTTCCCTCCCTGCCTCACACTACACCGAAGGCGAAGTTCTTAAGAGTGTTTATCACGCTGCCTTACTATATTAATTTGCCCACCTTGAGATCAAGTCAATACATATTGACGGCACTCATGCTTCACGTAACTTCCTCCAAAGTACGTCATAATTGACTCTCAAAACTAAATGTCTACTTTATTATACATTATCACTGCATGCATCGTTGGCTAGGTAATTTTACTAAATGATTAGAGCCGTGGTAGCTCAGATGGTTAGTGCTCGCTGTAAATTTCACAATACGCTAGCAAACCAGGTTCGATCCCCGCCGGCACCAATGAAATTGTTAACCAATGAAGTTGTTAACTGATTTACCACGTGCTTGGCGGTGAAGGAAAACATCGTGAGGAAACCTGCATGTGTGAGGAATAAGAAAAAAATATTTCGAAGTGAAGTTCGCCAACACGCATTGGGGCAGCGCGGCGGACTATTCCGTGCCCTAAAACCCTCTCAGAAATGAGAGGAGGCCTGTGCCCAGCAGTGGGACGCATATAGGCTGTAACTTTACTTTACTTTACTTTAAATGATTAAAAATAAAATATAATGAACTTAATGAGCCTACATATAATATAGCATAATTAAATGAAATTCACAATATTCTTTAATGTAAGTGAATTATATTATTACCCATTATCATTTCATTAATGTTATTGTTATTCATTATTATATTTTTCCGGCTCACGCATATAACCCAATAATTCAATTAAAGTATTAAAATTTTCTCACAACTTTTAATTAGGTACATTTTGGTGCTCAAAGTTTCTGTCTTGGCTGATTTAGCATTTCAAATTCTTTTGAATTGTATTTTATTTCAGCCTCCAGGTCTTGCGTATCACAATCTTCGGATTCATCATCTATTGATAAGTAGTCAAATACTGACTACTTATCAATAGATGATGTGTATATGTATATTTCCACAATCTTGAGTTTTGACTAAGTAGTCAAAACTCAAGATTGTGGAAATAGATAGCACTTGACCCCTCTTATGATTAAATGGTATTATGGCCGCATGTGGAAGGGAGTATAAGGCGAATTTACTAAGAATTGAAGAGTTATTTTCTAAAAAAAATAAATGTTTTGTCAATTCCAGCCACCAAATTTTACAAACGCACATCGCGTCAAAACTCACGATATCATCCACACCATCTGGATGTTTGGCGGTCCACCACTGTGCGTTTTACTAGTAGTTTTGTTCCTCGCACAACCTCTCTGTAGAATGTTTATACCAACGGCGATTTTTCTGGACCGATACGACTTAGGGACTATTAAGAAAAGTGCTTACTCGTTTCTAAAAGGCCGGCAACGCACCTGCAATGCCCCTGGTGTTGGAGTTGTTCATGGGCGGCGATAGTCACTTGCCATTAGGTGAGCCGCATGCTCGTTTCTATGTAAAAACGTGATTAAAATTGTGAGCTAATCTTAAATATTATGTATTTTGTTGAGTTTGTGAACAATAATATCTTTAGAAAATCATTTTAACTTGTTTTACTAAAAAAGTTGGTACTTCAACGGATAAATTAGAGGCAAAAGACTAATGGCTCACTTATAATCGTTGATTAAATTATTTTAATTTCTTTAAGTAATAATAATATCCTTTAGACCGAGTTTAGGTCACAGCGGCTAGTCATAATGGACTCTAGCAATCTGCATAACAGTATTATGCGGACTCATTCATGCTACAAACATGGAAGCGACAGTAGCCTAATGGCAGTGTCCGAGCCGCAAACTAAAAAAGGTGGTGGGTTCGTATCCACCATTCGACTACTGGCGTGAACAACTCGTAACACAAGTAGTTTAAGCTGATGAGATGATGAGTGGTTAAAAGGAATATTA
Organism: Parnassius apollo; assembly: GCA_907164705.1. Classification (NCBI taxonomy): domain Eukaryota; kingdom Metazoa; phylum Arthropoda; class Insecta; order Lepidoptera; family Papilionidae; genus Parnassius; species Parnassius apollo. The sequence continues at coordinate 2,221,985 of CAJQZP010001707.1, forward strand.
GTAATAATTATAATTGCTAGTATTTAAAAAAAAAGCATAATATAGCTGCAGCGTGGCTATACCACTTTGATTACTTAAGTTTAAAATTATTTTGAGTTGTAAATTACTTTAATTATTAATTATGTCAATACCTTTCCTTTTCTGTTGCCATCTAGTGAAAGAAAAGAGAGAGAGAGAGAGAGAGAGAGAGAGAGAGAGAGAACAACTTTAAGCATTTGTCAAATTGACATTGATTTTATGAGTAAGGACGTTAGTATAAAGTTCGTTAATAATGTCGCGCCTCATAATTAATGTCTGGTACATGGCAAGTAGCAGAACTAGGAGAGCTTTCTAGAAAATTCCATACTAGAAATTTCTACACCTAGTTAGTCGGGACGGGTATGTTTTAAGTTGTAATAAGTGTTCGGTAATTAAAGTGTCAATTTTGGTAATTCAATCGGCAGTTTTTACTGTCACGAACCTCAAGCTCGTAACAATAATATAATAAACGTAAAAGATATACGATGACACTAAAATATTTCATAGACAAATCCTAATAAATATATCTCTAAGAGACGTACCAATAGGTACTCGGGTTACTTCTAAATGACTTAACTGATTTATACATGCAGTATATTTGTGTTTTGTCAAGGCGCTATAGATATGTTAAGATCAAATATGTTATGTTGTTGAGATTTAATCAATTTTATATTAATGGACCAAACAAACTCATGTCTAAAATATACTAGGCGTTGTATTATTTATTGTATTCACAAGATTTTACAGTTGACGTACAGGACTACTGAACACAACCATTACATCCTCGGCCCTATCAAATAATCCACTAATTATAACTCAACAAATTTGTAAAAAGTGACATAATTAGGCAACTGCGCAACGCCAAGGAGGGTAATATGTTTATAAGCCTATATAAGTATGTTTGTACGTATGTTTGTTCCTATATGTTGCTTCAGAAACCAAACGCTTTGACCGATTTTGATGATTCTTACGTCAATCGATTTGTTTTAATCTTACAGTCGACACTAATATGATAGTAATAAATACTCAATATGCCGACAATTAGACGCCATATTGTTAAAATTAAATTTAAATTAAAGTCATTGTAGAAGCGTGCCCGTCGCGACCCCCGCCAACCCTTTTCAGGGCTGCAATTCTACACAGCTGCGCACCCATGCAAACGAGAGTTAGGGCGTCCCCCCAAGGCGACGCACACCAGCTCGTCCCCGTTGGTGTGGAATGCAGCGCGCAAAGCGGCGATGGGGACCGCCACCCGTCATGCACAGCCCGACACGGCGGTAGGTGGAGGACGGAGTGCAGAGTTGGCACGTGGAATGTTAGAGGGGGCATGAGAGATAAGACGAATGAGTTGATCTAAATAATGAAAGAAAGAGAATTAGATGTCGTGTATATGTCGGAGACTATACGGAAAGGCAAAAGGGTCCGGAGTCCCGGAAAGCGAGAACGCCTGCCAGGGAGTGGGGCTGCTGTTGTCGTCCCGGTTGGTCGATCTTATGACTGAGTACAAGGTTGTGAACTCAAGACTTCTCTGGGTTCGCTTTAAACTGGGACTGACGAAGTTATTTCTTTTGGCTGTTATGCGCCGGTAGCTTCGTCGTCCAGGGCTGAGCTGGAGGAGTTTTGGGAGAATGTAAGAGAAGTTCTAGATTTGGTTAAGGGAAACGAAAGAACTGTTGTATGTGGTGATTTGAATGGATGGGTAGGTATCGCTCGACCAGGATACGAGTCGGTGCTTGGAAAGTTTGGCGATAAAAGGGTTAATGATGCTGGCAAGCTTATACTGGCTGTATGCAAGGAAAAGGGTCTTCTTGTGACAAACACTATGTTTAATCACAGGAAAATCCATATGTACACTAGAGAAAGAAGGAATGCGAGAAGTATGATTGATTTGTTCCTGGTGGATGACCGACTGCGAAAACAGGTGATGGATACACGAGTGTTCAGGGGTGCTGACCTGGGAACGGATCACTATCTAGTAATTACTAGATTTAGGGGTTTGTTTGCGGGTTGGCGCTACCGGACGGCAGTAACAGAACCAAAGTCGGTCTGTCGCATCCGAAGCTGGAAGCTTCAGGAAGCGGATACTAGGGACAAATATCACACGAGGGTAGCCGAAAAGCTTGACACCATCGATGGCAGGAAAGAATGTGTGGAGAGAACATGGCAGAACCTTAGGGATGGTATGGTAAGTGCAGCGGAAGAAGTATGTGGAACGACAAAAAGAGGTAGTAGTAAAAGAAGAGGATGCATGGTGGAATGATGAAGTGAGAGAAGCTGTAAAAATGAAGAAAAAAGCATGGTTAGACTACTTGGCCTCTAGTAACGATAAGCATATGAGAGAGAAGATGAAAGAAAGATATAAGCTGCAGCAAGTTCATGCGAAAACATTGATTGAGGAAGTACGTGTAAGGTGTAGAATAGAAGCGGACGAGAGGTTGTCGCACAACTTTAAGGAAAACTCCAAACTCTTCTGGAAAGAGGTTAGAAGGTCCCGGAGTGGTGCGACAGCCTTAAGAATGAACAAAGTGCTTTCGAGAACCAATGACGTCCTCTCAGAAAAATCGGACGTCATGCAGCGATGGAGTGAATTTTATAGAGAAATGTATGCGTGTCATGATCTTAGTGAAGGATCCGGGGGTGACGCCATGACTGGCACGCCAGACACGACCTCGATGACACTGAGGTCATCAGCATGAAAGAGATTGAACGTGCGATTCGAAGTTAGAAATGTGGTAAGGCTGCGGGACTAGACAGAGTTACTGCTGAAATGGTCAAGTACGGTGGGCCTCGCGTCTGGGACAGCTTTCGTCTGCTGTGCAATTTGTGCTGGCGGACGGGAGATGTCCCGGATGATTCACGATCCGCGATCATTGTGCCTTTATATAAAGGTAAAGGTTCACATTTTGACTGCGGGTGCTATCGGGCGATCAGCTTGACCAGTTTAGCAAGTAAAGTTTACTCGAAGGTTTACACGTAGGATGCAAGAGAAATCGGAAAGAAGGCACAATGCGGATTTAGACCTGGAAGAGGATGCACGGATCAAATGTTTTCTCTTCGCATGATCACAGAAAAGCTTCTGAGTGTATCAGAGGATTTTCTGTACTTTTGTGGATCTGGAGAAAGCATATGATAAGGTTATAAGGAAGAAAATGTGGGAACTGTTGCCGGGATATGGTGTGGATGGTCGATTGTTAAGGGCTGTGCCGTCACTTTACTATGACTGTAAAGCCTGTGTACAGGTAGGGCATGACCTGTCACCCATTTTAGCGTCCAAGCGGGCATAAAACAGGGTTGTGTCATGTCTTCCTGGCTGTTCATACTGTATCTCGACAGCTGTTTATAGAAGTTGAAAAATAGCTGTTTGGGTATGAAATTGGGTGACATTAAAGTAAATCGTCTGCTGCATGCTGATGATGCAGTGCTTATTGCACCATCAGAAGCAGAACTGCAGGCATTAGTTACCTGTATGAAAGAGGAATGTGAAATTAAAGGTCTCCGTTTGAATGCTAATAAACCTAAGGTTCTGGTATTTGAAAAGTACGAAGAGAGAACGAAATGTGATATATGGGTAAATCAGGAATGTCTAGAACAGGTAAATGAAATTGTATACTTGGGGAGTGCTTTCAGCCGGGATGGAAGATGTGATTTAGATGTGGATAGGCGTGTCGCTGCCGGAAGACGTGCATGTATGAAGAAGTTAATGAACCTGAAAGAAGCGAAAGAGGTATGTAAGGATCGTGACACTTGGCGATCTGTTCTCTCTGGCTACCCCGTTAGGGATTGTGCGTGAAGATAAGTAAGTAAGTAAGTAAATTAAAGTCGACAAACTATTCAAGTGGGGTATCTTAGATAAGGTAAAATAGAAGTGCAGCAAAGTTAGAAATCATAGAATCATAATCGTATTTTATAAACAAAACCGTGACATTGGTTTTCGACAAGTTTACAAGAAAGAAAACAATATGTTTTTTTTTTGTCACTAGATATTGGCCTTACTTCATTAAGCACATTATAGTACGTTATTAGGAGTGATAAGGAAGTCCATTAATTTCATTCAATTTTGATAAAATAAATGCCAGACCTCTAATTAAAAAATATACCCTTTATATATATATATATATATATATATATATATATATATATATATATATATATATATATAAATACTAGTATTTTCTGACAAATTATTAAACTATTGCCTGTCAAGATAAAACCTTTATTGCACAGAAATATTCAAAATTCTGGCTAAAATTCTACAATTTTGCAAATTTTATTTTTTACTGAGTAGATAGTAATATATGAAATTTAAACCGTTATTACAAACTGTAAAATGCTACTTTTTAAAAGAAAGGCCGATTAGAATATCGATTTGCAAAATTTAGCTACAATTTCGAACGTATACCAGCTTTGATGTCGATTGTTTAAATGGCAAACTTCTTGTCTTCCGAACCAGGTATTCAGTTCGATATTGTAACCAGTCCTTTTTTTTCGTAGATGACAAAGACTAAACACATGATTCTGTTCGTGTAGGTAATATATTTAATAAATAACATATAACTAAATATATACATGCCATCTGTGTATTGTATTTACGTAAATATGAATGTAAGGTTGCGTCTGCATATGAGTAAGTAAGCTCTGTGAGTTTTCGGTTTCAAAATTCTTTTAAAATCGATTTTCTACAGGGAATTTACGAATGGATTCGCTTGGTGATTGATTATACCTTTGGAATTGTAAGTCATCCATTATTTTCATTTCTATTTAAGTAGGTCAAGGATTATTTTAATGATTTTGGTGGATTTAAATAGAGAAATAAATCGATCACTGGTCGCCATTCATTCTATAAGTACTCACTTTAACATAGGAGAGTTAGATATGACTATAATTTAATAAGGATTTGACCTACATAAATACAGAATGCATTACACAAACACAACCTACATATTGATCGACGCGTGAATACTCCGTGGTTTTAAATTTCTTAATAGTCAGCGAGCACACATTAGAGCAACGTGGATGTCTATTCTCTTCTCTATCATTTTTTTTCTAGACATAACGTATAATATATACATATACATACATAAACACTCACGGCTGGCTCTTTATCTGTCCCATTTTCAATATATCACCAATTTGTTAGATAAACTTTCATCTAGGGCGTCTTTTCTTGACTTTGCCGTTCCCATCTGCAACATAGATTTGCTTTGTCACTCTATCCTCGTTCATTTTTTACACGACCAAACCACTGAAATATGCCTCCTAAACCTGGTCACAACATCATCTAGCGAACCAAACTTTTCTCTTATGATATAATACCTCACCCTGTCATTCAGATTCAGCCCTAATATACTCCTTTTTACAGCATTTATTCTACTCTCGTGCTTCTTCCGCCACACACAACATTCACTACCATACATTAAAGTAGGGACTTACACGGCACTCTGAATTGCCATACGTGTCTTTTTTGACACAATTTGATTTTCCACAATATAGTGTAGAGCCGTTTCCTACGTACACTCGTCGTTATATTTCCTTATCATATCTACTCGTACGATCCCTGATACATACATATCCCAAATACAAAAAATCATCAAATTGCTAAATGTTCTCCTGTTCTATTCTTATTTTAAATATTGTTTTACTTTCTTCTCTTTCATTCCCCTTTCTTTTAATGAACCGTTCATTAATTTAACTATTATTTGCAAATTCGACCACCAAAGACGCAAATTATATGACTTGAACATCGGCGTAAAAAAGACATTTGACGGTTAACTTCCCATTCTTAACCCCAATTCTAATTTCAAACAAATGTCCATAATTTGGTTTAACAGCCACAAGGCTATTGTACGCTACGTTAAAGCTACATAGCCTTGTCAGTGCAAATCAGTGCGAATAGATGTTGTTGTCCTGACAAAAGCACTAGGGTCGTTATAAAGAGTTCTCAATGCCCGAATAATCCCAGCACTCAATACTCCACTCTATCATAAACCTTTTAAAATCCATGAACGTACAAAAATATTTCCGGTTTTTGGCTAAAAACCTCCGCGATCATGCTTATAGAAAAGACTTGATTCGAACACCATATTCCCTTTCTGAATTCAGCTTGCACATCTCAAATATTTCCGTCAATTTATTTGATAACTCTTTTAATTAACACTTTACAGTTTACCCACAATGCGAAGCGGAGCGAAGTCGGATACCAGAAGAATGGGATTACAACATCTTTGTACCAGTCTTCTGGTATCCGCTTATCCGACATAAATTAAACAAGATGAACAGCAAGCCTCTACCACACCCTCTCCAACCCTTAGCATTCCGAGTGATACTCTATCATATCCGGCTGCCTTACATGCTTTCATGCTTTATATTGCTTTCGTTGTTTTATGTATACTCATTCCCCTACATCTTTTCATTTTTTTTCGGAAATCTCCACTTCATTTAATTCAAACGTTACTTCACTCATATACACGCTTTCAAAGTATTCCAGTACATAGACATTCTCGTTTCCTATAGCATTCATTCTAGGCTGTTTTGAAATTTGATTTGAGCCGGTATAATTACAGGCTGTGAGCCATTTCATCTTATCCCCCAGAGGTGATGCATCTGTAGCTTTTTTTATTGGATCTATACGTGGTAGAACCATGCTGCAGTTATATTAGTAATATAGTTGTAGCACAAATGGGTAGGCTCGACCGGGGAAAGACCACGCTCTCACAGAATATCAGCGTAAAATAGTAGCTTAATGCTGCTGTGATGTGATGAGTGTAGAAAACCGGTGATCCATTTTACTGGAAACGAGGCACTCCATCTTAGTCCTTACGGTGACACACCAAGAGGATAAATGTAGATGTCTATGGGCCGCAGCAACCACTTACAATCAGGTGCACTGTGTGCTCGTTTGTCACTCTATCCTTTAAAAAGAAAAAATTTGGAAGTTGGTGCAGGTATCCATGGGCTACAGCAGCCGTCAGGTGGGCTGTTAGTTCATTCGTCACTTCGGTTTTATAAAAAAAAATCAGTATCTTATAGTGGATGGCTCCGTGGCGCAATGGCTTAGCAATGAGTTGCAGCGCTCAGGGCCGCGAGTTCGAATCCCGCACGGAACAAGTATTTGTATGGCCTACAAATAATTCTGGGTGTGGATGTTTGCCCTTGTGAAATTTCTGTATAAAAATGTCCTCATGACAACACAAGAGAAGAAGAGAACCACAAGAGAAAATCCTATTGTAAACGTTTAAACAAAAAGAAAAGAGAAAGATAGTGCCGAATATGTTAACACAAAAAAAATTGTACTGTTCACCACGTTCAAAATATTTTATAGCTATCACATTGTGTTCTATTCTTTATCAACTATATCAATCCATGATGTGTATAAAGAAACCTTGCCTTCCACGAGACCAGTTTCACCTAATGTAAAAATCACCGAGCGACTATTTCCTTTGTGTCATAACTGATTGAAACCACGAGCATTAATTCACTTTATTACGAAATAATGTTGCATATTTTTTTGGAAAATAAAAATATATTTTATATGAAAAAATAACAATGGGGTCATTAATGTACGTAAAAAGAAAGAAAAAAAAGAAAAAAATCAGCTACAAAACTATACGCGATCATTACTTTTTTTAGGCTAGACCTGTATCATATGAGTGCATACTCATGTTACGTAATGGAAAGTTTTACCTACGCGCAGACCATTCAATAATAAATATAAGTATTTTAAACGTATTACGAAGCGATTACTATACAGCAATAAATTATATGAAACACAGCAGCAGTTAACTGCTATTTTACGATGGCATTCTGTGAGGGCAGTATATATATATATATATATATATATATATATATATATATATATATATATATATATATAGCCCGAGTCCACGGAACTTAGGCCTCCGCCATAAATTACTTTATTAAGTATTTCGCCTATATTTAGAATATTATAAGCCAGTTCGATATTCTTTTAATGTCTACCATTTCGGTCTTTAACTTAATCAAAGGCTTACAATAGTTGCAAATCACACCAAATAATTTTAAGTAGAGTAGGGTGTGGCACGCAAAGTCCTTCTTGAGTTCGCGTGTTTAGTTGCACTTAATTTACCATCCTTCCGAAATTTTATTGTTTTGGTTTTGTAGTAGTCACCTTTTTTGGGTATAAAAAGGCCTTTAAAAGGTTTAATATACTGTACTTTTTTGTTATAAATATGAAGTGAGCAACGAACTAAAAATCTATTTAATAGTAAATGGCCACTGAAACCGATGGATAAAAAACTTGTAATAAAAAAGGCTGTAGATACGCTATACTTTCTAAGGATTAAGGTGAAATTTCTCGCAGCCTATAATTACATTGGCTCTATTCTTCAAACCATAACAAAACAGTGGAGTTTTTGGTAGAAATAGGTAAGGTAAATAGGAGGGTGGTATCCAGTGGAACTTCTACTTATTTTATCAACGTTATTATAACTCACTATGCGATATAATCTTTAAATCTACTATTTTCAACTCAAACTAGCTCATACATCACCTGATGGTAAGTGCATGCTAAGACCCATTGACATGCACATTTATCCTCGATTAAAAATCAAAGTGCAAAAGCGTTATCACCCCTGAGAACCAATATGGAATTCCTGATTTCCACTAAAAAAGTGTATCTCTGTCATGTCTTACGACACCCACGGAACGATAGGAAATAGTAGATATTCCTACATGGTCATTACACGGAAAAATTTGTTAAACACCCATTAAATTGATGGTAATTGTTTTTTATGTCGGTTTATCACTATTTTTTAAAGTTTAATTATTTGAACTTTTGGAGTGCACTAAGCAATGTCACAAGCTCAAGGTAATAACTCACGTCGACGAAATAATTAAATCAAAAACTTGGATCAGTGGACCACCCTTGAGAAATAGCTAATTTAATAAAAAATAGTAATTAATACCATATTACGGTTGGCGAATATAAATATAGTTCAGTTGCGTCGTCACCATTTTACTAGTTTAACATTTACGCAAAACAATTTCACTTTGAAATATTGCCATCATTAGCAACATGAGTTCGTAGTATAATAAATATACGGTGGAAAGAGAAACAGTTTTATTTCCTAATTTCATATCCTAGATCGGTAGATTAAGTTTAGGTAACGTACTATTTCGCTGTACGCCAAGAGCACTCACCTTATCTTTTAAATCTAGTTTTATTATGTAGTTTGTAGACGCAGGGTTTTTCTTTGAGTTAACAAATTAGTGATGATTTAAGATTTTCCTGGCATTTTGACCACAGTGAAAACTTCTGAACTCTACCTAAAGTGGCTACCTAAGCCGGAGATATAATAATGCCGTTAGTATACATGCACGGACAGTGAATTTCACTTTGTAAACTTTTATTTTTTACACAATTGCAAAAGAAGGAGGTAATGATTTATGAGTGTATGATGTATGAATGAAAGTATGTAGTAGAGAGATTTTCGAGTGTATTAATGAATGAATGTAGAATGAGACGGCTCGTCCGGGGAAGAACCCTGCCCTCACAGAATGCCATCGTAAAATAGCAGTTAACTGCTGCTGTATTTCATATAATTTATTGTTGTATAGTAATCGCTTCGTAATACGTTTAAAATACTTATATTTATTATTCAATGGTCTGCGCGTAGGTAAAACTTTCCATTATGTGACATGAGTCTGCACTCATATTATACAGGTCTAGCCTAAAAAAAGTAATGATCGCGTATAGTTTTTATATATATATATATAAGTATAAATTTAGAAGAAAAATATAAATTTATAAAAATATAATGTATTGCTTACTAAAATTATCAAAGGCTTTTAGCTCATGTGTGTGAGCTTTTCAAATCACCACCCCAACGTTAAATATAGTTCGCTTCGAGTGTTCACCGTTTTCAGTGATGTTCATCTTGTAAAGTCAAAGTCAAAATATTGGAGCAAGCCTTCAGCCAGAAGAATTTCGTAAATTCAACACGATTCAATAAAAATATGACAATGATCAGTACGCATCCGAACGTCAGATCTTCGCTTTAGGTATTAATTCAGTTAACTAACCACCGTCCGAAAACGGTGTGCAAAACCAAGTGACAGTTAAACTCATGTATTGCGATCTGACAAGTGAGAACTATCCTATCTAGAGAACTAACTATATACTGGCATCGAGGTATTATCAATACAAAACAGGTATTTTACAAGAGATAGATAGAGAGAGAGAGAGAGAGAGAGAGAGAGAGAGAACTTTATTAATTGTATAGTTGTGCTACAACTATAAAATGGGTCGACTCGACCGGCGAAGGACCACGCTCTCACAGAATACCAACGTCAAATAGCAGCTTAATACTGCTGTGTTTCGTATGGTGAGTGTAGAGAACTGGAGACCCTTTTTACTGGAAAAGAGGCATCCCGTCTTAGTTCTCAAGGCTGACAACGCATCTTCATTTTGATTCGCAAACAAGGGTAGATATAGATGTCCATGGGCCACAGCAACCACTTACCATCATGTGGACTGTGTGCTCGCTTCTGGTTTTTAAGTGAAAATTACTTTCAAAAAATCATTTTGATGTTGTAACTGTGATTAAATTGGTGTAAACAAACAAGTTAAATAAAACATTATATATATATATATATATATATATATATATATATATATATATATATATATATATATATATATATATATATACACGCACTCGCACACGTACACGCACACACACAAACACACACACACATTATCTGTGTGAATCATTACCTCCTTCTTTTGCAATTGCGTAAAAAATAAAAGTTTACAAAGTGAAAGTCACTGTCCGTGCATGTATACTAACGGCATTATTATATATCTCCGGCTTAGGTAGCCACTTTAGATAGAGTTCAGAAGTTTTCACTGTGATCAAAATGGCCAGGAAAATCTTAAATCATCACTAATTCGTTAACTCAAAGAAAAACCCTGCGTCTACAAACTACATAATAAAACTAGATTTAAAAGATAAGGTGAGTGCTCTTGGCGTACAGCCAAATAGTATGAAATTGTTTTGCGTAAATGTTAAACTAGTAAAATGGTGACGACGCAACTGAACTATATTTATATTCGCCAACCGTAATATGGTATTAATTACTATATATATATATATATATATATATATATATATATATATATATATATGTGTGTGTGTGTGTGTGTGTTTGTGTGTGTGTGAGTAGAGTACGTGTGCGTGTACGTATGCGTGTGCGTGTGCGTGTGCGTGTGTGTGTGTGTGTGTGTGTGTGTATTTTTAATGAAGAAGTTTTATATTTATAAACTAAAAAAAAGAATTGGTTGTCTGTAAAGTCGGTTTACGGACGGTAGTTTAACGTGACAACGACATAACAATACATTGATGAAATGATTGCATACTTTTGTGAAAAAAATGGAATCATTTTTATTGATGTCAATCATGTCAATCAAAAAAATAATCAAAGGAGTGAAATGAAATCTAACTTTAACGCTCAAGCCGATCGTGCCTTTCTCTCACTCGTGCAGCGCTCTCGCTCCAATCGTAACGTTACAATAAGCGTAAGGTTACAATGTGTCATTCGTTTTTGTGCGTGCAGACGGCGTTCATCGATTTACTAGACTTCGTCACGTCAAAAAATAAAAAATATATTAAGAACAAAAAATATTCAAATATTTGATTTTATTTGCTTTTTTCAATCAAGCACAGCAATTGATAAATTAAATCCCATGCACTAAATTAAAAAAACGATGCTGAACACAACCTGTGATATTAACTTACAGGACAACGGGTGCCGGGTTCAGCTAGTTAAAAATGTCACATTTTCATATAACGTTACAACGCAAGGGTTGCACGAGTACTATTATTTAACATATTTATGTAAAATATAAAATAAAAGAAAAATGATATTTCGTAAGGAAGTTTCAGTTCGTACGTACACAAATACACGTATATTTTTTGCCATAGTTGCTACGCTTGGCAAGCCAGTTTTTGTTGTTATTACGAAGACGCTGCTGTACATCTCCTGAATTGTTTCACTCTACCACCTCTTGCGACACCCGCGGGATGAGATTGTGTTGTGGATATTCTTACACGGTACACTACACGGTAATATCCAATTATAGTATGTTAATCAGAAACTTCATATTGCAATAAATCTAATAACAACACAATTTCAAAACTTATCGACGTCTTCTGTTACTGTAATTAAATAAACTAATTTATGTATGTTGGTTATGAATTAGAGTCAGTGGAAACTTAGGTTCGGCAAGTTCCTTCATCGAGACATCAGCTTGATGGCTTTTGTAACTTTGTTATCTAATCCCAAAATATCATTTTGTAGACGACGTAAAGGTAAAAATTATTTTATGTTATCTCTGATAGTAACCTTCCCATTAGATAAAAAATATTGCTGTCTTTTTACTGTTTTGATGTAAACTTGTAGGTTTAATGTGTTTTTATGAATCACAAATACGTGTTCCGGGTCTAGATATATGTCCTATTGCAGTATATATTTGTAAACTGCCTTTACGATACAGGAGAAAATCCAAGTATGGGGGTAGTCCTAGTATGTTACAAAAAAAATAAAAAAACGAAATTGATTGCAATTTTTTATATTACGCTTAAATTAACGCAGCGCACTGTCATCTTTCTTTGTTGGTAAATATATGCGCAAATAATTCGAATGAACCCCTTTCTTATTTGCTTTTTTAAAAAAGAAACAGGGGTCAGGTGATATACTTAATAAATGTGCTGTCTTTTTTACATACTTGTATATTAATAATTATCTATATTCGACCAATAGCAATAATATTTGGAACAATAGTGTAGAAGATTTTCCGTGGGAAACAACGCTTATTACGTAATATGCTTACATAATTTTTTTGTATATGTGGAAAAAAACTTATAATATGACTCACTATATTTCAAATCACTGAAATTACTTATATTTACATGAACACTCCTCATTTAAATAAAACTAGTTTTTACGGATTTAATTAATACTAGTTTTTACGGATTTAATTAATACTAGATTTTACGGATTTTATCGCTTATATTAACTTTTTTATATATCCGACGTTTCGGACTGAGATGTTCAAAGTCCAGATGTCATAGTTAACCGCGGTTACCACAAATTAAAATTATTAATTTTGTTCCGATCTACACAGTATGAACATATAGTATCTTGAAGTCTTGCTTGTGTGCTTGGGTTGGGATTTCATTTTATTATTTATAGGATTCCAAGCAGAAAGTTGCGCCCAGCCATCTTCTCTATTGGAATTAGGATTAGTTTATTGATTTCAATAGCCTCGCGAATCATTTCTGGAAGGAATCGGTGTTCTTTAGTGTGAGAATTTGTGGTCTATCACATCTGATGTGGTTACGGGGCGATCCTATACGTGTTCACACACTGCAGACTTCCCGGAGCGTCGATTCGATATGTGTTCCTTAATGCGGGTTTTTATTGATCTTTTAGTTTGTCCTATGTAAAAGAGACCACATTCACAATCAAGCTTGTGTACTCCTGCATCTTGCAGAGAAACATTACACTTGACTGATGGTATAAAACAACTGATTTTCTTCGGCGCGGGACTAGAAGCTTGAAGTATGTTTTAATGTCAGTAATACCTCTGACATATGCAGTTCAGTTCGACTGTGGCCGGCTTCACTCCTTCACTGTGACGTAGGCGAGGAACTAGAAGCTTGTTGTCATGCAAAACTTGCTTGACGTGTTGAAGCTTGTCGGTCAGGTGTTTACTGTCACAGATTCCTTGTGCTCTCTGAAACAAAGACTTATTTACGATAGCTAACTGTGAATGATGGTGGTGAAAATCATCGCTTAAAATCTGTATGGTTTTTTTTCTATACACAGTGTGGCTCTAAATTTATTTTAGTCGACCTGAATCAGGCGATACCTTTTATGTGCGGCGATATTTTTTGAAGCGCGAACCTAATTCAGTGTGATATAATTTTACTAAATAAATTTTGAAAAATCCGCAGCCTGTTTATTATATTTTATATAAAATTTGCCTGTAATTTTTTGAAGTGTAAGTATCTAGTAGTGAAGAAATTTAGTACGGTATTAAAATTTGAATCTGTCACGTTTTCATGTAAAGTTCCATTCCTTGCATGAGTATACTATTAACTTGCTTATATAAAATATAAAATAACAGAAAAATTATGTTGTCAAGAAGTTTCATTTCGCGGTACCTTTTCTTGCAACGTTCCATCCCCTGCATGAGCAATTATTATTTAACCACATTCTGAAAAATATAAAATAAGAATTATATGTTGTTAAGAATTTTCACTTCGTACGTGTGTACACAATTAAACACACAATTTTTTATTATACTAAAATGACAAACGAGCACACAGTCCATTCATCAACCCTTGATTAAAAATCAAAATGCAGATGAGTTGTCACCCCTGAGGACCAAGTTGGAATACCTCGTTACCAGTAAAAAGGATGTACGGTTCTTTCAATCACCGCACGAAACGCAGCGGCATTGAGATGCTCTTATACGCCGATATTCTGTGAGAGCTTGTTCCTACCCAGGTTAAGCCGACCCATTCGTACTACAATCATTATATAGCTTCAGCATGGCTCTACCACGTTCTAAAGATTGCCTCATTGGGGGATATTTCCTCTTCTTGCCGCGCTTGGCAGCCAAGGTTGCAGTTTATTATTATTTTAATTTGCAGCAGACGTGCAGCAAAAAATTCTTTATAGTAGGAACATAGAAAAAGTCCTCTTTGTTCCAACGTGCACGTTATTTCGAGCAGCAATAGCGAAACAAAAGATGATAAAGGGTAAGAAATTGCAATATAATAAATGGTTGCGCGGAAAACCATTCGCGTTTTTTTTATTTTTGACGGTAGGAATTTGTCGAATCATTATTCCCTTCCGAAACAATATCATTCGTACCCTCCTATCGACACATCGGGGTGGTGGGGTGGGAGGGGAAAGAAGACGATTCTAGAACATCGCGTAATCATCGGACCCGAGGATATATAAGACACGCGCGACCGACGCGCGCTCTCTTCTCCCGCCGCAGTCGTCGTTGAACTACAACCTCCTCTTCCCGCGCGCTCGTTTGGAAACACCTCACTAGTGGAAACCGCTTTGGCCTGGAAGCAGTCGAGCTCCAGGAACCCGCCTCACCTCGTGTGAGATATCGTCGCGCACCGCCTCTCTCCGAAGTGTTCCAGAAGTCGCCGCTATAGTGATCGACAGGAAGAAGAAACCTCGGTGAGTCAATACTCCTTAATTATACCTGCTTGCTAATAATTTAACCCGCTCCAATCTGTGTTTTTTTTCCTAGTCAAGCAGGATTCCTTTCATCGATTCGACAAGTAATAGTTTAGTTTAGGGAAGAGCGAGTGCATTGTACCGCATGCTATAGTAGTCGCTTTTAACGTAAGCGTAGAAGCAATCGCATATACAGTCCACTTTAGTTAATATCTCGCGTAATAGGTTTGAGGTTTGACCGGGGAACTAGATTTTCGGCAGCCTTAAACACGTGGCTCCACCATTTTATGGTCCTTCGAGCCGGATCTGGATTGGTGTTTAGTGGTTATCCAACCATTTTCTGGTCGAATTATTAAATTAATTGTTTAGATAACGCACTCTAACTTATGGAATAGACTTAAATAGTGTTCGTTTAAAATTAAAATTTTGATTTGTTACTCGCAAACAGAATTATTCATTTAATAGCGCTCGTATTTGGTTAAATTTAAAGCTTATTAAATAATTGAAACGGCGTGATAGCAACCGTTTGATACGCTTACCCCACAATTTTATAAAATTATTAGGTTTAGCAAACGACGCGTAGCCTTGACTGCATCGGGCGCTCGATCTGATTACGTAATACAGCACGCCGAGTATTCATCCTACGTCGTTTATGCGTGTGAGATTAATTGTGATTAATATAACTTTATTACAATAATTTAAAATGGCAGTTAGTGGAAGTGAAATCAAAATTAAAACGCTTTATGCCAAGAGGGACATACTCTTTTCGCGTGTGCAAAATATAAGTGATTATATAAAGAACATTCATATAGAGGCAGTACGGGAGGCCTTTTTAAATGAAATCGAAACGATAGATAATTTGCGGACAGATTACGAAAGAATATTAGATCAAATTAATCATTCGGAACTACAAACCGACCCGAAATACATAGTGAACTACCAACCGCTGCTGGCATTCGAAGATATGTTGTGTCGCGTGAAGAGAACCGCAAAATTGCTACAATCTCAAGGTGAAGCGAAGCCTGAAATGCAGGTACGCCCTCGTGACTCAATTAGGTTACCGCCAATAGATATTCCGGTATTCAATGGTGATATTAAGACGTGGCCCTTCTTCTTCAGTAGTTTTCAAAACAATATACACAACAACCCATCGTTATCGGACGCTGAAAAATTATATTACTTAATTAGCAAACTTAGTGGCAGAGCACAGTCGATCTGCTCGGGTTTTACACCTACAGCAAACAATTACGTATTAATATTTGAAACGCTTAAAACTAAATATGAAGATAGGAGAATGTTAGCTTCCGAATATTTGAACCAGATATTCGATCTTAAACCTATATCATCCGCGAACATCAACGGCTTAGAGCAGTTTCTCGATAAATTTGTGGCATCGGTGGCTGCACTTAAGAATTTGAAGTTTGATGACCTTATGGACGTGGTGTTTCTCCATATAGCATTAAAGAAATTAGACTCCGACACCGTGCGTGCGTTTGAAATGGAGCATCGTAGCTCGGAGATGCCTTCCTTTCATTCATTAGCATCGTTCGTGCGAGATCAAATAAAGGTGATGCAGCGCTCACCGAACGTTAAACAGGAGATTAAAAGGTGCGTCGACCGTAGACAGACTCAACCATCTAAAATAGCAGGGTCGTTAACTTACGTAACCGCTACGCCGACATCACTCCAGCATACTTGTATAGTATGTAAAGATAAACACGGTAACTTATATAACTGTGCGACTTTTCGTAAATATTCACCAAGCGAACGTTATAAGTTAGTAAAGACAAACAACCTATGTTTGAACTGCTTAAGCGATAAGCATTTAGTTGCAAAATGCAATTCGAGTTCCGTATGTAGCAAGTGCGCCAGGAAACATCACACGCTATTACATTTTGAAAATAGCAACATAGCGGCGTCAAGTAAGGCGAATAAGGAATTCACCCCTACTAAGGTCAACGATTCTAGCGGTCGACCTGATGATGTCGCTCTGTGCTCATTGGCAAATATGGGAGCACAACCTCCTTCAACCGTGTTACTGGGTACGGCGCGTATTTTGGTTAGGGATTCGCGTGGAAACAAACAAAGCGTCCGTGCACTGCTGGACAGCGGAGCCCAAAATAGCTTTATAACACGACAATGTTGTCAGCGCTTAGGCTTAGTAATAAATAGGTCACTTTCATGTCCTGTAGTTAAAGGCATCGGAGGTACTAGTAAAGCGACACAGGGATATATAAATTTAAAATTTTATTCTCGGATAGATCGTAACGTTAACTTTGATATAAATGCACTAGTAGTAGATAGGGTCACTGAACGGTTGCCAACCGTTTCGGTTGACACCTCGGCAATGATTGAATTTAAAAATTTGACTCTAGCAGACGACACTTACGCCGTTCCTGGAAACATAGACATGCTCATTGGGGCATCGCTTTTCCCTCATCTTTTGTTAAACAATAAGGTCAGGGGCAACTCCTCGCATACCGCGCCTTACGCACTGGAAACCGTATTGGGCTATGTGATCCTTGGCTCCGCCCCCATCCTAGATAGTATTTCGGCAGCCTCTTATTGTGGTATGGCTGTCGAACCGCTCGAGTCGTTAGTCCGCAAATTTTGGGAGATGGAGGAGGTGAACGTCCCACCCATAGCTAGTCCAGATGACAGGATATGCGAGGAAATTTACGTCCGCACGACCGTTCGTGATCGCGACGGTAGATATAGTGTAGCGCTACCCTTTAAGGGAGATGTTTTATCTCTCGGCGATTCGCGTCAAATGGCGGAAAAACGTTTCTACAGCTTGGAGCGTAGGATGCTCGCTTCGCCCCAGTTAAAGGAAGCTTACGACGGCGTCATTAACGAATATATAAGAGAAGGTTACATATCACTTGTGGCTTCGAAATTAGATAACTACGAAGACACACCGTCGTATTTTATACCACACCACGGAGTCATTAGAGAGGACAAACTTACATCTAAATTACGTGTAGTGCTCGACGCTAGTGCTAAAACTAGCACTCACCTGTCGCTTAACGATATCCTCTATAGTGGGCAAAATTTACAGGGCAGTTTATTTGATATAATAGTCAATTTTCGTTTGTTTAGTATAGCACTATCCGCCGATATTCGCCAAATGTTTCTTTGCATAGGGGTCCGTGAATGCGACCGTAGATTCCAGCGCATTTTATATCGTTTCAACCCAAAGGAACCTCTAATGGTGTTTGAATTTAACCGCGTTTGTTTTGGTTTAAAGTCGAGCCCATTTCATGCGTTACGCACGGTGAGACAGCTCGCTCACGATGAAGGTCCCTCTTATCCTAAAGCTAAGAGGGCAATTGAGAGCGGATTATATATGGATGATTTTGTGTATTCGGTCGATAGCGTGGAGGAGGCCACCCTAACCACCGCCGAGGTTATAAGGCTCATGAAATCGGGTCAATTCGATCTTGTGAAGTGGACTAGTAATTCGCGTCCGGTTTTAGATACAATCCCACTATCACACCGTCTTTCGGCGATAAAGGAATTCGACGATTCCGATACACACAAGGTGCTCGGTCTGTGTTGGTCACCAGAGTCCGACGTGTTTAGCCTTAAGGTAAATCCGCCCGTAGAGAAATGCACAAAGCGCACAATACTGTCATGCGTTGCTAGATTATGGGACGTCATGGGTTTCGTAGCTCCGGTGGTATTATACGCTAAGCTTTTGATTAAACAACTTTGGTTATTTGAATGCGATTGGGATGACTCGCCGCCTGACAGCATTGTTCGATTGTGGCAGCGCTTTAGAGAGGAACTTCCTTTACTAAGAGAAATTAAAATACCGCGTCATATAAATGTCGATAGAAATAGCAGCATAACGGTTGTTGGATTTGCAGACGCCAGCGAGAAGGCTTACGGGGGCGTTGTATATTTCCATGTCCAGAATAATGGTAGAAATTCGATTAGCCTCATTAGTTCTAAGTCGAGAGTCTCCCCCCCGTAAGGTTGTCTCTCTGGCGCGCTTAGAGCTTTGCGCAATATTAGTACTCACCAAGCTTATTACCACAGTTATCGGCGCATGTAGGGATAGAGTTCACATAGAAAGAATATTTGCCTTTTCCGACTCCACCGTCGCCTTATGTTGGGTTCATTCTTCACCCCACCGTTGGGATACGTTTGTCGCGAACCGAGTGGCCAAGATCCAAGACGAGTTAGAAACGCGGAACTTTTATCACGTGTCCGGTAAGGAAAACCCTGCCGATTGTCTATCCCGGGGACTCACCCCGATGCAAATAATGGACCACCCGCTTTGGTTCCATGGACCTTTTTGGGTTCACTTGGATCCCTCACAATGGCCAATAACCGATTTCGAACCTTCGTCAGTGTCACAACCGCCGGAAGAGAAGACACACGCTCTAGTGGCGAACGTTTCGAGCGAGGTTTCTCCAATCATTGCTCTGGCGAACCGCTTGTCCTCTTGGTCGAAATTATTGCGTAGCGTAATTTACGTTTGTCGATTCGCGAAGCTTTTACCGCGACGTTCGTATGTCTTAGCATCCGATTACAACTATGCCGAGTCGCTAGTATTACGTGAACTTCAACGTGCACACTTCTCTGAAGAAATTACAAGATTACAATCGAATAGAGCTTGTAGTCGCGCCTTTCAACGCCTTAAGCCATTTTTACAGGATGGGATTGTAAGGGTAGGTGGACGCTTGTCCAACTCGCAGTTGAGTTTCGACCAACGGCACCCTATAGTTTTACCGCGTAAAGACCATATCATGAACTTATTAGTCGATTATCATCATAAATTGAACTCGCACGCTGGCCCCGATTTATTGATGTCGATCTTGCGCCAGAATTATTGGATTCTTTCTGCACGTAGTTTAATACGCAATCGGGTGCACAGATGTATAGCTTGCTTTCGGGCACGCCCCAAGCCGTCATTTCCGGAAATGGCGGAACTTAGATCTTGTAGAGTGATACAATCGGTAAAGCCCTTCACGCACACCGGGTCTGATTTTGCTGGTCCGTTTAAGGTCACGCTCACTCGCGGGCGTGGTATAAGATCCACAAAGGCTTACGTCTGCATTTTCGTATGTCTAACTACTCGAGCAGTGCATATAGAACTCGTTGGTGATCTAAGCACAGCAGGCTTTATGGGTGCATTTAAAAGATTTCTATCGCGCAGAGGCCCTGTAAGTAGATTATATTCGGATAACGGTACGAACTACGTCGGTGCAAAACGTATTCTATCGGAACTACATGAGCTCTTAGCTAGCAAGTATTATAATTCGGAGTTCGCTCACATTCTAGCCGAGAACCGCATTGAGTGGTCTCTGAACGTCCCAGCCGCGAGTCATTTTGGGGGCAATTGGGAGACTAATATTAAAAAGTCTAAAGAGCCACTTATACCGAGTAATAGGAGATCAAATTTTGTCCTTCGAAGAGCTAAGTACGGTGCTCGCTCAAATTGAATGCGTAATGAATAGCCGCCCACTTTGTCGGACGTTATCTAGTGACCCCTCGGAACCGCTGGCTCTAACTCCAGCACATTTTTTGACTTTAACGCCTCTAAGGTATCTGCCCGCCGCGGATGTGGATGAGAACAGACTTAGCATTTCCACACGCCACAAATTATTAGATCGGTTAGTGCAATCGTTTTGGAAACGATGGAGGATGGAATACTTGCATACTTTGCAGTCTCGGCAAAAATGGAACACAGCGACAGAGCCTGTAGCTGTAGGAACCGTAGTTGTGCTCACTAAGGAGAATACGCCGCCTCTCCACTGGCCGTTAGGAATCGTCGAGGAGGTCTTTCCCGGTTCCGACGGAGTAATTAGGATAGCTCGCGTTAAGACCACGGTTGGGTCTTACCTACGTCCGGTTATCCGTTTGTGCCCCTTGCCTCTTCCATAATTTAAATTAGCTTTTTAGACTGAAATTGTAGTTTAATTTAGGTAATCTTAGCGTTAGTTAGTTATTTGTTAGTCGATCTTAGCTCTAGTTGTTTAGTTATTTTTTTTTGAAGGAAATCCTTCAAGGGCGGGGGGAGATGGTTGCGCGGAAAACCATTCGCGTTTTTTTTATTTTTGACGGTAGGAATTTGTCGAATCATTATTCCCTTCCGAAACAATATCATTCGTACCCTCCTATCGACACATCGGGGTGGTGGGGTGGGAGGGGAAAGAAGACGATTCTAGAACATCGCGTAATCATCGGACCCGAGGATATATAAGACACGCGCGACCGACGCGCGCTCTCTTCTCCCGCCGCAGTCGTCGTTGAACTACAACCTCCTCTTCCCGCGCGCTCGTTTGGAAACACCTCACTAGTGGAAACCGCTTTGGCCTGGAAGCAGTCGAGCTCCAGGAACCCGCCTCACCTCGTGTGAGATATCGTCGCGCACCGCCTCTCTCCGAAGTGTTCCAGAAGTCGCCGCTATAGTGATCGACAGGAAGAAGAAACCTCGGTGAGTCAATACTCCTTAATTATACCTGCTTGCTAATAATTTAACCCGCTCCAATCTGTGTTTTTTTTCCTAGTCAAGCAGGATTCCTTTCATCGATTCGACAAGTAATAGTTTAGTTTAGGGAAGAGCGAGTGCATTGTACCGCATGCTATAGTAGTCGCTTTTAACGTAAGCGTAGAAGCAATCGCATATACAGTCCACTTTAGTTAATATCTCGCGTAATAGGTTTGAGGTTTGACCGGGGAACTAGATTTTCGGCAGCCTTAAACACGTGGCTCCACCAATAAACTAAACTGATTTTATAATGGTCTACAACATCAGAGAAAAAATTTCTTCCTCTTTTGACATAAAATTAATATAAACATAATTTTAATATAAACATATTTTTAAAAAGACAAAAGAGCGCTTAAAAATTTCATACTTATCTTACATTATTAGTATTTATGTACGTGGTTGAGCCATGCTACATAATACTATGGTTGTAGCACGAAAAAGTCGGCTAGGCCGGGAAAGAACTACGCTTTCATAGAATATCAATGTGAAATAGCAGCTTAATGCTGCTATGTTTCGTATGGTGAGTGTAGAGAACTGGAAACTTTTTTACTTGAAACGAAGTATTCTATCGCTATTATGTCGTAACGCATCTACATTTTGATTCTTAATTAAGGATAAATATAGATGTCTATAAGCCACAGCATCTACTTACCATCAATTGAACAACGTGCTGGTTTGCCAATTTTATTGCATAAAAAAGTATCTTTTTATCTAGGATAACTTCGTGCAATAACATAAAATAAAGCAAACTCTAACGGCTGTCACCCAGAGAAATAGTCAGATAGACTTCCATTTGGCACGATCCTGAAATACATCTCTCGCCTCCTTTACATCAACATATCTACGCATACGCGCTCGTCGGTTAAGGGTACTCCTAATCTGGCCCATTTTTAATATATCTACGATTTGGTCCACAAACCTTCGTCCGGGCGTCCCTTCCCGATTCTGCCATTCGCATCTGCAACATAAATCCCGGTCACAACATCATCTTATCTTTTATCTTATTCACACAATTTCTCACCCTTTCATTCAGATTCAGCTTATACGTTAGTATATTAAAAATAATTATACATTCCTAAGCACTACAAATACTCCATATATTATGTATATCTTCTGCGGTAGTACTGTAGCGATTTGAGAAAAGCTATCAGCACCTCATCTTGTGTCGCGCGTGTCGCAAGAGGCTACCAGAAGCGATAGTCATTTCGCATTTATAACAAATATAAAACTCTTAGATCGGCGACAGAAATAAACTTCAATGGTGCGAGACGTCCGTGACTACAATCTCCAAATCAACACATTGAGCGTGGCGATTATATCCTCCCTATAATGGATGAGGTACGTGCTCAGTATTGGACCGGAGGGAGACGGTGCGAATGAGGGTGCTTACAAGTAATATACACAATATTTCAAATTGCTTACCAAGATGCTCCGTTATGCCGGAAGTATTGCAGCATTAATTTTGAAATAAATATATGGTAAAGTAAAGGATTAATTTTAACCACTATGTTAGACGAAAACACGATTCCGTAAAAGTTACAACTTATATATGTCCTATTTCTGAGCCCAGACCTCCTCTCATTTCTAATAGAGTTTTAGGGCACCATCATGCTGCTACAATACATGCTGGCAGACTACATGTGTCTATGCCGCCGAGCATCTGGTAAATTAGCTCGTGAAATTGCAATTAACAATTTGATTGACGCCGGCCGAGATCGAACCCGAGTTGATAGCGTACTGTGACATTTACAGTGACAGCATATCATCTGATCTACCATGGCATAAATGTATAATATGTATATCTTTATATGTTTCTAATAATAATATTTTTTTAAATCGCTTTGCGAAATAAAATTCGTTCGGATTATACGCGTCGTTTAGCAGGTTCAAAACTCCGTAAGCATTAAATTCGTGACTAGAAATAAAGCAACGAGTTTTTCTTTACTTATAATCCGCACTGAACTGAATCTTTTGAAGTTCCACGTATTTTTTGCATCAAAAGATTTGATCCTTTCAAATTTTATAAATGAATATTCAATATCATTATTTTTTATGTCTTACGCAACATTTAAAGATGGCGTAATATGCCTTTTGACTAAGATCAAAGAGCATATAAATAGCTAATAGGGACTATTCTTTGTTTACTTTTTTTACCTCTTAGGATATAAAAAGGTAAGATAAAAGTTTGAAAAACTCAGGGCGGATGTTAGCATTGTAATCGAAATATCAGTTGGATCTGCAATTGCCGACACTGTTCACTAATTAAATTTAAATGCACCATTATAGAAAGGCAAGTGTCTTGTGGAGATGCTGCTATTTATATCAAATAGAGACTGGATTTATTTACCCCGTATATAATTTCAACAACAAACTCGTAAAGCTGCAAAATACTAGTTCATTTCTGGGCAGAGAATGACATTGCGAATGGTTTACTTGAGTGTTATTAAATGTATAGTTCAGATGTATATCTTTAGAACCTATGTTTGATATTATTGCTGTGTCTTTCTCTACAACAAACAAATAGGCACACTAAGGTAGGAATGACAAAGGAAAGACATAATAAATTGTTTATGTGACAAACCTCGTGACAAAACAACCCTTCTTACTTATCTTCACGCACAATCCCTAACGGGGTAGCCAGAGAGAACAGATCGCCAAGTGTCACGATCCTTACATACTTCTTTCGCTTCCTTCAGGTTCATTAACTTCTTCATACATGCACGTCTAGGTATCCGAGTACTCTTGACCCTCCCCCTCTTCGAGCAATTTGCTCACATGGTCTTCGAAAGTTAGTCTCGGTCTTAAAACGCTATTACGTTTATCTTTCGTAAACTTACATACTTTTAATCGAGTGTTTTTCAAAATATTTATGTGATCTTTTTTCGGTTACAACGCCGACGCATATGTCATGGATATTTTCAAATTTTTTAATTTTGCATTTCATTTTAAGCTTTTAAGAGGATTCCTACGTAATTCCTATTATTATATTATATTACATTCTCAGCAGAGGCACAAGCCTCCTCTCTTGTCTGACTGGGTTATGGAGCAATTAGTCCATCGCACTGCTCCTGTGCGTGTTGGTGGATTTTATATGTTTGAAATAATTTATATTTGTTAACGTGGTAGAGCCACAATGAGTCATTAAGATATGATCATGTAAAGTCCAACAAAACTAATTTAACGTTAACGCCAACTACTTTGAAATACAATTATGTCATTTAAAATAGATATAATACATAAGTGTAACCTGTCAATGGAGAAACAAAATAAATTATAATTATTAATATTAATAATTAATTATTAATTGGGCCAGCGCGATGCCTTGTCTCTTCCCTGCAACACAACAACATAACTCAATTTTACTTTTTAATGAATTTGCGGGTTACGTTAGTTCTTTTTTCAATCATAATTTTATTTAACATGGCTTATTTAGAAAAGGAGGTGAGGTATTGTACGCAGAAATCGGACCACAAGTAAAGTTTATGCCAAACTTATGGCATAAAATACAGTAATGAAAACTTTTCGAGACAATTAAAGTTTCCAGGCAGAGGATTCAATTTTCAAGTTCACATGAATACACACAAATGACTCCGGAAGATTCTAGGCCAGCTGTCAAGTACATTATGTAGATGTGAGGGCCGCTCAAAGCAATTCTAACTTTTGTTAGAACAGCACAAATTCCGTCCAATCTAAGACCACCATTAATTAATCTTACCAGCAAAAGTAATGAGGTCAGGGGTTGATTCAAGCCGACATCTGAAATCAGATTTTCCAATTCGTTGTGTCTGTTGCTTATCTCAGCAGTCGGCGATTGTACTCTTTCTTCTGTCTTTTTTTTTAAACTTGATGGAATTCATTTTGGAGATACAAACTAAGTTATTAATTCAATACAAGGACCCCACTTCATAAAATAGAAATATTTTGGTCAATATGAAAGCGCGTTCTTATTATAGTATTAAAAGTATTATTTTCGGAATACTCGTATTTGTTTTTTATCTCTTTAATGTCGGTAACAACTCTGATACTGATTTTTTATTTAATTTGATTTGATTTGATCTATATAATGTTAGATAATATTCGTTCGATATATCTCTATTATTTGAATATTTTAAAAATACTTTTAAGGTAGTCTTTAAACATCTTAATAAGAGAGTAAAAGAAGTAGTTGAAAGAAAAAAGCACGAAAGAACTCATAAGAATGATAGAAGAATATCGGATAACTTCCAGGCAAATATTAAAATGTTCTGCAAACTTGTAAGAACTGCCAGGGGACATTCAAAACAGCCTATGATGAATGCTATAAGAGACGAGAATGGCTATATTCAGAATGATGAAGTTTTGAGTTTAAAGAGATGGAAGGAATATTTTGAAAGCGTGTTTATGAGTGAGGAGACAACGTGTGTAATAAGTGAAGCAGAAACTCCGAAAGAAGAGGAAAGAGGTAGCGAGATAAGTATAGATGAAATAATGAAAGCAATGAAAAGCATGAAATTTATTATGTAAATACTTTAAATAGCTTTATAGCGATTATATGAAAAAATAAGTAAACGAAACGAACGAACGAAATTAGAATCGATCTTATTTCAAAAGGTAGTCCGTCCTAATACAAATAGTAGGTTATATTTAGTCGCACAAGTTATCATCATCATAACTAATATTGTAGTCCCATAAGTGTTTCCATGAAATTTAAAACTCTATCAAAGGTAAACGGAAGGCTGATGAAAACGCCCCGTGCTAGAAATGCAACAACACACGACCCATTAAAAACGTTTCCTGTTCCAAATTTTCCTTCAAAGCAAACGGCTTGTGGCTTTGTGACATTGTTATAAAGCTCTCATCTGCTCCGGTTTCTACAAATATTCGACCCTTTGCGTGTTTATATTTCTCTCTACAAATTTTTAAAAAAATATTGGCTTTTAACTAAAACTAATTTTATTGCTTTAAACGCAGTAATATCCGTAAAATATATAAAAATAAGAAATCATTAAATATTTACTTTGACTATCGACATTTTTCTAATTTATCATCAGCAATATTTCGCTGTTTTTTTAATTATATAAAATTTATATACGTAGGAATCTTCGGACGAACGATTTTGACAACCAACCAATGATTTAGAATGGTAAATTGCCAATCCTGGATTTAATTTTAATATCTAGTTCAAAGTTACAAAAACTATTAATATGAATATTACATAGTAGTTGCGGAGACGTCGTTGATTTAAATAATAGTAGAATAAAATTATCTCGATAGACAAAAAACATAAATTTACCACTTGTTTTCATTGAAAACTCATTCGCTAATATTAGCGGTTTAAAAAAATAAATTACTATTTCGAGTTATTGAAATAAAATGCATTTGGCGCTTACGATTTATTTATATTTCGTGAAGTAAGTTCTTGTTCATCCCTCGTCAACCGAGGTTTCAAGGATATTTTATTGTACGAATATTTTCACAACTCTGAAGTAGTGCACGCAGCGCGCTAAGTAAGAGATTTAACAGCATTAAACATCGGCGTAACTCATTTCATCATCATATAGCCGATGCGAGCTTCTCAATCAGCTGATTTACACAGAAATTAAAGAATTTCTCTTCCTCCCTGCTGAGGCTCAGCACCGAAGGCGAAATTCTTGAGCATGAATCACGCTAATATACTAAATTAATTTGCCTACTACACCATGGATCAAGTTAATACATATTGACGGCACTCACACTTCACGTAACCTCCTCCAATCCAATATATTTCATATGTAATTGACTCTGAAAACTAAAAGTTTTCGTAATTATAGATTACCACTGCATGCGCCATTGACGACTATAAATAAAAAAAATCGAATACAATAGTTATAATAAACCTACATATTATCATCAACACCATTTCAGCCCCTCACAAGTCCACTGCCGATCATAGCCCTCCCCCCATACAATACCCCTAACCTACACCTAATATAACATTATTAAACAAAATTCAGAATGTTTAGTTAAGACCATTATCGTTTCATTAATATCATTGTATTTTTAATTATTAATGATATTCTATTATATTATTCATTAATAAATTCTTTCGCCCTTTGGCCTACAACCCAAAATTCAATTAAATTACGAAATCCACCAATTACAATTTACCCACAACTTTTAATTAGGTACATTAGTTTATGTCTTGGCTGTTTTAGCATTTCAAATTCTTTTGAATCGTATTTCATTTCAGCCTTTAGGTCCTGTTATTTGTATAATCGTAATGGCTCTGCGTGAATTCTGTTACAACTACTGAAACTTATTTATTTTTAGAAATGTTTTATTATTTGATGACATCTTACGTCTAGTTCAATACAACTTTTTCACTACTATAAACTGTGCTTGACTACTATTCCACCTGATAGTAAGTGATGATGATTCCGATAATGATGAAAAGCAATGACTTAGCTCAACATAAGCCTTATCACTCTTGTCTTGAAGACAGTTTTATTGTAATTTGATAAAACTTCTGCATTACACGCATTGGATAAAACTTTTAAACTCGATGTTCCATGCTTATGCTAAAACATATGATTCTACCGAATACATATACCTTGTGACCTCTGATACTGGAAACGTAAAACTTCAGCAGTTAATTCGTCAAAAAAATCTGAAAATGCCAGAAAAAATTATGATTTAGATGGTAAGAGAACTGGATACTATACTGTCTATGGTATTATAACTCCTAAACGGATGAATTAATTTTTGTATGTCTCAATCGAGAGTGTTCTTAGCTATGTTTCAGGAAAATTCAGTTTGGAGATCATCAGCTCTTTTTGTTTCAGATGTTTTTACTTCAATTTATGTTATTATCGATATTACTGGTAACAAGGCATTTTAAGACTAAGCAGTCTTCAGGAGTGCCACGCCTGAAGACTGCTTAGTCTTAAAGTCAAAAAATAAAAACCGCATCTACATTTTGAAACTTAAATGAGGATAAATGTAGGTATCCATGAGCCACATCACCAGATCCGCACAGGTGGACTACGTCATCAGGTGGACTGTATGCGCGTCTGTCATTGTTATCCTATAAAAAAAGATGGCGGCATATCCATTTGATTTTGGGTTAGACGTAAAATACCGAGTTCGGCGACGGTCAGAGACGTCCAAGGTATAAGGTGACTGTACTTCGATCGTCAATTCGTCTACTAATTGTTAAGCGTGATGATTAAGGCAAATTAAGTCCGTTAATAAGCGCTATTTACCGTTAGTGCAATATCAGAGTATCGAGCCACATTATTTCAGCCCAGTAACCTTTTTTTATAGGAAAGGGTGATAAACGAGCACACAGTCCACCTGATGGTAAGTGGTTGTTATGGCCCATAGACATTTATATCTATCCTCGATATAAAAATCAATATGCAGATACGATGTCACCCGTGAGGATTAAGATGGCACGCCCCGTTTCCAGTAAAAAAGGTTCTCCGGAAAAAAACCGCCACTACACGGTAAATAATAATACGTGTAGTTGCGGTTTTTTTTTATAGGATAGGGTGACAAACGAGCACACAGTCCACCTGATGGTAAGTGGTTGCTGTGGCCCATAGACATCTACATCTATCCTCGATTACGAATCAAAATACAGATGCGTTGTCACCCATGAGGACTAAGATGGAATGCCTCGTTTCCAGTAAAAAGGGTCTCCGGTTCTCTACACACACCATACGAAACACAGCAGCATTAAGCTACTATTTCACGCTGGTATTCTGTGAGAGCGTGGTCCTTCCCCGGTCGAGCCGACCCATTCGTGCTACAACTATACTACTAATATAACTGCAGCATGGCTCTACCACGTATTTATCCCTATACACGGTATAAGAATATACTCAGTCCGGGAGCAGCAGCGTCTTCGTAATAGCAACTATAAATTTAAAAACTGCCATCGCATTACATTTCCATGCATAAAATAATGCTATCTATGGGGCTTATGTTCAACAGTGGACTTTAATTGCCACCAATTCGATTGATGATAGTGAGAATAAACCTAAACACATCCACACTTTTATTATTTAAACTTATAACAAAATATTTTTATGCACAACCTTGTAAAATTAACAAAGAAGTTAGCCTTTCAATTAAAAACGACGTTAAGCTAACGTGAACAATCAGATGTAGTGTTCAATTACATAATCTCAAATAAAACATGATATTTTTAAAAAAGCGTCCAATTTCCCGGCAGTTTCCTATTTCTGTGCTGAAAATAATTTATTCTTAGATTGTGAACAAAAAAGTTATCGCATACAAAAAAAAAAAAAAAGAAAGAACTGCACGCCTAATTTCCACAGATTCGAGTTTGGGATCAATCTAATGTCATTAGGATGATTCCTGAAAACGAATGTGTGCTAGCTTACATCTGTGTGTTGTATACAATGGACGCTGACTCTAATTTTTTTCTGTATATTTATATTCATATACACGTTTCAAGAAATACCTTTTTATCAGTATTCTTAATTGGCCTTTTGGTTAACATTTATACCAAATATTATACTAAACGGCGCCGGTCAACGAAACCGTCTCGTTGAATAAAATTAATAAGGTGACCATGCCACGTCATGTCGCTAGCCTGCGCATAATTATACTATCTATTATTATATAATAATAAAATATACTACTATTTTACGCTGATATTCTGTGAGAGCGTGGTCCCCGCTCGAGCCGACCCATTCGTGCTAAAACTCTACTACTAATATAACTGCAGCGTACCACTCTACCACGTACCACTTTTACATTTTAACATTATTAT
Source organism: Parnassius apollo (assembly GCA_907164705.1). Taxonomy (NCBI): domain Eukaryota; kingdom Metazoa; phylum Arthropoda; class Insecta; order Lepidoptera; family Papilionidae; genus Parnassius; species Parnassius apollo. The sequence goes on from CAJQZP010001707.1 coordinate 2,252,500, forward strand.
ATCTCCCCTGCCTAACCACTTTAGGTATAGTTTAGAAGTTTTTACTGTGGCCAAAATAACCAGAAAAATCTTACATTATCATAATTTTTTGACTCAAAGAAAAGCCTTACTTCTACAACCAACATAATAAAACTAGATTTAAAAGATAAGGTGAGTGCTCTTGGCGTACAGCCAAAAAGTACGTTAAACTAAACTCTACAGATCTAGGGTATGAAACAAGGAAATAAAACTTTGGTTTATTTGCACTGTAGTTTTTTATTAACTTAAATGTATTACCTTGAGCTTAAGGGTACATAGGGCGGACTTAATGCCATGTTGCATTCTCTGCCAGTCAACCCTGGTGCCAAGGACAATTGTTGGCAGGTGCGACCACTATACATAAATGAAGTTATTATACCACGAACTATTGTTGCTAATGATGGCATTATTTCAAAGTTAAATAGTTTTTTTATTAAACTAGTAAAATGGTGACGACGCATCCGATTATATCTATATTCGCTTTTTATTATATTTTGCTTTTAATTACTATTTTTATTAAATTAGCTATTCTTCAAGGGTGGTCCACTAGTCCCACGTTTTGATTTAATTATTTCGTTGACATGAGTGATTATTTGAGCTCACGATATTTCTTAGGCAACTCCAATGGTTCAAATATTTTTTTTTTTTATAGTATAAGGTGACAAACGAGCACACAGTCCACCTGATGGTAAGTGGTTGCTGCGGCCCATAGACATCTACATCTATCTTCCATTACAAATCAAAATGCAGATGCGTTGTCACCCGTGAGGACTGAGATGGAATGCCTCATTTCCAGTAAAAAGGGTCTCCGGTTCTCTACACTCACCATACGAAATACAGCAGCATTAAGCTACTATTTCACGCTGGTATTCTGTGAGAGCGTGGTCCTTCCCCGGTCGAGCCGACCCATTCGTGCTACAACTATACTACTAATATAATTGCAGCATGGCTCTACCACGTAAAAAGAACTTCAAAAAAGAAGGATGAACCAACATAAAAAACAAATATCACGTAGTTTAACTACTACCACTACACCATATCGTTCCGTGGGTGACGTAAGACATGACAGAGTGAAACTAAAGAACTTTTTTAAATTGGAAATGAAGAATTCCGTCTTAGCCCTCAGGGGTGACAACGCATCGCATTATTAACCGAGAATAGATGTGCATGTCAGTGGGCCTTTGCATGCACTTGCCATCAGGCGATGTATGTACTAGTTTGAGTTGAAAATAGTAGATTTAAAGACTATAGCACGTAGTAGGTTTAAATAAATAAGTAAAAGTTCCACTAAATACCACCCTCTTACCTATTTCTACCAAAAACCTTCACCGTTTTGTTATGGTTTGAAGAATATGACAGCCAGTGTAATTACAGGCTGCGAAAAATTTTACTTAAATCCTTAGAGAGTATAGCATATCTCTAGCTTTTTTATCTGAAGTTTTTTATCCATCGGTTTCAGTTGCCATTTACCATTAAATAGATTTTAAGTTTGTTGCTCACTTCAGATTTATAACAAAATTTAAAGGTCTTTTTACACCCAAAAAGGTGAAAACTACACATAAGACCCACACTTTAAAATTTAGGCCAAAGCAATAAAATTTCGGAAGGATGGTAAATTAAGTGCAACTAAACACGCGAACTCAGGAGGCACTTCGCGTGCCACACCCTACTCCACTTAAATTATTTGGTGTAATTTGCAACTATAGTAAGCCTTTGATTAAGTTGAAGCCCGAAATGGTAGACATTAAAAGAATATCAAGCCGGTTTATAATGTTCTAAATATTTTTCTCTTTAATATTTCGAAAATGTGTAGTGGGGATGTAAGAATACCCACTATCCTACATCGTTCCGCGGATGTTTCAGCAACTTCTTGACAACAAATCAAAATAATAAAAGAATGTGGTTGCCAACCTGCCTGTTAAGCGATGCAACTAAAGCGAAATACTTAATAAAGTAACCCATGCCGGAATGTATGCCCATGTTCAGTGGACTCGGGCTATAGTCCACGGTAGAGTTAGTAGAAAATATTTTGAGGAGACGTACAAAGTATAACTTTAGAAGAAAAAAATTAATTTATAAAAATTTTTTGTATTGCCTACTAAAATTGTCAATGGCTTTCAGCTCACATGTGCGAGCTTTCCAAATCACCACCCAACGTTAAATATAGAACTTTAAATTTGATATCTAGTTCGCTTCGAGTCATCACCGTTTTCGGTGATGTTTATCCCGTAAACTCAAAGTTAAAATATTGCAGCCAGCCTACATGCAGAATAATTTCATAAATTAAACGCGCTTGAATGTAGATAATGAGGATGATCAGTACGCGTTCGAACTTCAGATCTTTAATTCAGTTTTCTAACCACCTTCCAAAAACGGTGTGCGAAACTAAGTGACGGTTGAACTCACGTCTTGATCTGACAAGTGAGAACTATCCTATCTAGAGAACTAACTATATATTTGCATCGAGGTATCAAGTTATCAATATGAAACAGGTATTTTGCAAGTGGATTCAAAACAGCCTTTCACTCCAGTATTCCGAAAATCGAAATAATAAAATTTGACCTTCCAAGTCTTCAAACAAGAACTTGGACAATGAACTGCTACTTGAGGGCACAAATAGATAGTAAGTAGCCAAATTCGACTGCCTCGTTGGTTGGTGGTTAACCTAATTCCAGATCATGAGGTTCCGCATTCAAATTCTCGGTCGGGCTAGAATCATTTATTGGGTTTTTCTGTCAAAAAATTCTCAGTAGCATCTAGCAGCAGAAATTAATTATTTACGATAGCTAACTGTGAAGGATGGTGGTGAAAATCACCGCTTAAAGTTTGTATGGGTCTTTTTTCTGTACACAGTGTGGCTCTAAATTTGTTTTAGTCGACCTGAATCAGGCGATACATTTTATGTGACCCAATTCAGTGTGATATAATTTTACTAAATACATTTTGAAAAATCCACAGCCTGTTTATTATATTTTGTATAAAAGTTGCCTGTAATTTTTTGAAGTGTAAGTATTTAGTAGTGAAATTTAGTACGGTACTAAAAATTAAATCCGTTACGTTTTCTTGGAAAGTTCCTTTCCCTGCATGAGTATACTATTATTTAACCTGCTTATGTAAAACTTAAAATAACAGAAGACTTATGTTGTTAAGAAGTTTCACTTTGTGCGTGTGTACACAATTAAACACACAATTTTTTTTTATACTAAAATGATAAACGAGCACACAGTCCATAGGATGATAAGTGGGTTCTGAGAACCATAGACAACTTCATCTATCCTTGATTAAAAATCAAAACGCAGATGAATGATGAAGAGAATGCCTCGTTACCAGTAAAAAGGATCTACGGTTCTTTCACTTACCACACGAAACGCAGCGGCATTGAGATGCTCTTATACGCTGGTATTCTGTGAGAGCTTGGTCCTACCCCGGTTGAGCCAACCCATTCCTACTACATTCATTATATAGCTTCAGCATGGCTCTATCACGTTCTAAAGATTGCCTCATTGGGGGATGTTTTCTCTACTTGCCACGCTTGGCAGCCAAGGTTGCAGTTTATTATTATTTTAATTTGCAGCAGACGTGGAGCAAATAATTCTTTATAGTAGGAACATAGAAAAATTCTGCTGCCCAAATCATGCATCACACATATATCCATATATGGTTTTGTACCAAACAACCGCACACTTGTTGTAAATTCGTGCTTGTCTTAAGTTATCAGGCAAGTACATGTACTTAGTTTTACAAAAGATAAATACATTTTCTACACATCTTCTTCATTGTATCAACACAATGCCACACAAGCGTTTTGAAAACCCTTCCGATAGATTTTCTACTACTATTCGTTAAGCACGTCCGCTTTGTTCCAACGTGCACATTATTTCAAGCAGCAATAGCGAAACAAAAGACGATAAAAGACAAGAAATTGCAATAAAATAAACTAAACTGATTTTATAATTGTCTACAATAACAGAAAATAAATTTTCCTCCCTATTTTGGCACAAACAGTAATTAATTTTTTTTATAGGATAGGGTGACAAACGAGCACACAGTCCACCTGATGGTAAGTGGTTGCTGCGGCCCATAGACATCTACATCTATCCTCGATTACGAATCAAAATGCAGATGCGTTGTCACCCGTGAGGACTTAGATGGAATGCCTCATTTCCAGTAAAAAGGGTCTCCGGTTCTCTACATTCACCATATGAAACACAGCAGCATTAAGCTGCTATTTGACGCTGGTATTCTGTGAGAGCGTGGTCCTTCCCCGTTCGAGCCGACCCATTCGAGCTACAGCTATACTACTAATATAACTGCAGCAAGGCTCTACCACGTAAAATAAATTTAATATAAACATAATTTTACTCAAAAAAGACAAAAGAGTGCTCAAACATTTCATACTTATCTTACGTTATTAGTATTTATGTACGTGGTTGAGCCATGCTACAGCTATACTATAATTGTAGCACGAAAAAGTTGGCTAGACCGGGAAAGAACCACGCTTTCATAGAATGTCAACGTGAAGTAACAGCTTAATGCTGCTGTTTTGTATGGTGAGTATATAGAACTGGAAACTTTTTTTACTTTAAACCAGGCATTCTATCGCTATGTGGTATGTGGTAACGCATCTACATTTTGATTCTTAACTGAGGATAAATATAGATTTCTATGGGCCACCGCATCTACTTACCATCAGTTGAACTACGTGCTTGTTTGCCACTTTTATTCCGTAAAAAGTATCTTGTATCTGGGATTACTTCGTGCAATAACATAAAATAACGTTGACTCTCACGGCTGTCACCCAGAGAAGTAGGCACAGACTACAGACTTACATTTGGCACGATCCTGATACACCTCTCTCGCCTCCTTTACATGGATATATCTACGCATACACGCTCGTCGGTTAAGAGTACTCCTAATCTGGCCCATTTTCAATATATCAACAATTTGGTCTATAAATCTTCGTCCGGGGCGTCCCTTCCCGACTCAACCGTTCATATCTGTAACATAAATTTGCTTTGTCAATCTTTTCTCGTTCTTTCTTTCTAGACGACCAAACTGAATCATTCCTTTCTTGATCCTGGTCACATAAGGGAATAAGATAAAAGATAAGATTATGTATCTTATCTTTTATCTTATTCACACAATTACTCACCTTTTCATTCAGATTCAGCTAATACGTTAGTATATTAAAAATAATTATACATTCCTAAGCACAAAAAATACTCCATATATTATGTATATCTTCTGCGGTACTGTGGCGAGTTGAGAAAATTTATCAGCATCTCATCTTGTGTTGTGTGTGTCGCAAAAGGCTACCAGAGGCAGTAGTCGTTTCGCATTTATAACAAATATAAAACTCTTAGATCGGTGACAGAAATAAACTTCAATGATGCGAGACGTCCGTGACTACAATCGCAACATTGAGCGTGGCGATTATATCCTCCCTATAATGGATGAGGTACGTGCCCAGTATTGGACCGGAGGGAGACGGTGCGAATGAGGGTGCTTACAAGTAATATACACACTATTTCAAATGGCTTACCAAGATCCTCCGTTATGCCCCGGAAGTATTGCAGCATTAATTTTGAAATAAATATGTGGTAAAGTAAAGGATTAATTTTAACTACTATGTTAGACGAAAACACGATTCCGTAAAAGTTACAACCTATATATATCCTATTTCTGAGCCCAGAACTCCTCTTGTTTCTAAATAGAGTTTTAGGGCACCATCATGCTGCTACAATACATGCTGGCAGACTACATGTGTCTATACCGCCGAGCATCTGGTAAATTAGCACGTGAAATTGCAATTAACAATTTGATTGACGACGGCCGAGATCGAACTCGAGTTGATAGCGTACTGTGACATTTACAGTGACAGCATATCATCTGATCTACCATGGCATAAATGTATTATATGTTTCTAATCTTAATATTTTTTTAATCGCTTTGCGAAATAAAATTCGTTCGGATTATACGCGTCGTTTAGCAGGTTCAAAACTCAGTAAGCATTAAATTCGTGACTAGAAATAAAGCAACGAGTTTTTCTTTACCTGTAATCCGCACTGAACTGAATCTTTTGAAGTTCCACGTATTTTTTGCATCAAGAGATTTGATCCTTTCAAATTTTATAAATTAACATTCAAAATTATTATTTTTTATGTCTTACGCAACATTGAAAGATGGCGTAATATGCCTTTTGACTAAGATCATCATCATCATCATCATTATTACAGCCTTTCACAAGTCCACTGCTGAACATAGGCCTCCCCCAAGTAATGCGACAAAGCACGGTCCTGAGCCACCTGCATCCATCGACTTCCTGCATGTCTTACCAGGTCGTCACTCCATCTAGTGGGGGGTCGCCCTACACTACGCCTACCGGTACGAGGCTGCCACTCGAGAACCTTTCTTCCCCATCGGTTATCGATTCTTCAGCTTATCCGGCCCATTGCCACTTCAGCTTACTAATCCGTTGGGCTATGTCGGTCACTCTGGTTTTACTACGGATATCCTCATTTCTGAGTATATCACGCAGAGAAACTCCGAGCATAGCCCTCTTCATAGCTCGTTGAGCGACCTTGAGCGTCCTCATACGGCCAGCAGTGAAGGACCACGTCTCTGATCCACTGTTTCACTTTAGTTTTCAGACATTGAGGCACACCTGACGAGAAGATGTGTCGTAATTTCCCGAACGCTGCCCAGCCGAGTTGAATCCGTCGATTGACCTCTCGGTCGAAGTTGGTTACCTAGTCGGACTATTTGTCCCAGGTAAATGTACTCGTCAACAACTTCGAGCATAGTGCTCTCAACAACTATCGGCACAGGTGAGACATGGGCATTAAACATGATCTTTGTTTTGTCCATGTTCATCTTAAGACCTATCCGTTGGGAGACACCATTGAGGTCATTGAGCATAGTGCTAAGGTCCTCCAGCGATTCTGCCATAAGGACTATATCGGCAGCAAATCGAAGGTGAGTGATGTACTCGCCATTGATTTTAATACCGTATCCTTTCCGGTCCAGTAGCTTGAAAACGTCTTCCAATGCAGCGGTGAAGAGTTAGCGGGGATATACCATCACCCTGTCTTACACCTCTCTGCAGTTGGATAGGTTTCGAGCTCTGACTCTGCACTCGGATAGCCATCGTAGCCCTACTGTACAAACACTTCAGCACTTAGATATACCGACAGTCAACTTGGCACCGCTGAAGGGACTGTATCACCGCCCAAATTTCGACGGAATCAAGGGCTTTCTCATAGTCCACATACGCCAGGCAGTGTGTACTCTTCGGTCAAGTGGCAGATTGTACTCTTCGGTCTTCTGTACAATCTGCCGCAGGGTATGTATGTTGTCTATGGTACTGAAGCCTTTTCGGAAACCGGCTTATTCGGGAGGCTGGAAGTCGTCGAGTCTGCGTGCGAGACGATTCGTAATGACTCTGGAAAACAGCACGTAGACGCGGCTCAGAAGGGAAATCGATCTGTAGTTCTTCAAGAGAGCGTTGTCGCCTTTCTTAAAGAACAAGACCACCGCACTTCTGCTCCACGCCTCCGGAGTAGTGCCACCATGGAGGACGAACTGAAAGCCGAAATCCGGTGTTCCACCCGCTTTCAGAAGCTCCGCTGTAATTCCATCCTCGCCTGGGGCCTTGCCGTTTTTAAGGTGCTGGAGAGCCATTCTAATCTCGCTCAGACTGACGTCCGGGATATCATCGGAATAGTGTCGGATAAGACTTGCTCTTGGATTGTTACTCACACTTGCGTGTGGCTCCAACGATGATGTGTACAGCTGCCCATAGAACCTCTCAATCTCACTCAAAATCTCAGGTGTCTCGGAAACGATGCTGCCACACTCAGTCTTCAGCTTTGACAGTTGGCTCTTTCTGGCAGACAGATCTCTGGCAAAGACTTTGGAGCCCTGGTTCCGCTCGATCGCTTCTTTAATACGAGCAGTATTAAAGTTGCGTAAGTCTCGCCGCATGCATTTGGAGATCTGTCTGTTCAGTTGCCTGTATGCTGAAAAATCTGTTGACGATTGCAGCCTCATCTCCCGTCTAACAGCAATGAGATTAAGAGTGTGATCGGAGAGTTTTTGTGTTCTTCTGCGGCGGGTCTTACAGAACTTAGCTCCGACCGCACGGACAGTTTCCACGAGCTTGTCATTCATATCGTACACTGCATTGCAATCTTCTAGGTACTGAAAGCGGTTTCGTAACTCGAGCTGAAAAGTCTCGGGATTCTGGATTAGAGCACGAGGGGGGACGGAGCGTTGACGTCATTAGACGAGACCTCTCCAACTTAACGTTTAGGTTCAGTGTGCCTCTAACCATTCGGTGATCGCTGCCGGTTTTCACCCTTGCGATCACTGAGACATCACTGAACAGTTGGTGTCTGGTCGTCATAATGAAGTCAATCTCATTTTCATGGTCGGGACTTGACCAGGTCCACTTCCCGTGGGGCCGCTTCTGGAAGAAAGAGTTCATCATAAAGAGTCCCTCTTTCTCCATAAAGTCAGCCAGCTGCTGGTCCCTACAGTTCCGTTGCTCTACTCCAAATTTCCCTAACTTCAGCTCACCGCCTTCTCTTGTGCCCAGTTTTGCGTTGAAGTCTCCATCAATACCGTGTAGTGGGTTTTGGAGGAATGCATGGCTCTAGAAATATCCTCATACATTTCCTCCACCTCTTCATCATGATGTGCCGAGGTTGGTGCGTAGACCTGTATGACCTTCAGCGAATACCGTTTGGTGATTCTGAGTATCAGGTACGCGACCCTCGTCGACACACTCCCAATCTTTACAACGTTGTTGACGAGAGACTTGTGGACGATAAATCCGACACCTCCTTGGGACAGATGGTCGCACTCCAGGTGATAGAACAAGTTGCCGGACTCGAGGATTACCGTGTCCTCCCCCTCTCTTCGGACCTCAGATAATCCAATAATATGCCAGCGCAGCCTGTCTACCTCTTCTTCCAGCTGCATTATCTTCTCGTCAGTCCTCAGTGTGCGTGCGTTATACGTCGCCAGGTCGAGTCGTCGTAGGTGGCAACCGAACCTCCACCGGAGATTCTTAGCACCCCCTGCCCCGCCGTTACCATGATCGCCGCCTTAGCCAGGAATAGCGGGGCCGCCGGGGACTGGGGGCCGTTTATTTGCGTCGTTACTCACGGGGGGATATTTGCCATAGTTGCCACGCTTAGAGAGCGGGTCGGCAACCGCAGTTTTTTATTATGTTATTGTTGTTATTAGGAAGATGCTGCTGCCTCTCCTCTTACGACACCCACGGGAAGATATGGGGTAGTGGATATTCTCAACCGCCACTACACGGCATAAGATCAAAGAGCATATAAATAGCTTAGAGGGACTATTCTTTGCATTTCACCTCTTAGGATATAAAAAAGTAAGATAAAAGTTTGAAAAACTCAGGGCGGATGATAGCATTGTAATCGAAAAATCAGTTGGATCTGCAATTTAAGCTTTTAAGAGAATTCTTACGTAATTCCTATCTATTTTTTTCCCTTTTGATGCCTCACACATTATCAGGCCCCTACATTTTTAACCCCGTAATGCTTCATTTTATGTTTTTTTAACAAAGGTGCAGGTGGCAAAATAGAAAAAGTAGTGATTCCACTCAAAATAAGATTGGCCAATATAGTGCATAAATTACAAAGCACTACAGTGCATAAATTACAAAGCACTAGAGTCGGTTATATATCTTGGACCCAAAAGATTCACCAAAGGGCAAGCTAATGTGACTCTTAGTAGAGATACGACTTAAGACGGTGTAGTAATATATTAATGATCTAAGATCATTGAGCTATTATGTACCACGTACTAGAGGCGACACTGCATTCAGCTTCTCTGTTCCACTTAACTGCGGTGCATACACCGCACTTAAATCAGTCACTCGCTAGGCGCTTGTGGAGTTGTCACGTGATGTGTTGATTTAAAAAAATCTCTTGATAAAAATATGTCGTCGTATGTACTTAGATATTGCACAAATAATTCATGAAATGTCAGTAAAAACCAAGGAAATACTTTTCATCGGTTAATAAGATACTTAATCAATAAAAATGTATTATATATTAATAATAAAACAAATTATTCCTAAGACGCCATCTCGCGTCATGGAATATAGATTATGAAATTAATATGTTCAGATGCGACATTTCTGTGGGTACTTAACCATGGGACGAATATATTAATATACACATGTTTTTTTTTTGTAGAAACATATATAAGTTATTATAATTAGGCAAATTTTTTCATGTTTAAATCTGCTTATTATTCTTTTATTTTATTTTTGGGTTTCCACATCAAAGTCAAAGTGAACTGGTTATTTGAATAAAAAATCATGAGTGCAATTAGTTTAATTTAAATTTCCGTATTTTTAAAAAATACTAAAAAAAAGGGCACAAAAAAAAATAGATTTTTTTCAAAAAAGAAAGGAACTTGAAAAAAAAAAAACAAAAAAGTCGGTCGGTCGGTCTTGGCTCGAACCACGGTATTACGATTTTGTGACCGTTCAATATACCAATTAAGCTATTTGTAATCATTAAAAAACAGTCAAAATTTACCTTCTTATTCTATTGTAGCAATTTCTCATTGCCTAAAAACACGGACAAAAAGACATTTTCTAAAAATAAATCCTAGCTAGATCGATCTATTGCCCCCGAAACTCCCACACACACAAACACTCGCACACAAAATTTTATGAAAATCGCTGGAGCCGTTTCCGAGATTCCGTTAATACAATAAATATATATATATATATATATATATAAATATAATATATATATATATATAATTATATATATACAAGAAATGCTCGTTTAAAGGTATAGGATATATTTGTAATTTAAATGTTATATTAATAAGTTTTGTTAAACATACATTTAGTATGTTTTTATATTTGACATAGATACCTTTTGAAATATTCAGATAAAAATATCATTAAAATATAATTGTGATATAATATTATGTAATATTATATTAAATAAGCAAATATAATATACAAAATAAATGACGAAATTTAAATATTGTTCTTGATATAATTTACCTATTTAACAATACAATCTACTATTACCTACGGATCATTCTACCTATATTTATTCTATAACAAAAATAAAACAACCGCGCGAACACAGAGTAGCGCACATTTTTTGTTTGAGATAGCTGTTCTAGTACGTAAGTACATATTACTTCAATGTCTAAGATCAAAGAAAACTCTTCAACAATCCAGATAAATTGTTAAAATTATTGTTTGAAGATTTAGAGCGATTTAGAAATACTTTTCGCGAGTCGAGTTGTCTTTGATCTATATCTAGTTATGTATACTCTATTTAAATATTACTTTAAGAACCGGTGCTTGCTCTGCGCCGACGGCTTCGGTTGGAAGCTGGTGCCTGGTGGCGCTCTGCGACTTGGTAGTGTATTCTTCTTCGGCCCTCCTCTCCCCCTCTGACGAGGAGCGAGAAGGGCCTCCCCAATTTCCCTGGGGGCGTGACCGGCTCGTTGATGATTGATGTGACTAGTAAGAAGTTTTTAAATTTTGGACAGTTTCTTGATTTGTAAACCGTATTTCTCGATCACTCTTGTGGCTTTTATTTTTCTGAAAGCTTACTTCCAAAGAGCAGGTCATCGCGATTCCACTTCCTGCATAATATTTATAAAGGATTTATCCAATCCTGGGCTCACGAATTTCTTCCTTGCTTCCGTTTCTACAAAGTGTAGGTCACATAGTATTCTACAGCTGTCACTGAGAAACTTAACGGCTTGAAGTCTGTCTTTCCTGTTGTGACGGCCCAATATTATTATTAATAATTAAATTCAATATAAAGGGGCGTCAAAAATATTCTTAAAAGATATATAATAAACAATCAAATTAAATTAATAACCATAACGTTAATATAAATGCATTTCAGACATTAGACCAATAACATAGTAAATTAAAGGCAAAATATTGTCTTCCATAATAAATAAATTTATTAAAAACTTGAAAAAAATATTTAAAATAAGATAAATAATAGAAATACAAGTCGAAAATATTATAAAAATAAAGATAAATAACATTTATAAGATAATTAGAAAATTAGTTAAAAATTGTCTAAGTCTTGGAAGGAGTTCATGCATAAAATAAAATTTTTCTAAGTTGTTGAAGGAGTTCATTTATAAAAGAAATTTCCTAAGTTGTGGAAGGAGTTCACGTATAAAAGAAAAGTTTCCTAAGTTATGAAAGGTATTGTATGTTGTGATGTATAGATGTCTTGTATAGAGGAGCTGCCGGAGATACATACCTGCAGTTGTACATATGTATGGGGTGGTCGGGAGCCCGACTGCTTGAAGTACTGTAGCACAATGACTAGTCCTATATTAGGGACTTACGATATTAAATTCAATGATACAAAAGCAATACTATAGAAGGTCTCTATGATGAATTTGCATTACAATAGTAGGGTCGTGGGTTCGAATCCTATATATTAATGACTTATGAAAGTAAGGTCTATGATACAAAGCAATACTATAGAAGGTCTCTATGATTAATATGCATTACAATAGTGGGGTCGTGGGTTCGAACCCTATATATTAATGACTTATGAAAGTAAGGTCTATGATACAAAAGCAATACTATAGAAGGTCTCTATGATTAATATGCATTACAATAGTAGGGTCGTGGTTTCGAACCCTATATACTAATGACTTACGAAAGTAAGGTCTATGAATCAAAAGCAATACTATAGAAGGTCTCTATGATTAATATGCATTACAATAGTAGGGTCCTGGGTTCGAACCCTATATATAATGACTTATGAAAGTAAGGTCTATGATACAAAAGCAATACTGTAGAAGGTCTCCATGATGAATTTGCATTACAATAGTAGGGTCGTGGGTACGAATCCTATATATGCATGACTTATGAAAGTAAGGTCTATGATACAAAAGAAATATTATAGGAGGTCTTCTTGATGCATAAACATTGTAAGTGGTCGGGTGACCGACTGCTCCTAGTACTGTAGCAAAATGACTAGTCTTTATTAGGGACTTGAAAAGGAATATTATGGTGGCGTGCATGCTGCTTCACGAGCAATTGGTCCGAGGTAAACTTGGACTCGCTAACCGACGTGTCCTAGACATATCATCTTAGTGTTGGTGGTAAGCGGGTTTGTTGTAGCAATACGGCTTTCGCGTGGACATCGCACACTCATACCGTTTGTGGGCGACGTTGTAGCGCATAGCATATGTTCCTTATCTCCCCCATAAGGAACAACTAATCCACTGGCTGTATTCCCCAATAAGCTGGTAACACGATCCAGTATTTCGTCTGGGGGTATATACCCCCAGACGAAATACTGGATGACCAACACCACGGCCAGTATGCAAATCAAAAGGTTGAAATTAATAAAGAATGTAAATAAAATAGATAATCATTTATTTATACTTATATTAAAAATAAATAAACAATGAAACTCACTTTTATGCATTTTAAGCATTTATATATATATATATATATATATATATATATATATATATATATATATATATATATATATATATATATATATATATATATTATCATTCTTATTCTGGTGCAACGTTTACGTGCATTCTTCTTTAAATTCTCCCATTTCAGCCGAAGCTTTTGTGGTGTCCGACGACAAACTGTTCCCGTAGCATTAAACTGCTCGGCTATTCGTACCCATTCTTTGTCTTTCGTTTTATTGCTGCTGGCGTTTGTGACTTTAGACCATTGATATGCAAAAACCCAAGATACGCAGTCTCGACCAAAAGTAACACTCAAAACTCTCGCCAATTATACATTAGTAGTTATAGTTATGATATAAACATATATTTTTGTAAATTTTATGTTTAAAGTTTGTCGGTAGGACAAGGCAAGAAGTGGAGACGAATATTTTTATTATACTTTTTATATTTTTATACATTGACTTTGTATTATATAAATTTTACAAATTTATATACATAAATGTGAGTCTTAACACATATTTATAGACACATAGTTATGTTACGCGCCTAAGTAACCGTCTGGTAACTGGCACTAGCGCCACCTAGTGTCGGGGATCAGAGCGAGGAGGGCTTCCTAGAAATTGTCAATCTTGAACTTTCGACCAACAGCGCCATCTAGTATCGAACAGAAGAATTAAGCTTTCTAGAAGCCCCACACTCGAACTTTCTGCGTCTGGTCGGTCAGCGCCCGTATTTACTGGAATATTCTGGATGTTTCGGTGTAAAAGGTGTATTTAAAGCCGCTGCAAGCCGCGATCGGGGCAGTATTGAATTTGGCGATTCAAGTGAAGCTTCGGAGCGAAATAAAGTGGGTCAGTGTGATTAATTATTAGTGTTTTTTAAGTTTTAATTGGTTTTCGGTAATAAAAGTGTAAATTTTGGTAATTCAATCGGCAGTTTTTATTTGTCACGGACCTCAAGGTCGTAACAATTGGTGTCAGAAGTGGGATCAAATAATGCCAATTTTACCTAAGGAAGAAACGGAGGGTGTCCGTACCCGAAGTCAACGCCAGCAGGAGACGGACCAGAGAAGATTTGGTGGCGTAAGGCCGCAGACGTCGGGGGGCCAACTGCCAACCACGGAGGCTGGCCCGTCAGCAGCTCCTACACCTGCAGCACCTGACTTAGCTGCTCTCAGCAGGAATAGGTCCGTCGGTTAGAAGAGCAGCTGCAGCGCGGACAGGAGGAACAGGCCCGTCGGTCGGAAGGGCAGATGCTCCTCATGAAGGACCTTCACGCTACCTTTGGGAAAGAGATAAGGGAGGTGAAGGATAGGGTTGCTCAACATGACAAACGCCTGTCGGAAGCTGGAACCCGAATCGAGGAACATGAAACCCGAACCAACAATGTGAACAATCGGGTTGACAACGTGGTAGCTGACGTGAAGAAAACGCTGAACGACCTCAAACTTCGGGATGGAACTACAGCTCCCGTAGTAGCTACAACACCATCGTTACGTGGATTCAAAGTGCCACCGTTCGACGGCACTTCTTCCTGGTCGGCCTACAAAATCTAGTATTTATTATATATTTGAAGCCGTTATGAAGGCGAACGGCTGAAATAAAAGTCAGGCTATGACTGCTCTCACACTAGGCCTGCGCGAACAGGCCTTAACTGTTCTGGGAGCTCTCGGAGAGGAAGTCACCTACAATTCGCGATCACAATAAAAGGTGCAGCCCAAAGTGCTACGGCTGTGGGGAAAGGGGCCATCTTCGACCCAGCTGCCCTAAGCGGTCTGTAAAAAGAGAAGATGATCGATCTTGAAAGGGTAGTGCGGCTAACAGCACCGCCCAGCAGCAGCAGGAATACGACTTTACTATCGGACACTGCAGCGGGAAATGGCAATGCAACATAGATGCATTGTCAAGAAGACCTTATCCTGATGATTGCGAGAACAGTACTACAGCAAGAGAGTAAGGAAGTGGTATCCGTGACGATGCTTAGGACAGACCACCTCAGCAACGAGTGGAAGGACAGCTTACTACATGCACAGCAGGAAGATCCGGACATCAAACCGATTCTGGAATGGATGAAGGCCAGTGCTTCCAAGCCCAAGCGACGTCTCAGCGATGTGTTCGACCACTAAAAGCTATTAGGCCCAATGGGACAGCTTGCTGATTCAGGATGGAGTCCTGTGCCGTAAATGGGAAAATGGTAGAGGAGACAGCTGTCGTTTGTAAATGGTTGTCCCTAAATCTAAAGTACCGGATGTTCTACAGCTGTACCATAATGGTTGTTCAGGAGTCCATTTGGGAGTTAAACGAACTCTACTAAAGATCCGAGAACGATTTTACTGGGTCCATTATCGTGACGATGTCGAGGATTGGTGTCGCAAATGTACAAGTTGTGCAGCGACGAAGGGACCTCAAATTCGTAGTAGAGGTGCATTGAAATTGTACAATGTTGGTGCACTATGGGAGAAGACAATCCTTGACGTTGCGGAGCCGTTTCAGAAAGGTGCAAGAGGTACTCCTAAGATCGTCCAAGTGGATCGACTGGCGCGTTTATATGGGGCCGATAATGCTCGGGACGAGCATGTCTTAGGAAGGGGCCACTGCCCCCTAACATTGCCCCCCCGCGTAACACTTTACGCGTCTAAGTTAACGTCTGGTACCTGGTACTAGCACCATCTAGTGTCAGGGTCCAGAGCGAGGAGGGCTTCCTAGAAAATGTCAATCTTGAACTTTCGACTAACAGCGCCATCTAGTATCGAACAGAAGAATTAAGCTTTGTAGAACCCCCCACACTCGAACCTTCTGCGTCTGTTATGCTGATGTTTCGGTGTAAAAGGTGTTTTAAAACCGCTTCAAGCCGCGATCGGGGCAGTATTGAATTTGGCATGACAAGCGAAGCTTCGGAGCGAAATAAAGTGAATCAGTGTTTTTAGTTCATTAATTATTAATGTCTTTTAAGTTTTAATTGGTGTTCAGTAATAAAAGTGTAAATTTTGGTAATTCCAACGGCAGTTTTTATTGTCACGAACCTCAAGCTCGTAACAATATACATAAATGTAGGTATATTCGGATTTTATATTATTACAGATAAAATAAACAGAACTACACAATTGGGTCCATACAATAAGTAATTGATATACAAATTACAAATATTGAAAAAAAAAAAAACCCTAAAACTATAGTATTAATATAAATATTAAAAACTAATAAAAAAGTAAAAACTATAAGCTTGTTTTCAAAAAAATTAAACAATAATAAAAATCGACTCCATAGAATAAGAACAGGGTTCACTTGTATTATTCTACTAAAATAAAAGGTTGTACGAGTAAAGCATTGTTCTTATACTTATTTTGGGGCCGTTTTTGAGACGCTGAATTTGTGTGTATCTTGGGTTTTTGTATATCAATGCTTTAGACATTATAATTTTGCTCATTTCAATAAGTTCGAGTAAGGCTTTGTTTTCATCTTTTGAAAGATGCTTGCTCTATATCTGAAACAAAAAGCGATATATGTAGTTGTACGGACTGGAAAAGATACGTATTGCCACCAAGCATCAAAAATGATACAATATCTAATGTATTACAATATAAACTTTTTCTCCATTATTTTGTTTTTCACAAAGTATTTGCTGTAAATATTTCTGTTCCAAAGTTTAGTTTAATTCGAAAAAAGGTTTATATCGTATAAATGCTTGTTATACAAATGGTCGCCAGGTAGAAATCGCTTCTAAGCGATAGGGCCGCCATATGTACTTTTATACAATTTGTTTGTTTTTTTTTTAACTTTGCGCTAAGAAATTGAAAATTTACAAAAATAGGGAAGTTATTAGTTTCACCGCGATTTTCGAAAATCGATTTTTCATCAGATCTCGACGTTTTGAGATCTCAGGAAGCTATTCTGACTAATTTCACGTGGACGTCCGTACGGATGTTTGTGTGTGTGTGTGTGTGTGTGTGTGTGTGTGTGTGTGTGTGTGTGTGTGTGTGTGTGTCTGTGTGTGTGTGTGTGTGTATGTGCGCGTGCGTGCATTCGTGCGTGCGTGCGTGCGTGCGTGTGTGTGTGTGCATGCGTGCGTGAGTGCGTGCGTAAGTGCGTGCGTGCGTGCGGGTGTGTGTGTACGCGCGTGTGTGTGTGTGTGTGTGTGTACGCGCGTGTGTGTGTGTGTGTGCGCGCGCGCGTGTGTGTAGTTGTGTGTGTGTGTGTGTGTGTGTGTGTGTGTGGGGCGTGCGTGCGTGTGTGTATGTTGTGTGTGTGTGTGTGTGTGTGTGTGTGTGTGTGTGTGTGTGTGTGTGTGTGTGTGTAAGTATGTAAACCTTTCATAACTTTGAACTTCTTGATCGATTGAGATGCAGTTTGCGACGTTATAAAGATCTCAGTGTGGAATAGATTTAGTGATAATATGAACTAATCAGACGAATAGAATTAGATAAATTTCAAAAAAAAAATTAAAATACTGTTTTTTGGAATAACTTACCGGCTTTACCGATCGATTTCGAAAACAATTCAGCTTTTAACCTAAATAAATGACGTCGAATGCCGCGTGAAAAATAAAAATCGGTTCATTCGTTCGGGAGATATCGAAGGAGAAAGAATTTGAAAAATGTTCTTTTTAATATAACTTCAAGATTTCGCAACATAATTTGGTGAAATATGGAGTGCTTTGCACTTGAAAATAGCGGAAAGTTCCAGGGATGGCCTGCAGGGTCAACCATTTTTTTCTTTTGTTTACCAGTGTACAATAAAGTATATTAAATTTATTCTTTTATTTATACGTTCTCAGCAGAGGGATAAGCCTCCTCTCGTGTCTGACAGGGTTATGGAGCAATTAGTCCATCGCCCTGAACCTGTGGGTATTGGTGGATTTTACATGCTTGAAATATTTCATATTTGTTAACGTGGTAGAGCCACAATGAGTCATTAAGATATGATCATGTGAAGTCCATCAAAACTAATTGGGCCAGCGCGATGGCTTGTCTCTTCTCTGCATCACAACAACATAACTCAATTTCACTTTTTAATGAACATGCATTTTGTTTTTTACAAATTTGCGCGTTGCGTTAGTTCTTTTTTCAATAATAATTTTATTTTACATAACTTATTTACAAAAGGAGGTGAGGAATTGTACACAGAAATTAGACAACAAGCAAAGTTTATGCTAAATTAATGGCATAAAATACAGTAATAAAAACTTTTCAAGACAGTTCAAGTTTCCAGGCAAAGGATGCAATTTTCAAGTTCACATGAATACACACAAATGACTCTGGAAGATTCTCTAGCAGCTATCAAGTACATTATGCAGATGTGTAGGCCGCTCAAAGCAATTCTAACTTTTGTTAGAACAGCACATATTCCGTCCAATCTAAGACCACCATTAATTAATCTTACCAACAAAAGTAATAAGGTCAGGGGTTGATTCAAGCCGAGATCTGAAATCAGATTTTCTAATTCGTTGTGTCTGTTGCTTATCTCAGCAGCCGGCAGTTACACTCTCAAGCAGGCACAACGCTTTAAGTAAGGTTCGAAAAAATAGACTAATAGAACTAGAAAAATCACCAATTCGCCCCGAAAAACTTCAGTCAGAGAATAAATTACGTATTAGACTACTAATATAGCTGCAGCATGGCTCTACCACGTAAAATAAGCCCATAGGCTTATGAATTGTGGAGTTACACTGGTCAAAGGACCGTGCCGTCCGGTCCATGCGTGGTCGAAGAGACGCACCTCTCCTATTCTGTCAAGTTGGTCGAACAAAGTACAGATAACGGTATCGCCCAGGCTTAACCCTAGCGGTTAGTCGTAGGAACATACTAGTTTGCAGCTATGTGTGATGACTTTAGAGAAAGGTGCCGTCCGGTCCATGCGTGGTAGAAGGGACGCGCGCTTTCGATTATTGTATGATTGAGGATGTTAGTATATCTACAGGACAGTATGTGTTGTTAAAGCGTATGTCTTCTATCGATGTTAATAATGCCATGCAAGCTGCACAAATAGCTGTGTCTCTGTGTGCGCTTAGCGGGAAGAGCCAAGAGTTATCCGGTCCATGTAGTCATATTAAATGAAGACTGGTCAAAGGGACTTTCTGAGTTAGTTGTAGTCACATGACATGATCGGTAGAGAGGCAGGTCAAAAGGACGCCTTAGCTAGTGTTAGTTTGCATCAGGTCAAACGTAATTGCCTTGCGTATATAAATGTACAAAGATAGGGACAGTGTACCTATTCATGTCAGGAAACGACGAGCAAAGGAAGTGCTGATTAATAGTGTTTGTTACAGGAATTCGTGAAGATACAAACCCGAGGACGGTCGTTGTCAGGATTGGCCGTGTCTGTCTACAAAATACTGGTTAGATCGAGGGTACAGATGTTGTACTCTAGCAAAGTGACGAATCGTTCATAACGTGACAACCATTGTTGTGTTTATAAGATTTTTGAGAAAAATATAATCAGGAAGTGTACCATATATTTGCGATGAATTGCTAACGATCTACTTGTTGTATTTTCTTATACTTTATTGTGTAACGCATATTTCCGCCATCCATCATGAGTGAATCTGAAGATGATCCTCTTTCGCCTACATATATCATGTCTCTTTGGTCTTATGAATGTCTCTCAAATACGTTTATTTTGTAATATTTTATTATTACATCTGACTGTTCATTTTATATTTTTGTGACGTTTCTATAATTTTTAATTAATTTGTCTGTGCTTCTGTTTGTATGTTTGTGTATTACGTCTAAAGTACTAATATTTTAAAAGAATTTTTAGTAAAATAATAAAGCGTATCTTTGAATAATCTTTATATTGAAATGTATAAATATCGCAGGATACCAGCGTAATATTTCATTGAAACGCTTGTTTATCCCTACTGACCGCTATATACACTGGAAATCTTTTTTAATGTAAACAAGACATTCCGTATGAACCATCAATGGTGATTAGAGAGATCTACATTTTCAAGGATGTGTAGTTTTTATTTTAGAATGAGGGTGACATGAGGGTGAGGTAGGCTTTGTCTACCTGATGGTCAGTGAATGCTGTGGCTCATATAAATCTACATCTATTTTCAATTAAGTATCGAAATGCAAATGCGTTGTCACCCATTAGACTAAGATGGAACGCCTCCTTGTCAGTAAAAAGGGTCTCCGCTTTTCTACACTCACCATACGAAACACAGCAGCATTGAGCTGCTGTTTAACACTGTATTTTGCAAAAGCTGTTCAATACTGTATTTTGGTCCTTTACTGGTCGTGCCGACCTATTTGTGATACAACTATATAGCTGCGGCATGGCTCTTACACATATTAGATGAACCAATGCCAAGAGAAGAGGTATAACCTGAGTAACAGACATAGCCCAACGTAACAGTAAGCTGAAGTGGCAATAGGCTGGCCATAGCAACCGATGGGAAATAAAAGTTTGTGTTTGGCTTGTTCAGTTAAACAAAGTGTAGTGCGGCTCCCTCCTAAATAGAATACGTCCAGGCAAGACATTTGGAAGTCGATGGATGCAAGTAGCTCAGGACCGTATTTTGTAGCATTTCTTGTGGGAGGCCTTTGTTTGGCAAAGAACTTTTCAAGGACTATAACGATGATGGTGATGAATCAAGAATATATGTAGGTGATGATAATGAGTTGCAGCAATCATTTCACTTCAGGTACTATGTGACTAGACTGCGTTCTCAGTGCTCACCCTAGTGTAAAAATAATAAATATGGAACAAAGTTTTTTTAAACTAAATTTTTTTATAGGATAGGGTGACAAACGATCATACAGTCCACCTGGTGGTAACTGGTTGCCGTGGCCCATAGACATCTACATCTATCCTCGATTACGAATAAAAACGCAGATGCGTTGTCATCCATGAGGAACAGGATAGAATAACTCGTTTCCAGTAAAAAGGGTTGCCGGTTCTCTACAATCACCATACGAAACACTGCAGCATTAAGCTACTATTTTAGTCGAGCCGACCCATTCGTGCTACTAATATACTACTAATATAATTGCAACATGGCACTACCACGTATAAAATTATGATAAATTATGTGTTTGAATATCTTGTATTACTTATATTTTTGCTAAGTCGAATCAAGAAATTGATAAAAATCAAATTCTTGATTGAAACTTCTTGAAACATAGGAACTTGCATTTGGGCAGCGCAGCGGACATTTTCTTAAACTCTCTCAGAAATGAAAGGAGGCCTGTGCTCAACAGTGGGATCTATAAAGGCTATATTTTTTCGTTCAGATCTCAAAGGTTTTATGGGTGACGCCAACAACCCCGAACATTTGTATCAAACTTAGTCTCCTTTTCACATTTATATTTTTGTTGGTATTTGCATTACGTCGTCGGTGTTGACGTTGCTGGAACATACAACAATAGGCTTCAATTTTGAATAATGTGATTCTGTTGTGTGCTGGATGCCACTAATTCGGATTTTAATTGGATTTTCCTTCGCCTTTTGTTATGATATTTACAAGATGAAATGGAATAGAGCTTAAACAGGCAACAAAAGGCTATTTACGTTTTGATTGAATGCGAATGAATCTAGGAAAAATCAATTTTATTTAGATGTATATGTTTTTAATTTAATAAGTGATATTAAATTAAATTGTACCTAAGTTGATAAAAAAACATTTAGATTTCGTTCTGAGAACAAATTGGAAGGAAATATAAAAACTGCGGTTGCCAACCCGCTTACCAGGTGTGTCGATTATGAAAAATATTCCTTATGGGGCAATCTATAGAGGTGGCTTCAGCATTGGATTATTTTTTTTTATTTTTTTTATTCTTTATTGCATCCTTAACAAAAGAATACAAAGGACGGACTTAATGTCTTGAGGCATTCTCTACCAGTCAACCCATGGAGTGGTGAGAATTTGACGTAGGTGTGGCAATATAGAATAAGATAACACAATACAAATGATAATTAACTACATAATATATACAAACTACTAATAAATAAACTATACATATATGATCTATCCTTACATATATACAAATATATAAATAAATGGATA
This sequence comes from Parnassius apollo, assembly GCA_907164705.1. NCBI lineage: Eukaryota > Metazoa > Arthropoda > Insecta > Lepidoptera > Papilionidae > Parnassius > Parnassius apollo. The sequence continues at coordinate 2,275,006 of CAJQZP010001707.1, forward strand.
TACATACAAGTAAAGATATTTAAATACATACATAATTAGTATATACAAATGAATATGAATATATACGTCTGTTTGGCAACACATATTAAATAGATTAGTCACGTAGAATGCGTTGTCTTTAATAAATTATCACGGACAAACTTTTTAAAAGCGTACTTATTGGGAGCTTTTCTGATGTCATCGGGCAAGGAGTTCCAAAGGCGTGTAGCCTGAACTATGAAGGAGTTACCATAGAACTCGGTGAAGTGAACTGGAGTACAGATTTTGTTGTTTGAAGAAGAGCGTAGGACCCTATCATGAGATGAGGAAAGATAATGAAATTTACTCTTAAGATAGAAGGCGAAGATGGATCATTTAATATGGAAAAAAGTACAAGTAATATTCTGGAGTTGCGCCTCTGCCGGATTGTAAGACAATTTAGCTTAGATCGTATTGCGAAATATGATCGTACTTACGAAGCCCAAAGATAAATCTTATACAGTTATTGAGGAGGCGTTCTAGCTTGTTAAGAAGATCATGGGACAGGTCTGGGTAACACATATATGCATAATCAATTATGGGTAATATAAGTGAATGGACAAGCATGATCTTAGATTTAGTGGGAAGAAAACGTTTTAAACGATACAGAGAGCATAACGTGGCAGTGACTTTACTTTACGACTCACATCTGAAACCTGAGTTCTTCAATTCAGCGTGCTGTCGATGTGAAAGCCAAGATTTCTAACAGAATTACTGAATGAAATTGTAGTATTATCATAGTAAATAGGAGGTAAGTCTGTCAGATTAATCTTAGCCAGCATCCTTGAGCTCCCCACCATTATAAATTGGCATTTCAAAGAATTGACCAAAACTACATAACGAGTAGACCAATCCTTGATAGCTGCTAAGTTGCCGTTAAGGTTTTTGATCCCATTATGGATATCCCCAATCTCAGTTTGCACATAAAGCTGAAGATCATCGGCGTACAAATGGTACGAGCAGTCGATGATGGATGTAATAAAGTTTATAAAAATTGAAAACATTATAGGAGAAAGAATACCGCCTTGCGGCACACCAGCATCCACAACAGCCCACGCTGAGGACAGTTGCCCCACACTGACTGACTGCTGTCGACCGCGAAGATAAGATGTGCACCAATCCAATTCAGTAGAGCCAAAATTCAGATGAGACAGTATGAAAAGAAGGATTTCATGATCAACTGTGTTGAAAGCATTTGAGAAATCAACTAGAAGAAAAAAAATAATAGTACTGATAGTACTATTATTTTTTTTCTTCCATGCCTTGTTTAATATTATCAATAACATTAATTAATGCAGTAGTGGTACTATGACCAGGACGAAACGGAGACTGATATTTACTCAGTAGGTTATGTTTCGAAACAAAAGAAGAAATTTGCTTGTAAACACAGGATTCTAAAATTTTGGAAAGAAAGGGTAGAATGGATATTGGACGAAAATGATTGGGAAGAATGGGAGTAGGAACTTTTGGGAGAGGTTTTACAAAAGCCCTCTTCCAAAGATAAGGATACTGACCTGAACCAAAGGAAAAATTGATTATATGAGAAATTGCCGGGAGAAGGTGCTCTAGTATAAATACTACCATATGTCTACTAATCTCGTCGTAACCCACGGCCTTGGACTGGATTGCTAAAATCGACTTTTTGACATCATCCTGAGAAACAGGAGAAAAATTAAAGGTAGGAATGCTAGGAATTCGCATAGAAGCAATGGAAGCCATAGTTTGGGAACGAATTGAAGGGTCCAGAGCTTTGCTTTGCTTTTACAGAAGCGAAATGTTGGTTGATTTCATCAAGTGACAGAGAAGGCCCACAATCCAACGTAGCTGGTCTACAAAGACCGAAAGATTTTAGGAATTTCCACACTAAAACTGGAGAAGAATTATTAATGCAATTATGGAAATGTCGGCGTTTAGCTGCACGTACCATACGATTACACCTATTCCTGGCTGCTTTAAAAGATATCTAAATTTCTTCAGTTCGATCTCTCTTGAAACGAAGAAAAGCACAATTTCGTCTAGCCATTGCCATCCTTACGCCCTCTGTCATCCAAGGGGCAGGGGGACGCTTCAATCTAACCTTGTGAACAGGAGCATGAGCACCATAAAGGCTAAGAATATTGTGGTTAAGGACAGTGACTTTATCGTCAACAGTAGATGCTGCTATTAAAGAGGCTAGATCGAGATTAAGAGCGTCATTCCTAAGCTTGTCAAAGTCTATTTTAAAAAAACTGCGAAGATGCATTACAGTAGGGGAATATTTAGGAGGTTTAAGCTTATACGATGCATAAATAAGTCATGGCGTGAGAAACCCAAAGCGGGTAACTGTCCATGCATCATCACATGTTCAGGAGAAGCAAAAATGATTAGATCAATCAATGAGTCATCGGTTCCGATATTATGATGAGTAGCCTTTAAAGGGAGAATAGAAAGATTAACCGACTCAATAATTGAAAGAAACCTTTTGGAACGAGGGCAGTTTTTCAACAGATCGGTATTGAACCGTTGTAACAGACTATGGATACGTTGTAACGGTAACGGTATCTAAATAAGTCACTGACAAAAAATAACAACATCACGTTTTTCTTAATATAGAGGTAATATATAAATAACGAAAGTAGATGGATATAAAATTTATTTATTAAGGTCTTAGGATTAAGGCCTAAAAAAAGATGGATGAATTTTGCCAGGGATGACAAGCGTAAAAAGTGTACGTGAGAAGATGGCAGCTAACAGAGAGGATAGGAGAATGGAAGAGGAAGACAGCTATGCCGCCCTCTAATAATTTTGGATAAGAGCAAGGACAAGAAGTAAAATAGTAGGAATGTCGCAATATACTAGTTTTGCAGAATAGCACGTTAATACACGTTCTACTTAATGAAACGCAGATTTACGTCATGGCAATTCATTCATAGAGAAAAATATGTTTTAAATTTGTATCGTGTTGCATGTAGATTCAATTTTTTTCGCTAAATAACGAAAACAATGGATATTATTAAAGTATTTATATGTCTACGCACACACGCTCCTTAGTTTAAGACACTTTAAATTTTCCCCATGTTTACTGAAATGTATCAACGCCAATTTGGCCGATAATTCTCCGTCTAGGTCGTCCCTTGCCTGCCAACTCTGCCACCCACACAATCTATTATAAAATATATAAAAAAAGAATATTTTACTTTCTTCACGTGGTCTTACGTATGAGAATTTAAGGGTGATAAAATTTTATATCTTAATAGTTTGAACTAGGTACCTACTTGTGTTGAGCTAATTTAAGAAAGAATATATTTTATAGTGAGTGTATTGAACTACCAAAATATTTAAGAGGGAATTTCAGACATCCGCAACTTCGGTACAAATGTAAAGTATTTGTAGTAAGTATGTAGTTTGGTATTATTTTCGGTAGGTTTGGTATTAATACCTTGTAAATACCAAATAGTGATAAATACCAAATAATGATGATAAAAATGACATTTTTTGACCTGTATCAGAAACAAATTAGTATAAAAAAGTTATGGCTTCCAAGAGATGGTGGTATAACCATCACCTTTGCGACAGACGTAAAATACCCAGGCCAGAAACGAATAGAAGGGCATAAGGTGGGAGATGGCGCAACGAAAAGTTGTCTACAATGCGTGGCGATTTCGTCAAGTCCTCGTACAGTAGATACCCAGTAGTGGACTGCTATGGACTGATAAAGAAAGAATAAACATAATGATTATTAAAATTAAATATTTCATGACTGTGCCATTTTCTTAAAATATTTTGTGTTATTTTATAATAAAAATATTCCATGTAAATTATTCCACTTTTATTTCATCAATATGCAAGAACATCTATATAGCAGTTAGAGGTTTTAACGAAACGTAGGCAGCTGCTAATTGATTTACTCTGTTATTGCTTTTAAACCGAGTAACTGACGATACTGGATTCAAAAATACTCGAATGAATGTAGTTTGAATACGGGTAACTTCTCTCATAAATTAAGCCAGAATAGAAACCATTATTAGTCAAAATAGAGAAATGGTACGCCTCTAAAATGTGTCACGAAGATTTTTTTAAATTAATTGATTTAATGATTTCTTATATTTACACGAACACGACAAAAAAGTAATTAAAAGTAAAATAAACGCGATAAAATCCGTAAAAGTACTTTTAATCAATAATTAATTTAATTTTGCGGATGTCGAACTACAGATTTCGTAAGGATACCCGGCGCTGAAAATACCATAATATGAGTACGCGGGGTGAGACTAGAGCGATCTGATACGTGCGGTTATGTGGCCCACTAGGCGCCCACGCAGATAGGGTCATTAGTTAATCTCCTACTATAGCTCAGGCTCCTGATAAAGAATAGTTCACATTAAATAAATAAATTCAAAGGAGCAGCGTGTAATTGTATGTTCAAATCCAACGCTAACCCTACGGGTTTCAGACGCATAGCGGCGCGGTGTGATCCTTTATCAGCAGCAGTAATGGGGTATTCTGCATCACATGAACGTGGTAATGCGAACAGTCCCCGCGCGCGTTCTCATAGTTTATCATATGTAACAGTTCTCTAGGTTATCACAATACTCCATCACCACCAACCACCAATTTGCAGGACGCGGCGATGTGATAATGCGATTGTTTTGATGGGCGCTGGGTGACTATTTTTCACGACTTACCACCATTATGCGGTGCTACGGTAGTTTACTGCTTCTGCGACGTCTAGTGAGCGGCGGGCGATAACGAACGCGTCTGTACGGCCAGCGTTATGCTACGAATACGTTTGTGCGTGCCCCAGCTAGGCGATCACTTGCGTATCGACAAGCTTGCGTATAGACCACACACACAAATTAACGTAGTGTAAAAATTTTGTTAAGATAATCGCGAGAAGGGATAGTTGGCGTAACCAGAAATACTTTGTATGTTTAAGCAATTTAGAATCACGCAATGTTTGAAAAAAAAAGGAAGTATTTTTATTCTGTTCATATTATTATAAAAATCATCTCTACTTTTATTACGGATATAGATTAAGTGTAAACTTAGTTTTATTTTATAAAATATAAGTGATAAAGTAACCCCTCAGTACACTTAATGGGGAGTGGCTATTTTTGTATAAGTGTTCACCAAACTGACTGCAAAACTTTCAACGATTATTTTTTATTAAATAGGTTATTATTAAGTGGTGGTTCATGGGGGGTATATGTGGCAGTACTTGGGGGAGGCCTATGTTCAGCAGTGGACTTGTGAAGGGCTGTAATGATGATGATGATGAAGTGGTGGTTAAATTTAAAGACAAAATTCCATCCCTAAGAGTATAAAAATAGGGAATGCCTATTATTTATATATCAATCGATATTCTTGTTCTAACATTGAACTTGTGATGTTCTGTAGACAATTTAAAAGGGAAAAATAATTAAACTCCTTGTAAAAAGTGGTAAAGTCTTTAAAAAAAATTGATAATTCCAGATAATAGCTTAAAAAGTTGTCTCAACTCGTAATTATTCAGCACTATATCTTTGAGCCGACCCCAGAAGCTATGGATTATTTTTTAAATTTTTGAACGGTACAATTTTCATGCACAAAAAAAATATCAACCCACCATCGTCACTTATTTTCAGACGGTATAGTAGTGAAGTGCTGGCCTAGAAGAGTAAAAATATTCAATAAAATGTGGGGTAATGGGTTTTCGTTTGATAATTTATTAAGTGGACTTAAGAGGATTGTGAAGTGCCGATACGTGGCGCGAGTAAGTATTTTCAAAAATGCTATATGATCACATCCTCGCCCCGTATCGCCGTCGTGCGATAGAGAGAGCTGCAAATGTTGGAAGTAACTGCTTACATTTTCTTTTTAAAATATTGTTTCGAGCTATAGCGTTTTCACGCCACTAAACCCTTACGAAATGAGACAATTTTGGTCTCATTAGATTCGGTATACCTTAATTTAGGTCTGTAGGTTTTTTTTAGTAATTAAGTTTAGTTTGATTTAAAAAATTAAAACGCTCGAGGAAATTTTTAAGTCAAAAATATAGATTTTCAGACGCTAATAACTTATATTGTACGCAATGTTTTCTTAACATAAAAACGTACGGACCTAGTTTTTCATTATATCTACAACATTTCTAAATTAGACATCATCTGAAAATTTACAGCTTCATAATTCTTCTCTCTCTCTCTCTCTCTCTCTCTCTCTCTTCGATTTTAAGGTTTCTGAAAATGGTCTAGTAATCTTAAAGTTAAAAAGCTTATATGAAAGTCCACTGCTAAACATAGGCCTTCCCCATATATTGCCTCATAGCAGGGATTTGCTACAGTTGAAACGTCTGGCGAGCGGGTTGTCAACCGCAGTTTTTTTTAATTATTTTGGCTTGTCACACTACTGCCCATCACGTGTTTTAATTTCCCTCTGTCGATTTCGAGTAGTAGATATTCTTACAACGCCACTACACGGCTTATATAACATTGCCATTATTTATTTATACTTGGTATAAATATACCATCACTATATCAATATACCATCACTGGAAACAAGGCATTCCATCTTAGTTCTCACGGGTGACAATACATCTGCATTTTGATTCGTAATCGAGGATAGATGATGATGTCTATGGGCCACAACAACCACTTACCACCAGGTGGACTGTGTGCTCGTTTGTCACCCATTCCTATAAAAAAATAACGTTTCCTTTTAATTACAATTCTAAGCAAAAGATATTTTTATGTTCCTCTATTATGGCTGCTGTGTAACAACAGCCAATGGACTAAAATAACCAACTTTGAAGAAATAATGTTACAAAGAAAGAGTTATAATCACTGATGACTAAGATGGTATGTATCATCCTTCAGACTGGAAAGTAGTAGTGCCCACAGCAGTTCTGGTATCAGATATACAGCAGAAATAGGTAAGAATGTAACATCTACCCAGAATCCGACAGATGGCTGACGTATCTGGCCGCATCAGACCAATGAAGTTTCCACATTTATATACGCTTTGTTTTCATTAACGAGCCGTTTTGTAAATTAAGTGCATGAGAACACATTTTTTAAAAGAAAAAACCATTTCCACTTTATATGAGTCGTTTAGTTTGTTTTTCGTTTTAAGTCATCCTATGTTGCGAAATGTTTACGTCATACTGTTTTAACATTTAAAAAAATCTATGGGGTCTCGTAACATGGCGTTGAGGCGTCGTAACATCCCTTTGAGTACAGAATATAAATTATATATGTACTAAAATCATAAATTCCCCATAGAGCCAAATATGTTATGTGTAAGGATAGGTATAGTGTATGTACTACACACCATTTATATTGATATTAATACAGTATGTCTGTGTTAACTGTGTTCGTTAGCACTACTCTTTAACCCACTGCCTAATTACTATTAGTCTATAAGTTGTAGTTACGCGTAATTCGAGGTTCACACACCGACTCGTCAGTGAAGTCACAAGGTTCCAACTAAAAACCAGCGCTGCCTCTGCAGCATTATGCTGAGTTGGAGACCTATTTGATGTCACATTTAATCTTTAAATTCTTTTTTTAATTTTTTATTTAACTCTTTTGTTTCATTATTAATTAACATCATGCATGTTCTGCTTATTAAATAATTTTTAATGCGTAAGCAGTCTTACACCTTCGCATGCATATACTTTGCCCATTGTAATTTATATTTAAATTTCTTAAATTTTGTGTAAAGTGTGATTATCAAATAAATGGTTATTTCTTTCTTTCTTCTTTCATTTACCTAGTATGTAATAGAACGGATGGTTAGAGAGAACGAAAAGATTTTTGTACATCGTTAGTGGTGAGCGATGTCCGCGAGAAAGATGCATTACAAACCCACTTACCATCGATACTAAAATGTATCTAAACTATATTATTTCATTTTAGTTTTTCAATAATAGAAATATTATACTATTTACTATAATGCATTGAAAAAGTTTAATCTCAGGGTTTTTGATCAAAATTTGTACAGAGGTCTAAATAATTTAACAGGTTCTTTTGAAATTCGAAGGAATTGTTATTGGAAATACAAACAAAGTTATTAATGCAATACAAGAACCAAACTTCATAAATAGTAATTTTTGGTCGATATGAAAGCACATTCTTGTGATAGTATAATTTTATAAGTATTATGTTCGAAATACTCATATTTGTTATTTATCTCTATAATGTAAGATAATATTAGTTCGGTGTTTTTCTCATTATTTAAACATTTCAATAGTTTAAATAACTTTATAACACCATTATAAAAAAAATCTATAAATGAATTTTACACTTATAGATATTATTATAATGATTAAAACTACTTTTACGGATTTTTTCGCATTTAAGTAACACATTTAAGTAACTGCATTTTTAGAACATCTTAATTCCATAAACCCTAAAATTCAATTTACTATGGAGTTAGAGGCAAATAATTCCTTAGCTTTCCTAGATGTGTTAGTCATCCGAAATCCTAACAACACCTTAGGTCACACGGTGTATAGAAAAAAGACCCATACAAACCGATACTTAAATGGTGAATGTCACCATCATCCTTCACAGTTAGCTACCGTGGGCAAATCTTTGTTTCAGAGCGCACGAGGGATCTGTGACAGTAAACACCTAGCCGCCGAGCTTCAGCACGTCAAGCAGTTTCTGCACGACAACAAGCTTCGGGTCCCGCGCCTCCGTCACAGTGACCGAGTGAAGCCGGCCACAGTCGAGCGTGTGCCTGCTATACTACCATATGTCAGAGGTGTCACAGACAAGATTGGCTACATCTTGAAGCGAGCTTCTATTAGAACATTCTACAAGCCGCCGAAGAAGATTAGTCAGTTCTTACCATCCGTCAAGTGTCATATTCCTCTACAAGAAGCAAGAGTGTACAAGCTTGATTGTGATTGTGGTCTCTCATATATAGGGCAAACAAAGAGATCAATTAGAACCCGCGTAAAAGAACACATAGCTGACGTGAAGCATCAACGTTCCGGGAAGTCTGCAGTTTGCGATCATATTCTAGATGGCCCCAACCATTACATCAGATTTGATAGACCACAAATCCTCGCGAAAGAACATCGATTCCTACCAAGGATGATACGTCAGGCTATTGAAATTAAAGAACATCCTAATTTCAATAGAGAAGGAGGCTGGGTACTGCCACCTGCTTGGGATCCTATAATTAATAAAATTAAAACTAAACCCAAGCATACCACTGCAAGACTTCAAAATACAGTTAGTTCATTCTGCGTAGATCGGACCAAAGACAATAATTAAAAAGCTGAAGGTACTCCGGGTTAACTTTGACATCGGGACATCAGTCACCTCAGTCCCCCGTGACCATGGGTGCTGGAAAGCACCCGAAACGTCGGGTATTAAAATTAATATAAATAAAACGCGATAAAATCCGTAAAAGTAGTTTTAATCAATGTATAGTGTTCGCGTAAATATAAGAAATCATTAGATATTATTATATCTAATAAATTAATTCTTCTTCAATTAATTTAATTAATATTAACAGCGCTTGAAACATTTGTTTTTAGTATTTATTTTGTATTATAAATAACTGTGACTGTTTTGACAATAAGTACTGGAAGTAACTCGATATTTCCCAAGAGGAAATAAATACAATTATTTACCATTTTGCCTTGAAAACAGCGCCTCGAAGTCTCTTTCATAACATACTTAACAGTTTTATTATGATTTTAATTTAGGTATCTACTCTTTTGTATGAAAACAATGTTTCTTATGTAAAATTGTGTAACCATTCCACCAATATTTTGGAAAAGTTAAAATAAACAACGTAAAAAAATTTATTTACTGCGTAAAAAATAGACGGGTATTACATTTCAACCACTAGGTAGGTACAGGGCAGTGCGACTCCTACTTCCTGAGCTTCCATTTCTTCCGGTCCCTGGTATCTTACTATAATATTTTCCTATCAGAAACCATAAAATGCTATTCATTTGTACCATATCTTATCTCTACTTCTCTTTCCCTTCCTGAGTCCTTAGATAATGAACTTATATACATCAGTTTAATCCAGTAAATGGGCAGCATTTTCCCGGATCATCTAATAAAAACTACGATAGCCAATCGACCTGTGTAACGTGGCAAATATAAATATTATTGAAATCATAGCGTCATGTTTTTTTTCGTAGGATAGAATAACATTTGAGTACACAGTCCACCTGATGGTAAGTAGTTGCTGTGGCCCATAGACACCTACATGTATGCTCGATCACGAATCAAAATGCAGATGCGTTGTCACCCGTGAGCACTAAGATAGAATGCCTAACTTCCATTAAAAAGGGTCTCCAGTTCTCTACACTTACCGTACGAAACACAGCAACATTAAGCTACTATTTTACGCTGGTATTCTCTGCGAGTATGGTCCTTCTCCGGTCGCGTCGACCCATTCGTGCTATAACTATACTACTAATATAACTGCAGCATGGCTCTACCACGTATTCTCTAGGTTCTATCATGTAATTATTTTTATAATTATATCGGCTGAAAAAGGAGGTATTGTATTACGTTGGTGATCTCATGTAGTAGTATATCGACTGTGCACGCAATACTTCAGTGCCTCATATCACTAACACAGAGGAAGCACTTACTGATGTAAAGCTAATGAAATTAGATACCTGTATATGCGCTAATACGGGGTGTACCTTATGTACCCATTAAAATACCCAACTTTATTTATTTTAGGTATGATTGGCTACAATGAGTTGAGAGTAAGACGAGACCATTGCAACCTCACATTAAAAAAATTACAACAAACTCAACAATCTCAATTTTAAAAATGCTTAGAAGAACAATATATAATAGTGACATATTGCGGTGGATTTGGCTGTGTATTCCAGATGAGTACGTATGTAAATTACAGCGGCTATGGCTGCTGTATCAATTTACTAGACAAGGTGCCTTCAACGTGAATGTTACATATTCTTAACAGAATGGCTGAAAGCATTGATCAATTTAGTTATAGCTTGAGTTAATTTACTGGAGTAAGATTGATTACAATTTGTTACAGTTAGTGGCCACATTTTTGTTAAGCATAATGTACATCATACACTGTACTCCGTAGCGCAGTGGCTAAGCGTTTGGTTGTCGCGCTTCGGGACCGCGGTTTCGAACCGAGAACGAAACAAGGGTTTCTATGTCATACAAAATAATTGTGCCGAGTCTGGATCTTTATCCATGAGCGAATTCATGTATGAGAATCGCCTCCACAATACGGGAGATAATCTTCTGTGGGATAATGTTTTCTTATACTAAAAAAAAACATATAATGAAAAAATATCTTTTCTTTTGCAATATATTATATTATATTGGTACACAGATTACCTATATAAGATTATGCAATCTTTATAAAATTGAAGAGAAATTTGCTACCTATATACATAAACATGTTATACCTAGGCTATATTTTTTCAGACAAATTTGAAGAAAAATTCATAAGTATTATAAACACCACACCATCCAGGCAAAACCATGACATTATAAATCCATATCCATACCAATATTATAAATGCGAAAGTGTGTTTGTTTGTATGTTTGTCCTTCTTTCAGGTCGCAACATAGCGTCGGCATGGCATGATTTTTTGCATGGGGATAGTTCGCTGGCTGTAGAGTGACATAGGTTACTTTTTTCCGCGGAAAACATCTCATTACCGTGGGAAAATAGAATATGTTGCAAGAGTTTGTCCTTCTTTCAGGTCGCAACATAGCGTCGGCATGGCATGATTTTTTGTATGGGGATAGTTCGGTGGCTGTAGAGTGACATAGGTTACTTTTTTCCGCGGAAAACATCTCATTACCGTGGGAAACTAGAATATGTTGCAAGAGTTTGTCCTTCTTTCAGGTCGCAACAGAGCGTCGGCATGGCATAAATTTTGCTATGGGGATAGTTCGGTGGCTGTAGAGTGACATAGGCTACTTTTTTCCGCGGAAAAAAGTAGCCTATAGCCTCATTCCCGTGGGAAAATGGAATATGTTGCAAAAGTTTGTCCTTCTTTCATGAATTTTGGTATGGGGATAGTTCGGTGGCTGTAGAGTGACATAGGCTACTTTTTTAAGCGGAAAAACATATCATTCGCGTGGGAAAATCGAATATGTTGCAAAACTAAATTCAGCTAGGTGGCGCCACCGTGATTCTACCAGACGGACGACGGTACGATGGACGAACGCAGAAGGTCAGAATATCTCGATTATTATGTCTTTTTACCAAAATTAAGATAAAAAAATGTATGTATCTGTATTTTTCCACGCAGGACCTGGAAGAGAGCGATAAAAAACATAAAATTCACCAGCTGATTTTCTTCAAACCTTTTGGTGCATTGTAATTCACTGAATAGGCGATTACATCGCAGGCGATATTAAGTAATCCGTTGATGCTCTGCCTACCCCGCAAGGGTTACAGGCATGATTATAAGTATGAATTAGAAATACTATCACCCCCTATCACGCTTTCACCCTTTCCTAGTACTTAACTGTGGTAGAAACAGTTCTTAGTAAGCCTTATTAATAAGCCTTAGTAATGTTTATTGAACGGAAATGAATACAGTTCTTATATGTGGTTATGAATGAATCGGTATTACATTAAGAAAAATTGTGCAAAATTATAAGAAAAATATTTTTGAGAGTTCTTATTAACTAACGTATACATAGTTTAAATTGATTCTGCTAGATGTCGTTACTAGGTTTTTAAAAACGGGGTAACGAAATGTTTCCTGACATGTACTTAACTCCCGCCGTTGAGCCGCGCGTCAACTTATAGTTACACCTGCTCAAAGTCAATAAAGGCGTCTTGAACAGGCAGAGAATCAAGCTACTTTAAGAGCTACTGAAACACTTGATTAAAGTCAGCAAAGGCGTCTTGAACAGCCAGAGCGTCAATCTACTTTAAGAGCTACTGAAACACCTGCTCAAAGTCAGTAAAGGCTATTCGAACAAGCGGAACGTCAGGCCGCCTTAAGAGCCGCGGAAACACCTGATGAAACTCAACACAGATTCATTGAGCAAGCTGAACGTCAATCTACTATAAGGGCATCTGAAACACCAGAACAGACACAGGCGCGAAGAGATGCAAATGCACAGCTCCAAGCTGAACGTCGACAAAATTTTCAAAGAAACAATTGGTCGGTTTTTAATGACGCAGCATTCAATTATGATCCGTTGATTGATTATAAAAATCACAGGTTAGTTGTTATCGGACTGATGGATAAGGCGTGTCCATTTTGCATCGCTTTAAAATGGAAAGATGAGACCGCAGGCATGTGCTGTTCTAATGACAAAGTGTCTATTCCTTTACTTGTGGAACCAGAAGAACCTTTGAAAACTCTCTTTTTATATGATGCTAATGAGTCACGGCGCTTTTTAAACAGAATCCGGAAATATAACTCATGCTTTTAAATGTCGTCCTTCGGAGTTGACCGGGAAATAATAATGTCGGGATTTTCGCCTAAATTTACGGTGCAAGGGCAAATTTATCATAGAATAGGTTCACTTTTTCAAGCTGAAAACGAACAGCATAAGTTTTTACAAGTATATTTTATGGGTGACGAAGAAATTGAGGTAGACCGTCGCTGCCAATTTATCCAGGGAGTTGAGAGAGACACAGTGTTCAAAATTCAAAGATTCTTGCATAAACGTAACATTTTAGTCGAAACATTTAAAACGGCTTTAGAAAACCTACCTGAAGAGGATAATAAAGTCGTCATTCACGCAGATCGGACCCCTCGAGCAGAGCATGAAAGGCGCTACAATGCACCTTTGATAAACGAAATAGCAGCCGTAATTAGCTGTGATCAATTTTCTTCACGAGACATTGTCTTGGCAGCACGTGATGATACGTTGCTACGGGTAGCCGATACACACAAGTTTTATGTCGCTCTGCAATACCCATTAATTTATTGCAAAGGACAAGAGGGTTATCATTTTCAAATTCCACTCATTAACCCGGTCACAAAGGAGCCTACTCCGAACAAAACAGTATGATGTATGGATTTTTATGCGTATCATATTATGTTGCGAGAAAATGATTTTAACCTCTTAGCCCGGTGTAGACAATTATTTCATAAATTTTTAGTAGACATGTATGTGAAGGTAGAAAGTGAACGTCTCCGTTATATATCTTTAAATCAAAAAAAGCTACGCGTTGAGAATTATATATATTTTTACAAGATGCAGTTTCTAGCGACGCCAATGTAAACCGCAGAGATTTAGGTAAAATGGTAATTCTGCCCTCATCATTCGTTAACAGTCCCCGCTACCTACATGAGTACACACAAGACGCATTCGCCTATGTACGAACTTACGGAAGACCTGATCTTTTTGTTACTTTTACTTGCAATCCCACATGGAAAGAAATAACCGAGGAGCTAATGCCGGGCCAAAAAAGTGCTGACAGACTCGATTTAGTTGCTAGAGTATTTAGATTAAAAGTACAAAAATTAATGTATGGAATTAACAAAGGAAAAATTTTCGGAGAGGTGCAGTGCTTCATGTATTCAATTGAATGGCAAAAAAAGAGGATTACCGCATGCCCACATTCTAATATGGCTTAAAGAGAAGTTGTGGCCCAGCCAAATAGACGACATAATAAGCGCCGAGATTCAGGATCCTGAGCAAGATAAAGAATTGTATGATACCATCGTCCGAAATGTGATTCACGATCCATGTTGAGCACGAAATTCAATATCGCCATGTATGAAAGAAGGAAAATGTACAAAGAAATTCCCTAAACAGCTAATAAAAGAAACAGTGCACAATGACAATGGCTACCCTTTATACAGACGCAGAGCTCCCGAAGATGGTGGCAGGAAAGTTACAATCAAATCTCGCTCTGGAGCGTTCGAAACCTTAGATAACAGCTGGATTGTCCAGTATTCGCCCATTCTATGTAAAATATTTAATGCCCACATTAATATAGAAGCTTGTAGCTCTGTCTGCGCAATCAAGTATATCTGTAAGTACATAAATAAAGGAAGCGACCAAGCAATATTTAATCTCAGGAGTGAAGGTGAGGCAAATCCCGTTAATGAAGTACAGACCTTTCAAGCAGGGCGTTATGTCAGCATTAACGAGGCAGCGTGGCGTCTCCTTGGCTTCCCTTTACACGAAAGGCACCCAACAGTTACTCACCTTGCTGTGCACTTAAAAAATGGAGAGCATGTATATTTCACCGAACGAAATTTTCAAGAAAGAATTGCATCACCACCAAAAACTACACTAACAGCATACTTTCAACTTTGTCAAACCGACGCCTTTGCAAAAACGTTGTTATATTCTGAAGTCCCCCGCTATTATACTTGGAACACATCTAGGAAGTAGTGGAAACGCCGTATTCAAGGCACGCCTGTTGCAAATTGGCCCGGTGTAAAGTCATTAGATGCCCTTGGTCGTGTGTATACCGTCCTTGTAACTAATTTTGAATGTTTCTGTTTACGATTGCTGCTGCACCATGTTCGGGGTCCTACAGGATATAAAGACTAATAAATGCGCAACTTATAGAGAAGCATGTGAAGCTCCTCATCTTTTAGAAAACGATAATCACTGGGATGAAACCATGGCGGAAGCTGTGTAGTGCCAGTCACCAGCCAAAATTAGGGATCTTTATGCAACTCTCATATCATCTTGCGGGCTATCTAATGCACATGAATTGTGGGGCAAATATAAAGAGTACATGGCGGAAGATATTTTGCGAAGGTTACAGCAGACACACGCGAACATGACATACAATGAACACATTTATAATGAAGCACTTGGAAAAATTGAAGATAAAGTAATGGCAATGGTAGGCAAAAAATTAAGCGACTTTGGAATGATAAGCCCTCAGCGAACAACCGAAAATGAACTAAGTAATGAAATTATACGTGAAACAAACTACGATATACCAGCTTTGCAGCAGTAAGTAACCAAATTTGTACCCCGCTTGCTTCCCGAACAAAAACGAGTTTTTGACAAAGTATTAGGACAAATTGAATCTGAAAATGGTGCACTTTTCCTTTTAGATGCCCCTGGCGGAACTGTGAAGATATTTTTGTTAAATTTATTATTAGCGCAAGTACGGAAAGATAAAAAAATTGCTGTGGCCGTAGCTTCTTCCGGTATAGCCGCCACGCTGCTAAGCGGGGGCCGCACTGCACATTCTGTTTTAAAACTCCCTTTAAATCTAGCCCAGGAAGAATCGCCAATCTGCAACTTTAGCAAAAATAGTGTACGAGGTATATGCTACGATATATGCTACGACAATGCAAACTTTTAGTGTGGGACAAAAGTACAATGTCGCATAAAAAAGCTGTAGAAGCACTAAATCGAACGCTCCAGGATTTGCGCAGCAATACCGATGTAATGGGAGCAATGGTGGTTTTACTGGCTGGTGACTTTCACCAAACTTTACCTGTCATTCAAAAGGGCACACCTGCAGATGAAATTAAAGCATGCCTCAAGTCGTCTATTTTATGGAACAAGGTGACAAAATTCAGTTTAACTACGAATATGAGAGTGCATTTGTATAATGATACCAATGCCGGAAACTATGCTGACACACTATTAAAAATTGGCGATGGGCTGTTGGAAACGGATGCTGAGGGCTGCGTTAAACTGACGAGAGATTTTTGTAATTTAGTACAGTCATTCCAAACTAATTGCGAGCGTTTATTCAGATTTAACGAACAACATGCATGAAGACAAATAGTTATGTGAAAGGGCGATTCTTGCACCAAAAAATGAGAGCGTTAACAAAATATATTCAGATATATTAAGCGAAGTAGCAGGACAAATAACAGAGTATTTTTCAGTAGACACAGTTATGGACACAGAACAGAGCACTTCATATCCCGTAGAGTTTCTAAATTCTTTAGAGTTGTCAGGTGCGCCCTCACATAAGCTTCAAATAAAATTAGGCGTCCCAGTCATGCTAATGCAAAATTTAGATGCTCTTCGGTTATGTGACAGGATAAGGCTGCGTGTGACACAAGCGCAAGGGCAAACGTTACAGGTAGCGGGGGTCAACTTAGAAAAACCGTGCTTCTCTCATGGTCAGCTGTATGTTCGCGTATGTCAAATGCCCAGAATCTCCACATTCTTTCCCCGAATGGAAAAACATATACATTGTGTACAGTAGCGTCTTAAAATAGTATTCAGTTAGTTTTTTTTCCAAAATGCCCACAACCAATTAATCAGAATTATTCTTTCAATTCAAAATTTCCTATTTAGCTCAGTTTCTTTTCAATTCCAAATGCTGCACCTCTGACGAACCTATTAAGCTCAGTTTCCTTTCAACTCAAAAGGCTGCATCTCTGACGGATCTTTTATTTGGCTCAGTTTCCTTTCAATTCAGAAAACTGCATCTCTGACTAATCAATTTAGCTCAGTTTCTTTTAAAAATTTTGCATCCCTGACGGATAATTATGCTCATTTTCCTTTAATTAAAAATTTCCTATTTCCATTTAGAATAAACAGGCTATTTTCATGCTTTTCTATACGCTGCGTTTCAAAACATTTAAATAGGCTGACGAATCAATTTTGCTTAGTTTCCTTTTAATGGCTGCATGTCTGACAAATCTATAAAACTCAATTTTCTTTCAATTCAAAAAGCAATGGTTAGTTTATTTCTCAGTGACCATGCGGGCGAAGCCGCGGGTAACAGCTAGTATTTATATAAATTTAACATTTTAATCCAAACTCATTTTATCATTAGCAATTACAATATTTTATTTTTTATCTCAAATGCATTCTGTTATATTTAAAGTAAGTCACTCATTACATTTAAACATTATTTGATTAATTGTAGTTATAATATTCTCATTTTCATAATTTCTGAATTTATTAATAATATTAATTTCTAATTTGTCTTTTTTTTGTTGTTAATTGTACACATGATTGTAAGCTATTATTTGAAAAAAAAAAATTGTCCCGCTGGGTTTCTTGCTGGTTTCTTCCCAGGACATAGGTTTTTTTTGCGAACCAGTGGTAAATATAAAAATTGACTTTCAGACTAAAAATCCTATTCGTTGGGAAACCCTACTGGATCTCAAAGGTTTTATGGGTGACGCCAACAACCCCGAACATTTGTATCAAACTTAGTCTCCTTTTCACATTCATATTTTTGTTGGAATTTGCATTACGTCATCGGTGTTGTTGCTGGAACATAATAGGCTTCAATTTTGAATAATGTGATTCTGTTGTGTGCTGGATGCCACTAATTCGGATTTTAATTGGATTTTCCTTCGCCTTTTGTTATGATATTTACAAGATGAAATGGAATAGAGCTTAAACAGGCAACAAAAGGCTATTTACGTTTTGATTGAATGCGAATGAATCTAGGAAAAATCAATTTTATTTAGATGTATATGTTTTTAATTTAATAAGTGATATTAAATTAAATTGTACCTAAGTTGATAAAAAAACATTTAGATTTCGTTCTGAGAACAAATTCGAAGGAAATATAAAAACTGCGGTTGCCAAACCGCTTACCAGGTGTGTCGATTATGAAAAAATATTCCTTATGGGGCAATCTATAGAGGTGGCTTCAGCATTGGATTATTTTTTTTTATTTTTTTTATTCTTTATTGCATCCTTAACAAAAGAATACAAAGGGTGGACTTAATGCCTTGAGGCATTCTCTACCAGTCAACCCATGGAGTGGTGAGAATTTGACGTAGGTGTGGCAATATAGAATAAGATAACACAATACAAATGATAATTAACTACATAATATATACAAACTACTAATAAATAAACTATACATATATGATCTATCCTTACATATATACAAATATATAAATAAATGGATATACATACAAGTAAAGATATTTAAATACATACATAATTAGTATATACAAATGAATATGAATATATACGTCTGTTTGGCAATATATATTAAATAGATGAGTCATTTAGAATGCGTTGTCTTTAATAAAATATCACGGACAAACTTTTTAAAAGCGTACTTATTGGGAGCTTTTCTGATGTCATCGGGCAAGGAGTTCCAAAGGCGTGTAGCCTAAACTATGAAGGAGTTACCATAGAACTCGGTGAAGTGAACTGGAGTATAGATTTTGTTGTTTGAAGAAGAGCGTAGGACCCTATCATGAGATGAGGAAAGATAATGAAATTTACTCTTAAGATTAGAAGGCGAAGATGGATCATTTAATATGGAAAAAAGTACAAGTAATATTCTGGAGTTGCGCCTCTGCCGGATTGTAAGCCAATTTAGCTTAGATCTGTATTGCGAAATATGATCATACTTACGAAGCCCAAAGATAAATCTTATACAGTTATTGAGGAGGCGTTCTAGCTTGTTCAGAAGATCTTGGGACAGGTCTGGATAACACACATATGCATAATCAATTATGGGTAATATAAGTGAATGGACAAGCATGATCTTAGATTTAGTGGGAAGAAAACGTTTTAAACAATACAGAGAGCATAACGTGGCAGTGACTTTACTTTACGACTCACATCTGAAACCTGAGTTCTTCAATTCAGCGTGCTGTCGATGTGAAGGCCAAGATTTCTAACAGAATTACTGAATGAAATTGTAGTATTATCATAGTAAATAGCTGGTAAGTCTGTCAGATTAATCTTAGCTAGCATCCTTGAGCTCCCCACCATTATAAATTGGCATTTCAAAGAATTGACCAAAACTACATAACGAGTAGACCAATCCTTGATAGCTGCTAAGTTGCCGTTAAGGTTTTGATCCCATTATGGATATCCCCAATCTCAGTTTGCACATAAAGCTGAAGATCATCGGCGTACAAGTGGTACGAACAGTCGATGATGGATGTAATAAAGTTTATAAAAATTGAAAACATTATAGGAGAAAGAATACCGCCTTGCGGCACACCAGCATCCACAACAGCCCACGCTGAGGACAGTTGCCCCACACTGACTGACTGCTGTCGACCGCGAAGATAAGATGTAAACCAATTCAATTCAGTAGGGCCAAAATTCAGATGAGACAGTATGGAAAGAAGAATTTCATGATCAACTGTGTTGAAAGCATTTGAGAAATCAACTAGAAGAAAAAAAATAATAGTACTGATAGTACTATTTTTTTTTCTTCCATGCCTTGTTTAATATTATCAATAAAATTAATTAATGCAGTAGTGGTACTATGACCAGGATGAAACGGAGACTGATATTTACTCAGTAGGTTATGTTTCGAAACAAAAGAAGAACACACAAGGATAAAAACACAGGATGTAAACACAGGATTCTAAAATTTTGGAAAGAAAGGGTAGAATGGATATTGGCCGAAAATGATTGGGAAGAATGGGAGTAGGAACTTTTGGGAGAGGTTTTACAAAAGCCCTCTTCCAAAGATAAGGATACTGACCTGAACCAAGGGAAAAATTGATTATATGGGAAATTGCCGGGAGAATGTGCTCTAGTATAAATACTACCATATGTCTACTAATCTCGTCGTAACCCACGGCCTTGGACTGTATTGCTAAAATCGACTTTTTGACATCATCCTGAGAAACAGGAGAAAAATTAAAGGTAGGAATGTTAGGAATTTGCATAGAAGCAATGGAAGCCATAGTTTGGGAACGATTTGAAGGGTCCAGAGCTTTGCTTTGCTTTTACAGAAGCGAAATGTTGGTTGATTTCATCAAGTGACAGATAAGGCCCACAATCCAACGTAGCTGGTATACAAAGACCGAAAGATTTTAGGAATTTCCACACTAAAACTGGAGAAGAATTATTAATGCAGTTATGGAAATGTCAGCGTTTAGCTGCACGTACCATACGATTACACCTATTCCTGGCTGCTTTAAAAGATATCTAAATTTCTTCAGTTCGATCTCTCTTGAAACGAAGAAAAGCACAATTTAGTTTAGCCATTGCCATCCTTACGCCCTCTGTCATCCAAGGGGCAGGGGGACGCTTCAATCTAACCTTGTGAACAGGAGCATGAGCACCATAAAGGCTAAGAATATTGTGGTTAAGGACAGTGACTTTATCGGCAACAGTAGATGCTGCTATTAAAGAGGCTAGATCGAGATTAAGAGCGACATTCCTAAGCTTTTCAAAGTCTATTTTAGAAAAACTGCAAAGATGCATTACAGTAGGGGAATATTTAGGAGGTTTAAGCTTATACGATGCATAAATTAAGTCGTGGCGTGAGAAACCCAAAGCGGGTAATTGTCCATGCATCATCACATGTTCAGGAGAAGCAAAAAGGATTAGATCAATCAATGAGTCATCGGTTCCGATATTATGATGAGTAGCCTTTAAAGGGAGAATAGAAAGATTAACCGACTCAATAATTGAAAGAAACCTTTTGGAACGAGGGCAGTTTTTAAACAGATCGGTATTGAACCGTTGTAACGGACTATTGATACGTTGTAAAGGTAACGGTATCTAAATAAGTCACTGACAAAAAACAACAACATCAAGTTTTTCTTAATATAGAGGTAATATATAAATAACGAAAGTAGATGGATATAAAATTTATTTATTAAGGTCTTAGGATTAAGGCCTAAAAAAAGATAGATGAATTGTGCCAGGGATGACAAGCGTAAAAAGTGTACGTGAGAAGATGGCAGCTAACAGAGAGGATAGGAGAAAGGAAGAGGAAGACATGCTATGCCGCCCTCTAATAATTTTGGATAAGGGCAAGGACAAGAAGTAAAATAGTAGGAATGTCGCAATATACTAGTTTTGCAGAATAGCACGTTAATACATGTTCTACTTAATGAAACGCAGATCTACGTCATGGCAATTCATTCATAGAGAAAAATATGTTTTAAATTTGTGTCGTGTTGCATGTAGATTCAAATTTTTTCGCTAAATAACGAAAACAATGGATATTATTAAAGTATTTATATGTCTACGCACACACGCTCGTTAGTTTAAGACACTTTAAATTTTCCCCATGTTTACTGAAATATATCAACGCCAATTTGGCCGATAATTCTCCGTCTAGGTCGTCCCTTGCCTGCCAACTCTGCCACCCACATAATCTATTATAAAATATATAAAAAAAAGAATATTTTATTTTCCTCACGTAGTCTTACGTATGAGAATTTAAGGGTGATAAAATTTAATATCTTAATAGTTTGAACTAGGTACGTACTTGTGTTGAGCTAATTTAAGAAAGAATATATTTTATAGTGAGTGTATTGAACTACCAAAATATTTAAGAGGGAATTTCAGACATCCGCAACTTCGGTAAAAATGTAAAGTATTTGTAGTAAGTATGTAGTTTGTTATTACTATTGGTAGGTTTGGTATTAATACCTTGTAAATACCAAATAGTGATAAATACCAAATAATGATGATAAAAATGACATTTTTTGACCTGTATCAGAAACAAATTAGTATAAAAAAGTTATGGCTTCCAAGAGATGGTGGTATAACCATCACCTTTGCGACAGACGTAAAATGCCCAGGCAAGCAACGAATAGAAGGGCACAAGGTGGGAGATGGCGCAACGCAAAGTTGTCTACAATGCGTGGCGATTTCGTCAAGTCCTCGTACAGTAGATACCCAGTAGTGGACTGCTATGGACTGATAAAGAAAGAACAAACATAATGATTATTAAAATTAAATATTTCATGACTGTGCCATTTTCTTAAAATATTTTGTGTTATTTTATAATAAAAATATTCCATGTAAATTATTCCACTTTTTATTTCATCAATATGCAAGAACATCTATATAGCAGTTAGAGGTTTTAACGAAACGTAGGCGGCTACTAATTGATTTACTCTGTTATTGCTTTTAAACCGAGTAACTGACGATACTGGATTCAAAAATACTTGAATGAATGTAGTTTGAATACGGGTAACTTCTCTCATTAAATAAGCCAGAATAGAAACCATTATTAGTCAAAATAGAGAAATGGTACGCCTCTAAAATGGGTCACGAAGATTTTTTTAAATTAATTGATTTAATGATTTCTTATATTTACGCGAACACTACAAAAAAAGTAATTAAAAGTAAAATAAACGCGATAAAATCCGTAAAAGTAATTTTAATCAATAATTAATTTAATTTTGCGGGTGTCGAACTACAGATTTCGTCAAACAGACAAAATTCCATCCCTAAGAGTATAAAAATAGGGAACGCCTATTATTTATATATCAATCGATATTCTTGTTCTAACATTGAACTTGTGATGTTCTGTAGACAATTTAAAAGGGAAAAATAATTAAACTCCTTGTAAAAAGTGGTAAAGTCTTTAAAAAAATTGATAATTCCAGATAATAGCTTAAAAAGTTGTCTCAACTCGTAATTATTCAGTACTATATCTTTGAGCCGACCCCAGAAGCTATGGTTTATTTTTAAAATTTTTGAACGGTACAATTTTCAAGCACAAAAAAAAATATCAACCCACCATCGTCACTTATTTTCAGACGGTATAGTAGTGAAGTGCTGGCCTAGAAGAGTAAAAAAATATTCAATAAAATGTGGGGTAATGGGTTTTCGTTTGATAATTTATTAAATGGACTTAAGAGGATTGTGAAGTGCCGATACGTGGCGCGAGTAAGTATTTTCAAAAATGCTATATGATCACATCCTCGCCCCGTATCGCCGTCGTGCGATAGAGATAGCTGCAAATGTTGGAAGTAACTGCTTACATTTTCTTTTTAAAATATTGTTTCGAGCGATAGCGTTTTCACGCCACTAAACCCTTACGAAATGAGACAATTTTGGTCTCATTAGATTCGGTATACCTTAATTTAGGTCTGTAGGTTTTTTTTAGTAATTAAGTTTAGTTTAATTTAAAAAAATGAAAACGCTCGAGGAAGTTTTTAAGTCAAAAATATAGATTTTCAGACGCTAATAACTTATATTGTACGCAATGTTTTCTTAACATAAAAACGTACGGACCTAGTTTTTCATTATATCTACAACATTTCTAAATTAGACATCATCTGAAAATTTACAGCTTCATAATTCTCTCTCTCTCTCTCTCTTCGATTTTAAGGTTTATGAAAATAGTCTAGTAATCTTAAAGTTAAAAAGCTTATACGAAAGTCCACTGCTAAACATAGGCGTCCCCCATATATTGCCTCATAGCAGGGATTTGCTACAGTTGAAACGTCTGGCGAGCGGGTTGTCAACCGCAGTTTTTTTAATTATTTTGGCTTGTGACACTGCTCTCCATCACCTGTTTTAATTTCCCTCTGTAGATTTCGAGTAGTAGATATTCTTACAACGCCACTACACGGCTTATATAACATTGCCATTATTTATTTATACGTGGTATAAATATACCATCACTATATCAATATACCATCACTGGAAACAAGGTATTCCATCTTAGTTCTCACGGGTGACAATACATCTGCATTTTGATTCGTAATCGAGGATAGATGATGATGTCTATGGGCCACAACAACCACTTACCACCAGGTGGACTGTGTGCTCGTTTGTCACCCATTCCTATAAAAAAATAACGTTTCCTTTTAATTACAATTCTAAGCAAAGGATGATGTTGTGACCAGGATTAAGAAAGGAATGCTTCGGTGGTTTGGTCACGTAGAAAGAATGAATGAGGAAAGAGTGACAAAGCAAATTTATATGGCAGATGTGAGTGGCCGAGTCGGGAATGGACGCCCTAGGAAAAAGTTTATCGACCAAATTGGCGATATTTTGAAAATGGGCCACGTTAGAAGTACCCTTAACCGACGAGCATGTATGCGTAGATATATGGATGTAAAGGAGGCGAAAGAGGTATGTCAGGATCGTGCCAAATGGAAGTCCGTAGTCTCTGCCTACCCGTCTGGGTGACAGGCGTGAGTGTTTATGTGTTTATGTGTATGTGCAAAAGATATTTTTATGTTCCTCTATTATGGCTGCTGTGTAACAACAGCCAATGGACTAAAATAACCAACTTTGAAGAAATAATGTTACAAAGAAAGAGTTATAATCACTGATGACTAAGATGATATGTATCATCCTTCAGACTGGAAAGTAGTAGTGCCCACAGCAGTTCTGGTATCAGATATACAGCAGAAATAGGTAAGAATGTAACATCTACCCAGAATCCGACAGATGGCTGACGTATCTGGCCGCATCAGACCAATGAAGTTTCCACATTTATATACGCTTTGTTTTCATTAACGAGCCGTTTTGTAAATTAAGTGCATGAGAACACATTTTTTAAAAGAAAAAACCATTTCCACTTTATATGAGTCGTTTAGTTTGTTTTTCGTTTTAAGTCATCCTATGTTGCGAAATGTTTACGTCATACTGTTTTAACATTTAAAAAAATCTATGGGGTCTCGTAACATGGCGTTGAGGCGTCGTAACATCCCTTTGAGTACAGAATATAAATTATATATGTACTAAAATCATAAATTCCCCATAGAGCCAAATATGTTATGTGTAAGTATAGGTATGGTGTATGTACTACACACCATTTATATTGATATTAATACAGTATGTCTGTGTTAACTGTGTTCGTTAGCACTACTCTTTAACCCACTGCCTAATTACTATTAGTCTATAAGTTGTAGTTACGCGTAATTCGAGGTTCACACACCGACTCGTCAGTGAAGTCACAAGGTTCCAACTGAAAACCAGCGCTGCCTCTGCAGCATTATGCTGAGTCGGAGACCTATTTGATGTCACATTTAATCTTTAAATTGTTTTTTTAATTTTTTATGTAACTTTTTTTGTTTCATTATTAATTAACATCATGCATGTTCTGTTTATTAAATAATTTTTAATGCGTAAGCAGTCTTACACCTTCGCATGCACTTACTTTGCCCATTGTAATTTATATTTAAATTTCTTAAATTGTGTGTAAAGTGTGATTATCAAATAAATGGTTCTTTCTTTCTTTCTTCTTTCATTTACCTAGTATGTAATAGAACGGATGGTTAGGGAGAACGAAAAGATTTTTTGTACATCGTTAGTGGTGAGCGATGTCCGCGAGAAAGATGCATTACAAACCCACTTACCATCGATACTAAAATGTATCTAAACTATATTATTTCATTTTAGTTTTTCAATAATAGAAATATGCCCTATTACTATAATGCATTGAAAAAGTTTAATCTCAGGGTTTTTGATCAAAATTTGTACAGAGGTCTAAATAATTTAACAGGTTCTTTTGAAATTCAAAGGAATTGTTATTGGAAATACAAACAAAGTTATTAATGCAATACAAGAACCAAACTTCATAAAATAGTAATTTTTGATCGATATGAAAGCACATTCCTGTGATAGTATAATTTTATAAGTATTATGTTCGAAATACTCATATTTGTTATTTATCTCTATAATGTAAGACAATATTAGTTCGGTGTTTTTCTCATTATTTAAACATTTCAATACTTTAAATAACTTTATAACACCATTATAAAAAAAATCTATAAATGCATTTTACACTTATAGATATTATTATATTGATTAAAACTACTTTTACGGATTTTTTCGCATTTAAGTAACACATTTAAGTAACTGCATTTTTAGAACATCTTAATTCCATAAACCCTAAAATTCAATTTACTATGGAGTTAGAGGCAAATAATTCCTTAGCTTTCCTAGATGTGTTAGTCATCCGAAATCCTAACAACACCTTAGGTCATCTTGTATAGAAAAAAGACCCATACAAACCGATACTTAAATGGTGAATCTCACCATCATCCTTCACAGTTAGCTACCGTGGGCAAATCTTTGTTTCAGAGAGCACGAGGGATCTGTGACAGCAAACACCTGGCCGCCGAGCTTCAGCACGTCAAGCAGTTTCTGCACGACAACAAGCTTCGGGTCCCGCGCCTCCGTCACATTGACCGAGTGAAGCCGGCCACAGTCGAGCGTGTGCCTGCTATACTACCATATGTCAGAGGTGTCACAGACAAGATTGGCTACATCTTGAAGCGAGCTTCTATTAGAACATTCTACAAGCCGCCGAAGAAGATTAGTCAGTTCTTACCATCCGTCAAGTGTCATATTCCTCTACAAGATGCAAGAGTGTACAAGCTTGATTGTGATTGTGGTCTCTCATATATAGGGCAAACAAAGAGATCAATTAGAACCCGCGTAAAAGAACACATAGCTGACGTGAAGCATCAACGTTCCGGGAAGTCTGCAGTTTGCGATCATATTCTAGATGGCCCCAACCATTACATCAGATTTGATAGACCACAAATCCTCGCGAAAGAACCAACCTACCAAGGATGATACGTGAGGCTATTGAAATTAAAAAACATCCTAATTTCAATAGAGAAGGAGGCTGGGTACTACCACCTGCTTGGGATCCTATAATTAATAAAATTAAAACTAAACCCAAGCATACCACTGCAAGACTTCAAAATACAGTTAGTTCATTCTGCGTAGATCGGACTAAAGACAATAATTAAAAAGCTGAAGGTACTCCGGGTTAACTTTGACATCGGGACATCAGTCACCTCAGTCCCCCGTGACCATGGGTACTGGAAAGCACCGGAAACGTCGGGTATTAAAATTAATATAAATAAAACGCGATAAAATCCGTAAAAGTAGTTTTAATCAATGTATAGTGTTCGCGTAAATATAAGAAATCATTAGATATTATTATATCTAATAAATTAATTCTTCTACAATTAATTTAATTAATATTAACAGCGCTTGAAACATTTGTTTTTAGTGTTTATTTTGTATTATAAATAACTGTGACTGTTTTGACAATAAGTACTGGAAGTAACTCGATATTTCCCAAGAGGAAATAAATACAATTATTTACCATTTTGCCTTGAAAACAGCGCCTCGAAGTCTCTTTCATAACATACTTAACAGTTTTATTATGATTTAAATTTAGGTATCTACTCTTTTGTATGAAAACAATGTTTCTTATGTAAAATTGTATAACCATTCCACTAATATTTTGGAAAAATTAAAATAAACAACGTAAAAAAATTTATTTACTGCGTAAAAAATAGACGGGTATTACATTTCAACCACTTTCCTGAGCTTCCATTTCTTCCGGTCCCTGGTATCTTACTATAATATTTTCCTATCAGAAACCATAAAATGCTATTCATTTGTACCATATCTTATCTCTACTTCTCTTTCCCTTCCTGAGTCCTAGATAATGAACTTATATACATCAGTTTAATCCAGTAAATGGGCAGCATTTTCCCGGATCATCTAATAAAAACTACGATGGCCAATCGACCTGTGTAACGTGGCAAATATAAATATTATTGAAATCATAGCGTCATGTTTTTTTTCGTAGGATAGAATAACATTTGAGCACACAGTCCACCTGATGGTAAGTAGTTGCTGTGGCCCATAGACACCTACATGTATGCTCGATCACGAATCAAAATGCAGATGCGTTGTCACCCGTGAGCACTAAGATAGAATGCCTAACTTCCATTAAAAAGGGTCTCCAATTCTCTACACTTACCGTACGAAACACAGCAACATTAAGCTACTATTTTACGCTGGTATTCTCTGCGAGTGTGGTTCTTCTCCGGTCGCGTCGACCCATTCGTGCTATAACTATACTACTAATATAACTGCAGCATGGCTCTACCACGTATTCTCAAGGTTCTATCATGTAATTATTTTTATAATTATATCGGCTGAAAAAGGAGGTATTGTATTACGTTGGTGATCTCATGTAGTAGTATATCGACTGTGCACGCAATACTTCAGTGCCTCATATCACTAACACAGAGGAAGCACTTACTGATGTAAAGCTAATGAAATTAGATACCTGTATATGCGCTAATACGGGGTGTACCTTATGTACCCATTAAAATACCCAACTTTATTTATTTTAGGTATGGTTGGCTACAATGAGTTGAGAGTAAGACGAGACCATTGCAACTTCACATTAAAAAAATTACAACAAACTCAACAATCTCAATTTTAAAAATGCTTAGAAGAACAATATATAATAGTGACATATTGCGGTGGATTTGGCTGTGTATTCCAGATGAGTACGTATGTAAATTACAGCGGCTATGGCTGCTGTATCAATTTACTAGACAAGGTGCCTTCAACGTGAATGTTACATATTCTTAACAGAATGGCTGAAAGCATTGATCAATTTAGTTATAGCTTGAGTTAATTTACTGGAGTAAGATTGATTACAATTTGTTACAGTTAGTGGCCACATTTTTGTTAAGCATAATGTACATCATACACTGTACTTCGTAGCGCAGTGGCTAAGCGTTTGGTTGTCGCGCTTCGGGACCGCGGTTTCGAACCGAGAACAAAACAAGGGTTTCTATGTCATACAAAATAATTGTGCCGAGTCTGGATCTTTATCCATGAGCGAATTCATGTACGAAAATCGCCTCCACAATACGGGAGATAATCTTCTGTGGGATAATGTTTTCTTATACTAAAAAAAAAAAAAATCATGAAAAAATATCTTTTCTTTTGCAATATATTATATTATATTGGTACACAGATTACCTATATAAGATTATGCAATCTTTATAAAATTGAAGAGAAATTTGCTACCTATATACATAAACATGTTATACCTAGGCTATATTTTTTCAGACAAATTTGAAGAAAAATTCATAAGTATTATAAACACCACACCATCCAGGCAAAACCGTGACATTATAAATCCATATCCATACCAATATTATAAATGCAAAAGTGTGTTTGTTTGTATGTTTGTCCTTCTTTCAGGTCGCAACATAGCGTCGGCATGGCATGATTTTTTGCATGGGGATAGTTCGCTGGCTGTAGAGTGACATAGGTTACTTTTTTCCGCGGAAAACATCTCATTACCGTGGGAAAATAGAATATGTTGCAAGAGTTTGTCCTTCTTTCAGGTCGCAACAGAGCGTCGGCATGGCATGAATTTTGCTTTGGGGATAGTTCGATGGCTGTAGAGTGACATAGGCTACTTTTTTCCGCGGAAAAAAGTAGCCTATAGCCTCATTCCCGTGGGAAAATGGAATATGTTGCAAAAGTTTGTCCTTCTTTCATGAATTTTGGTATGGGGATAGTTCGGTGGCTGTAGAGTGACATAGGCTACTTTTTTAAGCGGAAAAACATATCATTCGCGTGGGAAAATCGAATATGTTGCAAAACTAAATTCAGCTAGGTGGCGCCACCGTGATTCTACCAGACGGACGACGGTACGATGGACGAACACAGAAGGTAATGGTAAAAAGACATAATATCTGGATTATTATGTCTTTTTACCAAAATTAAGATAAAAAAATGTATGGATCTGTATTTTTCCACGCAGGACCTGGAAGAGAGTGATAAAAAACATAAAATTCACCAGCTGATTTTCTTCAAACCTTTTGGTGCATTGTAATTCACTGAATAGGCGATTACCTCGCAGGCGATATTAAGTAATCCGTTGATGCTCTGCCTACCCCGCAAGGGTTACAGGCATGATTATAAGTATGGATCAGAAATACTATCACCACCTGTCACGCTTTCACCCTTAACTATTACTTAACTGTGGTAGAAACAGTTCTTAGTAAGCCTTATTAATAAGCCTTAGTAATATTTATTGAACGGAAATGAATACAGTTCTTATATGTGGTTATGAATGAATCGGTATTACATAAGAAAAATTGTGCAAAATTATAAGAAAAATATTTTTGAGAGTTCTTATTAACTAACGTAAACATAGTTTAAATTGATTCTGCTAGATGTAGTTACTAGGTTTTTAAAAACGGGGTAACGAAATGTTTCCTGACATGTACTTAACTCCCGCCGTTGAGCCGCGCGTCAACTTATAGTGCATACGGTACCTATACGCTTAAATTGTTTCTATTTCGTAGCTTATTCGACTACCTGCTTTCGATTTCAGTTGTTTGTTATGTGCTTTGTGATTTGGTTAAGGTTGAATGAATTTATATTGGCTTTCATTTTCGGATTTGTGTATTTTCTTGGATCGGTTTTGTTTATTTGGTTGGTATTCCTTTATGCATATTTATACGGTATCGGTGTATACGGTATCTATACACTTAGCTGTTTTTTCGTTGGTTATATTTATATTGACTGCTTTCGATTTCGGTTTTCTGCGATTTGTTTTGTGATTTGGTTTAAGTTGATTCGAGTTTTTTTTGGCTATCGTTTTTGGATTCGTGTTGTGTCTTTAATGGGTTTTGTTGTTTTGATTTTAAAAAATATTTAAAAGTAATATTTCTTCCTTTTAAATATTTTGGATTTTGCGTACAAAAAATATTTAAAAGGAAATTTAATTCCTTTTAGGTATTTTAACGTTTTTTTATAAATAGGTTTTTTGTTACTTCATAATGCCTCGCAAACGTAAGTTCAGCCTTTCAAGAGTATCTTCTCAAAGACAAGCGAAAAGATTAGCTCGATCGCTAGAATCTTTAGAAGATGCTGAACTGAGAAGGCAAGAACAAGCAGAGCGTCAGGCTGCTTTTAGAGTATCTGAGACACCTTCTCAACGTCAGCAATGGCGTCTTGAACAGACAGAGCGACAGGCTGCTTTAAGAGCTTCCGAAACACCTTCTTAAAGTCAGGAAAGGCGTCTTGAACAGGCAGAGCGTCAAGCTACTTTAAGAGCTTGCGAAACACCTTCTCAAAGTCAGCGAAGGCGTCTTGAACAGGCAGAGCGTCAAGCTACTTTAAGAGCTACTGAAACACCTGCTCAAAGTCAATAAATGCGTCTTGAACAGGCAGAGCATCAAGCTACTTTAAGAGCTACTGAAACACTTGATTAAAGTCAGCAAAGGCGTCTTGAACAGCCAGAGCGTCAATCTACTTTAAGAGCTACTGAAACACCTGCTCAAAGTCAGTAAAGGCTATTCGAACAAGCGGAACGTCAGGCCGCCTTAAGTGTCGCGGAAACACCTGATGAAACTCAACACAGACTCATTGTGCAAGCTGAACGTTAATCTACTATAGAGGCATCTGAAACACCAGAACAGACACAGGCGCGAAGAGATGCAAATGCACAGTTCCAAGCTGAACGTCGACAAAATTTTCAAAGAAACAATTGGTCGGTTTTTAATGACGCAGCATTCAATTATGATCCGTTGATTGATTATAAAAATCACAGGTTAGTTGTTATCGGACTGATGGACAAGGCGTGTCCATTTTGCATCGCTTTAAAATGGAAAGATGAGACCGCAGGCATGTGCTGTTCCAATGACAAAGTGTCTATTCCGTTACTTGTGGAACCAGTAGAACCTTTGAAAACTCTCTTTTTATATGATGCTAATGATTCACGGCGCTTTTTAAACAGAATCCGGAAATTATAACTCATGCTTTTAAATGTCGTCCTTCGGAGTTGACCGGGAAATAATAATGTCGGGATTTTCGCCTAAATTTACGGTGCAAGGGCAAATTTATCATAGAATAGGTTCACTTTTTCCAGCTGAAAACGAACAGCATAAGTTTTTACAAGTATATTTTATGGGTGACGAAGAAATTGAGGTAGACCGTCGCTGCCAATTTATCCAGGGAGTTGAGAGAGACACCGTGTTCAAAATTCAAAGATTCTTGCATGAACGTAACATTTTAGTCAAAACATTTAAAACGGCTTTAGAAAACCTACCTGAAGAGGATAATAAAGTCATCATTCACGCAGATCGGACCCCTCGAGCAGAGCATGAAAGGCGCTACAATGCACCTTTGATAAACGAAATAGCAGCCGTAATTAGCTGTGATCAATTTTCTTCACGAGACATTGTCTTGGCAGCACGTGATGATACGTTGCAACGGGTAGCCGATACACACAAGTTTTATGACGCTCTGCAATACCCATTAATTTATTGCAAAGGACAAGAGGGTTATCATTTTCAAATTCCACTCATTAACCCGGTCACAAAGGAGCCTACTCCGAACAAAAAAAGTATCATGTATGGATTTTTATGCGTATCATATTATGTTGCGAGAAAATGATTTTAGCCTCTTAGCCCGGTGTAGACAATTATTTCATAAATTTTTAGTAGACATGTATGTGAAGGTAGAAAGTGAACGTCTCCGTTATATATCTTTAAATCAAAAAAAAGCTACGCGTTGAGAATTATATATACATTTACAAGATGCAGTTTCTAGCGACGCCAATGTAAACCGCAGAGATTTAGGTAAAATGGTAATTCTGCCCTCATCATTCGTTAACAGTCCCCGCTACCTACATTAGTACACACAAGACGCATTCGCCTATGTACGAACTTACGGAAGACCTGATCTTTTTGTTACTTTTACTTGCAATCCCACATGGAAAGAAATAACCGAGGAGCTAATGCCGGGCCAAAAAAGTACTGACAGACTCGATTTAGTTGCTAGAGTATTTAGATTAAAAGTACAAAAATTAATGTATGGAATTAACAAAGGAAAAATTTTCGGAGAGGTGCAGTGCTTCATGTATTCAATTGAATGGCAAAAAAAGAGGATTACCGCATGCCCACATTCTAATATGGCTTAAAGAGAAGTTGCGTCCCAGCCAAATAGACGACATAATAAGCGCCGAGATTCCGGATCCTGAGCAAGATAAAGAATTGTATGATACCATCGTCCGAAATGTGATTCACGATCCATGTTGAGCACGAAATTCAATATCGCCATGTATGAAAGAAGGAAAATGTACAAAGAAATTCCCTAAACAGCTATTAAAAGAAACAGTGCACAATGACAATGGCTACCCTTTATACAGACGCAGAGCTCCCGAAGATGGTGGCAGGAAAGTTACAATCAAATCTCGCTCTGGAGCGTTCGAAACCACAACCCTCTATGTAAAATATTTAATGCCCACATTAATACAGAAGCTTGTAGCTCTGTCCGCGCAATCAAGTATATCTGTAAGTACATAAATAAAGGAAGCGACCAAGCAATATTTAATCTCAGGAGTGAAGGTGAGGCAAATCCCGTTAATGAAGTACAGACCTTTCAAGCAGGGCGTTATGTCAGCATTAACGAGGCAGCGTGGCGTCTCCTTGGCTTCCCTTTACACGAAAGGCACCCAACAGTTACTCACATTGCTGTGCACTTAAAAAATGGAGAGCGTGTATATTTCACCGAACGAAATTTTCAAGAAAGAATTGCATCACCACCAAAAACTACACTAACAGCATTCTTTCAACTTTGTCAAACCGACGCCTTTGCAAAAACGTTGTTATATTCTGAAGTCCCCCCGCTATTATACTTGTAACACATCTAGGAAGTAGTGGAAACGCCGTATTCAAGGCACGCCTGTTGCAAATTGGCCCGGTGTAAAGTCATCAGATGCCCTTGGTCGTGTGTATACCGTCCATGTAACTAATTTTGAATGTTTCTGTTTACGATTGCTGCTGCACCATGTTCGGGGTCCTACAGGATATAAAGACCAATAAATGCGCAACTTATAGAGAAGCATGTGAAGCTCCTCATCTTTTAGAAAACGATAATCACTGGGATGAAACCATGGCGGAAGCTGTGTAGTGCCAGTCACCAGCCAAAATTAGGGATCTTTATGCAACTCTCATATCATCTTGCGGGCTATCTAATGCACATGAATTGTGGGACAAATATAAAGAGTACATGGCGGAAGATATTTTGCGAAGGTTACAGCAGACACACGCGAACATGACATACAATGAACACATTTATAATGAAGCACTTGGAAAAATTGAAGATAAAGTAATGGCAATGGTAGGCAAAAAATTAAGCGACTTTGGAATGATAAGCCCTCAGCGAACAACCGAAAATGAACTAAGTAATGAAATTATACGTGAAACAAACTACGATATACCAGCTTTGCAGCAGCAAGTAACCAAATTTGTACCCCGCTTGCTTCCCGAACAAAAACGAGTTTTTGACAAAGTATTAGGACAAATTGAATCTGAAAATGGTGCACTTTTCCTTTTAAATGCCCCTGGCGGAACTGTGAAGACATTTTTGTTAAATTTATTATTAGCGCAAGTACGGAAAGATAAAAAAATTTCTGTGGCCGTAGCTTCTTCCGGTATAGCCGCCACGCTGCTAAGCGGGGGCCGCACTGCACATTCTGTTTTAAAACTCCCTTTAAATCTAGCCCAGGAAGAATCGCCAATCTGCAACTTTAGCAAAAATAGTGCACGAGGTATATGCTACGATATATGCTACGACAATGCAAACTTTTAGTGTGGGACAAAAGTACAATGTCGCATAAAAAAGCTGTAGAAGCACTAAATCGAACGCTCCAGGATTTGCGCAGCAATACCGATGTAATGGGAGCAATGGTGGTTTTACTGGCTGGTGACTTTCACCAAACTTTACCTGTCATTCAAAAGGGCACACCTGCAGATGAAATTAAAGCATGCCTCAAGTCGTCTATTTTATGGAACAAGGTGACAAAATTCAGTTTAACTACGAATATGAGAGTGCATTTGTATAATGATACCAATGCCGGAAACTATGCTGACACACTATTAAAAATTGGCGATGGGCGGTTGGAAACGGATGCTGAGGGCTGCGTTAAACTGACGAGAGATTTTTGTAATTTAGTACAGTCATTCCGAATTAATTGCGAGAATTTATTCAGATTTAACGAACAACATGCATGAAGACAAATAGTTATGTGAAAGGGCGATTCTTGCACCAAAAAATGAGAGCGTTAACAAAATATATTCAGATATACTATGCGAAGTAGTAGGACAAATAACAGAGTATTTGTCAGTAGACACAGTTATGGACACAGAACAGAGCACTTCATATCCCGTAGAGTTTCTAAATTCTCTAGAGTTGTCAGGTGTGCCCTCACATAAGCTTCAAATAAAATTAGACGTCCCAGTCATGCTAATGCGAAATTTAGATGCTCCTCGGTTATGTAACGGGACAAGGCTGCGTGTGACACAAGCGCAAGGGCAAACGTTACAGGTAGCGGGGGTCAACTTAGAAAAACCGTGCTTCTCTCATGGTCAGCTGTATGTTCGCGTATGTCAAATGCCCAGAATCTCCACATTCTTTCCCCGAATGGAAAAACATATACATTGTGTACAGTAGCGTCTTAAAATAGTATTCAGTTAGTTTTTTTTTCCAAAATGCCCACAACCAATTAATCAGAATTCCCACAGATCTTCCCTTTCAATTCAAAATTTCCTATTACCATCTCCCAAATGCTCCTCTGACGACCTATTAAGCTCAGTTTCCTTTCAACTCAAAAGGCTGCATCTCTGACGGATCTTTTATTTGGCTCAGTTTCCTTTCAATTCAGGAAACTGCATCTCTGACTAATCAATTTAGCTCAGTTTCTTTTAAAAATTTTGCATCTCTGACGGATAATTATGCTCATTTTCCTTTAATTAAAAATGTCCTATTTCCATTTAGAATAAACAGGCTATTTTCATGCTTTTCTATACGCTGCGTTTCAAAACATTTAAATAGGCTGACGAATCAATTTTGCTTAGTTTCCTTTTAATGGCTGCATGTCTGACAAATCTATAAAACTCAGTTTTCTTTCAATTCAAAAAGCAATGGTTAGTTCATTTCTCAGTGACCATGCGGGCGAAGCCGCGGGTAACAGCTAGTATTTATATAAATTTAACATTTTAATCCAAACTCATTTTATCATTAGCAATTACAATATTTTATTTTTTATCTCAAATGCATTCTGTTATATTTAAAGTAAGTCACTCATTACATTTAAATATTATTTGATTAATTGTAGTTATAATATTCTCATTTTCATAATTTCTGAATTTATTAATAATATTAATATCTAATTTGTCTTTTTTTTGTTGTTAATTGTACACATGATTGTAAGCTATTATTTGAAAAAAAAAATAGTCCCGCTGGGTTTCTTGCTGGTTTCTTCCCAGGACAGAGGTTTTTTTGCGAACCAGTGGTAAATATAAAAATTGACTTTCAGACTAAAAAACCTATTCGTTGGGAAACCCCACTGGAATCACTGAACAAAGTGCTAAGATACTCCAGGGATTCCGCCATAATGACTTTTTAGTCGGCAAACCGATGGTGAGTGATATACTCGCCATTGATATAAACGGCGTATCTAATAAAAAAAATGTAACCTTTCCGATCCAACAGTTTAAAAACGACTTTCAACGTAGCGGTGAACAGTTTCGGCGATAAACTTCAGCCTGTCTTACACCTCTTTACATTGAATAGGATTACGGGATGATATGGGGTTCGGGATATTCTTACAACACCACTACACGGTAATTAGTAGAAATTATTGAATAATTTATTTTCTTCGTCATCTTTGACGTTATATATAAATATTATGTTGGTGCTGGTTTCCATCGCCGGTCTCGGTATTTTAGTTGTCTCATATATAATATTACATACTGCCATCAATAGTAGACGAAGAACTTCCTGAAAATTATAATCGCATCTTTCGATACCGACTATAAAACCATATGGTTGCGAAAACGCACACCCTTGAATTTTGTATTTGTTGATGTATTTTGTTAGTTGGGTTGGTTGAAACAATCCCCCCTCGCTTCCGTTCCTTCCCCGCACGGATCTGACTAGCTAGATACGGATGGACGCATCTTTGGCCCTCCAATGAGAGGCGCGCTCCGCCAAGTAGAAAGGGGAGATGAAGGAAGCTATAAGAAGTTGCGCGCCGCCATCTCCATCGCCAGTGTAATGCAATTTTCATTATGCACACAAGTTGACAATAATGCAATTATCATCGTGCCCGCATAGTCGTCAAGAGGGAGGCCGCTCGTAGCTTCCCCCAGGTAAGTGCCCATCCTTATTATGAGCCGTTTTTCTTGTTCCTTTATTCGCAGCAGCTCATCTCCCGCCGTGTCAGCCAAACGAAAATTAATTTCAAAGCAAGTATATTGTCCTAACTCCGCCACGTGCCAAGTCCGCCATTTTGTTTTGGTCCCTTTTTTAACCACGCTAATACAGTCAACTTGTTCGTTTGCGCCGCCATACCTTTGGTTACTTTTCGCATACCCACCATGAAATCTTTTAAATGGAGAAGATAGCAAGTTCCTTACTTTGGTGTAAATAGCGCATCGATTTAGATATCATTTATAAAATACGATGAGAAATTTTGGAGTTACAAACATAGTGTGACGGCACAATATTATTATTAATAATTGAATTCAATATAAAGGGGCATCAAAAATAGTCTTAAAATAAAATACATACACGCACACACATATATATATATATATATATTAAACAATAAAATTACATTAATAAGCATAGAGTTAAGATAAATACATTCCAGACATTAGACAAATAATATAGTACATTAAAGGCAAAATATTGTCTTACAGAATAAATAAATTTATTAAAAAACTTGTAAAAATATTTAAAAATATGATAAATAATAGAAATACAAGTCGAAAATATTATAAAAATAAAGATAAATAACATTTATAAGATAATTAGAAAATTTGTTAAAAATTGTCTTAAGTCATGGAAGGAGTTCATGTATGAAAGAAAATTTTCGTAAGTTATGGAATGTGTTCATGTATAGATGTCTTGTATGGGGGAGCTGCCGGAGATACATATGGATTGCATATATGGGGTGGTCGGGAGCCCGACTGCTTGAAGTACTGTAGCACAATGACTAGTCCTATATTAGGGACTTATGATATTAAACACAATGATACAAAAGCAATACTAAAGAAGGTCTCCATGATGAATTTGCATTACAATAGTAGGGTCGTGGGTTTGAACCCTATATATTAATGACTTATGAAAGTAAGGTCTATGATCCAAAAGCAATACTATAGAAGGTCTCTATGATTAATATGCATTACAATAGTAGGGTCGTGGGTTCGAATCCTATATATAAATGACTTATGAAAGTAAGGTCTATGATTCAAAAGCAATAATATAGAAGGTCTCTATGATGAATTTGCATTACAATAGTGGGATCGTGGGTTCAAGTCCTATATATTATGACTTATGACAGTAAGGTAAAAGCAATACTATAGAAGGTCTCTATGATGAATTCGCATTATAATAGTAGGGTTTTTGGTTGAAGACCTATATATTAATGACTTATGAAAGTTAGGTCTATGATACAAAAGCATTACTATAGAAGGTCTCTATGATGAATTTGCATTACAATAGTAGGGTCGTTGGTTCGAGTCCTATATATGAATGATTAATGAAAGTAAGGTCTGCGATACAAAAGCATTACTATAAGAGGTCTCTATGATGAAATAGCATTACAATAGTAGAATCATGGGTTGAAGTCCTATATATTAATGACTTATGAAAGTAAGGTCTATGATAAAAAAGAAATATTATAGAAGGTCTCCTTGATGCATAAGCATTATATGGGGTGATCGGGTGACCGATTTCTCTTAGTACTGTAGCAAAATGACTAGTCCTTATTAGGGACTTGAAAAGGATTGTTATGGTGGCGTGTACGCTGCTTCACGAGCAAATGGTCCGAGGTAAACTTGGACTCGCTCACCGATGTGTCCTAGACATATCATCTTAGTGCCGGTGGTAAGCGGGTTTGTAATTTTATGTTTTATATTAGCAATACGGCTTTCCCGTGGACATCGTACACCCATACCGCTCGTGGGCGGCGTCGTAGCGCATAGCGATGCGTCGTCTATCTTTCGGATTGGGATGAGTGTGTTTGGTAGCACCTTTAAGTGTAACTAGCATACTGAATTTCATGTCTTAGTGCATTAGCGTTATGATACGTGCAGTTTTGTCCAATGGCGTCTTAGTAGCGTGTTACTTTGATACGTTGGTGCAGTTTTTAGTTAATAACATAGTATTGCCAGTGGTAAGCGGGTTTGTTGTAGCAATACGGCTTTCCCGTGGACATCGCATATCCATACCGTTTGAGGGTGGCGTCGTAGCGCATAGCGATGCGTCGTCTATCTTTCGGATTGGGATGAGTGTGTTTGGTAACACTTTTAAGTGTAACCAGCACACTGAACTTCATGTCTTAGTGCATTAGCGGTATGATACGTGGAGTTTTGTCCACTGGCGTCTTAGTAGCGTGCTACTAGGATACGTTGGTGCAGTTTTTAGTTAACAACATATTAGTGCCGGTGGTAAGCGGATTTGTTGTAGCAATACGGCTTTCCCGTGGACATCGCACACCTATACCGTTTATGGGCGGCGTCGTAGCGCATAACGATGCGTGGTCTGTCTTTCGGATTGGGTTGAGTGTGTTTGGTAGCACTTTTAAGTGTAACCAGCATACTGAACTTCATGTCTTAGTGCATTAGCGCTATGATTCGTGAAGTTTTGTTCACTGGCTTTTTAGTAGCGTGCTATTATGATACGTTGGTGATATTTTTTAGTTAACAACAACACAAACTTTGTTACCAAAGTCGATAGAGATTATGTGGGTGTGTTGTGAGGGGGCGCCATCCGTATGACAGTTGCATTGATGCTTACTGCTTCTTGCAGTATTGCATCCTGTGATCGATCTGCGAGTGTGCTGCGCTGATTCGACGCACTCTTGTGGTTTTGGGCGATGGAGGTATGTGGGTAGTGATGTCTGCTGGGATGTATGGGGGACCTTGGGATGGTGTAAGCCCGACGATTGTCGTATTGATGCTTGTTGCGTTCTGCAGCATTGCGTCTCTGCGATGGTTGTTTTGTGGGACG
Source organism: Parnassius apollo (assembly GCA_907164705.1). Taxonomy (NCBI): domain Eukaryota; kingdom Metazoa; phylum Arthropoda; class Insecta; order Lepidoptera; family Papilionidae; genus Parnassius; species Parnassius apollo. The sequence goes on from CAJQZP010001707.1 coordinate 2,315,433, forward strand.
CTATTCTCAATGGCGCTCTCTGCGTCTTGGTTTGACTCACACCTAAGTAGCTTTGCCCAAGTCGGGTCCCTTCATTACGGGGTTGCTGACTGTCTGAACTCCATGATGTTTTATATAACAACATAATAATATATCTCTGTAACTTCCCACCTTTGAAGGATTGAAGGCAACTTGTTGGTGGGTGAGGCAAACATGACCCTTTCTGATGGCGAATTATTACTCTTATCTTATAACTGCCTTTTGGCCATATCTGCCGTTTTATTGGTTGGTGGAGCATATGTGTTGACCTCATGCAGGTGGTAGCTGGCGGGAGGATCTGAGGAGACTCTCAAGGCTGCGGCCGAAAGCCGCACAAAGTGGGACCCCATTCCCTTGAAGTGAGCGGTAGACTCATGACACGCTCTGTGGCTAGTAACCGTGCTAATCATGCAATTGGTAGTGATGCACTTACATCACGTCTGCAGGAGCGGCGGTCTGGCAGGTGGTGGCGCTCACGGAGGGTTTACGGCCAGTGTGCCTATTTGCCTAAACCGTGTAACATATATTCACTGTGGCTGGATTCGTTCGTATTCTGTATGGCGTTTACACGCATTGACATGCGTAACTTCGGTCGATGTTTATACTTACGCACTAACAAGTGGCCAAGCCTCTTTTACTGGTTCGCCAGTTATTTTGCTGTGGACTACAGTCCAGTTCCCGAATTAACGTTCCCTTGAGGGGAGTGCATCAAAATGATTGACGCTCAACGCGCACGGCGTGTGCCTCCCCTACATTTGTTTTTAAATAAATGTAGAAAAGCGAAGCCCTTGTATCGGGTATTTTGCATAAATATATTGTGAGCCTTTTCCAAGCTGGAAGGGATAATTAATAATAAATCAATAATGTAAACCTGATACAAGTGGAATAGCGAGGTTTTATGATCTTAACCTTTCTCGAGCCCTGTCTTCGTGAACGGTGTTCACATAGCTTATAAGGCGCTACCAACAGCTTTCAATTGCTCTAGTGAATATTCATTCAAAAGACATCCCACAACAAAAGAACTAAGTTACTAAACAAACATAACGTAAATAAGGGTCCTAACTAAGACGATCACGCCAAAATATTATAAACGGCCTATTATTAAACCTTTTGAAAAATCAAAACATATCTTATTTATCATGGTCATATATATAATTTTATTGAAAAGGGGTAAATTAATTATATATAATAGAGAGAGAGGGGGAATCGTTACAATAGCATCAATAATGCCTTCTTTTTTCGGCGGCACCGCAGTCAACTATAACGTCATTTAGCCGACTTATAAAAAGTGTAGTGTAAGTTTTTTTCATGTGTAGGTTTTTAATTAATTTATCCCAGTTGTTAGGCAATAAATGTTCAAAATAAAATAAAGTAGCGACATAAGAAAATCCTACTATCTCAAGTTATTCCGTGGGTGTCCTAGGATGCGACAGAGGGAAGCTGCAATATAAGATGAATAATCATTCTAATAACAAACAAAAAACTGCATTTTTTGTCTCGACTGCTAAGAGTGATAACTCCGGCAAATATCCTCCCTTTAAATCAAGGCCCTCCCTTTTAGGCTAATGATTTATGTCGTACCTATCTAAAAAGTCTGAGAACTAAAAACGATTGAACCCACAGTGAATACCTGATATATGAATAAATAGATATAATGTGTTTCAAACAACATATATAATATCTCTTCCCAACTACTTCCCAACTTTTTCCCTTTGCATTTTGTACACTCGGAATTAGGAACCGAATAAATTCGAATAAAAATTATTACGTCTGTATTATTATTATTAAATCAAGAATTAATAGTCAAAAGTTTACTCTTATTGTTAGAGCTCATACTATAAAGGTTATGATAAAAGTAGTCAAACGATCAAAAAGTTAAGGTAAATGCATAATTTCCGATGCCCTATCTTGTTTTGGTGAAAATATCGCGGAGTAAGATTAAATTAAAAATTTAAATAGATATGCTTTACGTAGGTAATTCATTTAACCAACGATAGGGAGACATGGGGTGGTAAGTAAAACGAACTATTTTCATACTTTTATTTTAATTTTAATAATGTTTCACGCTGGTTTCATTATTAACTTATATTATTATTCTTCCGTGTATGGATAGGCAGAGTCTAAAAAGCAGCGAGCAGCTCGGACTACGTTTAGCCAAAAAAAGCGAAAAGTTCGAAAATTGTGAAACGAGTGATAGATTGTCAGCCTATCGTGTTCACATTAGTCGCCTTTTACGACATGCTAGATAAGACAGTTGGTCTAGTGGTCGTGAACGCGATGCTGATCATGAGGTCCTAGGTACGAATGCCGGGTTTTTCTAAAATAAGTTATTGGAATTTCTCACAGTCTCACCCCCGTGCCTCAGAAAGCACGTAAAGCCGTAGGTCCTGCGCCTGATCTCTATCCGGTCGTGTCGGATTACCGTCCCATCGGATATGATCGGATATGGATATGAGAGTGAAGGAATAGAGAGTACACCTGTGCTTGCGTATAAAATTGAACAATATAATCTTGTCCAATGCTGGCTGGTCACCGTTGCGACTTGCCGTCCGCCTAGCACATAAGCTTTATTAAGAAGTAATTCTTTTAACAATTTAATAAATTTACTAAACGCATATTCTTCTGTTATTAACTTTACACTATAATAATTATTTATACATTGCCACCGAGGCTATATAGTGCTAATTTAGATTTTGAGTCAAGCAAGTAGTTTTTTGATGTGAGTACCATTTAAACGTGGGACTTAAAATCCCAGACCAGCACAGGAGGTGATCTACGTAGAGTTAAAGTAAAAAGTTAAAACTTTAAACTATTCTATCTATCTATACTGAAAATGTCTCGTTAGCCTAGTGGTTGTAAACGAGACCGCTGATCATGAGGTCCCGGGTTCAAATCTCGGGTTTGAGCAAAAATATCAATTATTGAGTTTAAGCCCTTTGTTTGCGCACACATAGCTTCCGTTGAGACTGGCCGAGGTGACCAAAATGTGGACTGAAGTACATTATTATGTATAAATTTAATATTTAATTAGTAAAAAGTATTGTGAGAATCCGAAATTAAATTCTTTACGCCATTTATCGGAAAAGACAGAACTATGTCCGCCGGTTCAGCTCGTGCAATATGTAAACTAGCATAAAATCTTTGGCTAATATATAGTTACGAGTGAATAAATAGCTTACTCGGCTTTAAAGTAATCGTGGAAATAGGTTTCGGACAAACGTAATCATGAGCACAGCTAGTATATTTATATAATTTCAATATTTACATACTGAATACAGGGTTATTTTTCAAAGAGTAGCCAGGTAATAAGGCTTATACTTTTATTTGAAATTATCCCAAATTGAATATGATTATTTATGGGCAACAACGTTTTTGTCTACCTATTGACCCTTACAAATGTGGGCGTGCGCCGTAAAATCAGTTTAAAAATGAATTACCAAGCATTTTGAATTTAAAAGATAAAAAAGACAAAATGTTTGAGTTTTTTAAATTAATTTTTCTTCAACATTTGCCTTTATTACTTATTACGTAACCTTTCCTGTAAATTTGGTCAGTTATTTAAAAAGTAACCCTGTATATCCATAATTATTTTCTTATTTCTTATAAACATATATTTTCTTCTAGCATTTTGAGAAAATTTTGTGTCCTATTTTTTGTAAGGGTCGGAGGGAAGGACCTCATTTATCAGTTTACAACCTCATAGTCCTCTATCCGACACCTTTTGTTGCACATATCGCTTGACCTTCCTCTAAAATCGGGCACTATTTTATGTATTGTACTTCACAAGGATATATTTAATGTAGTTTTATAGCGTTTTTCAAATTTGTCGAGTGTTTCTTAGAGATAAGAATTTAGTCTTTATGCTTGTTTTTGTTCGAATAATCTTAAACCAGTGTTTATGTTATAAGGAAATCTTTTTGAAATAATTGTGATATTATGAGTTGTTTTTGTTTGGGAAAAAGTAAGTAAATTTTAACTTTATAATTCTGTGACCTGGTGCTAAAAGTTCCAAAGTACGTTTTTTAAGGAATAAGATTTTAAAGCCATATTATTGAAAAAGTATGAAATTTGTTTGTGCTAAAGGGGCGTACGTTTATTGATAATCTTTCAAAAGATGCTATGTAAAAAAGGCCAATGTAATATGTACTTCCATACTGTTTATTAAAATAAAATACGTGCTACTGTACAGTACTGTACTGTTTAATAAAAACGTACTTTGGCTCTTTTTGCACCAGGTCACAGAATTATATTATTATGTGGAAAATAAACGTCTAAATTTAGCTTTTTTTTAAATATTATTCTTCAATTCGGTGCATTTTAATATCCTTTATTTTAAAAAAAAAAGTTAAAGTTACAGCTATTTACGTCCCACTGCTGGGCTCAGGCTTCCTTTCATTACTGAGAGGGTTTTAGAAAGTGGAAGGAAGGAAATAACGAAGGACATACCCACTACGCTGGCCTAATGCATGTTGGTGGACTTAACATATCTTCGAAATATATTATTATTGTTTCTTATACAGGCAGATTTCCCCACGATATTTTCCTTCATCAACAGGCACGTGGTAAATCAGTACTTAAAATTGCAATTAACAATTTCATTGGTGCCGACGGGGCTCGAACCCGGGTTGTTCGCGTACTGTGAAATTTACAGAGATCGCAAAGCCCCTGAGCTACCACGGCTCTTTATAAAAGTGCATTATCCTTTATAAGAGTTCATCAAATTAAGGAACTTGCCATGTTCTCCATTTAAGAGATTTTATGATATGGCGGCGCAAACGGTCAAGTGGACTGTATTAGCGTGATTCAAAAGGAAACAAGACAAAATGGCGGACGTGGCACGTGGCGGACTTTGGACAATATACTTACTTTGAAATTAATTTGCGGCGTTGGCTGACACGACTGCTGCGGATAAAGGATCAACAAATAAAACAGCTTATAATAGGGATAGGTACTTACCTGGGGGAAACAGCGAGCGGCCTCTCTCTTGACGATATCTTATATTATGCGGGCATGATGATAATTGCAGTGTTGTCGGCTTGCGGGCACGATGAAAATTGCATTACACTGGCGATGGCGATGGCGGCACGCGTCTTCTTATAACTCCTGTCATCTTGCATTTCTACTTGGCTGAGCGCGCCTCTCATAGGAGGACCAAAGATGCGTCTACCAGTATCTAGCACCCCCCTACTAGGAAGATCCATGCGGGGAAGGAACGGAAGCGAGGGGGATTGTGTCAACCAACCCAACTATTAAAGTACATCAACCAATACAAAATGCAAGGGTGTGCGTTGGCGCCACCATATGGCTTTTATAGTCTGTATCGTGAGATGCGACTATATTATAATTTTCAGAAAGTTTTTCGCCTACTATTGATGGCAGTATGTAATTATTGTATAAGGCAACTAAAATACCGAGACCGGCGATGGGATCCAGCACCACCATAATATCTATATATAACGTCAAAGATAATGAATAAAATAAATCTATTATTCATTAATTTCTATTATTTACCGTGTAGTGGTGGTGGAATATCCAGAACCCCATATTACCCCGCAATTCTATTCAATTGCAATGAGGTGTAAGACAGGGTGAAGTTGTATCACCGAAACTCTCTTCACTGTTGCATTGAAAGTCGTTTTTAAGCTACTGGGTCTAAAAGGTTACATCGAAATTAGATACGCAGTTTATATCTATGGCGAGTATATCACTCACCATCAGTTTGCCGACTAAAAGTCATTATGGCGGAATCCCAAGAGGACCTTAGCACTATGCTCAATGATTCCAGTAGAGTTTCCCAACGAATAGGTCTTAAAATGAACATAGTCTAAACAATTGAATAAAACTATTATTTACGGATTTTATCGCGTTTAATTACTTTAATTTATTTTTATTATTATCCCGACGTTTCGGGTGCTTTACAGCACCCATGGTCACGGGGGGGACTGAGATGTTTGACGTCCCAATGTCATAGTTAGTCCGGCTACCTTCAGTTTTTTGAATATTAATTTTTGGTCCGATTTACGCAAAACGAGCTTATAGTATCATGAAGTCTTGCAGTGGTATGCTTGGGTTTGGGTTTAATTTTGTTAATTATAGGATCCCAAGCAGATGGTAGCACCCAACCATCTTCTCTATTGAAATTTGGATGTTTTTTAATTTCAATAGCCTCGCGTATCATCCTTGGTAGAAATCGGTATTCTTTTGCGTGAATTTGTGGTTTATCAAATCTAATGTAATGGTGGAGACGATCTTGAACATGTTCGCAGACTGCAGACTTCCCGGAGCGTCGGTGCTTCACATCAGCTATATGTTCCTTCACGCGGGTTTTTATAGATCTCATTGTTTGACCTATGTAAGAGAGACCATATTCACAATCTAGCTTGTACACACCTGCATCTTGTAGAGGAATATTACATTTGATGGGTGGTAAAAATTGACTAATCTTCTTCAGCGGCTTGTAGTATGTCTTAATGGACGCTCGCTTCAAGATGTAGCCAATCTTGTCCGTGACTCCTCTGACATATGGTAGTAGAGCAGGCGCGCGCTCGACTGTGGCCGGCTTCACTCGTTCACTGTGACGTAGGCGCGGGACCCGAAGCTTGTTGTCTTGCAACAACTTGCTTGACGTGCTGAAGCTCCGCGGCCAGATGTTTTCTGTCATAGATCCCTCGTGCTCTCTGAAAAAAAGATTTACCCACGGTAGCTAACTGTGAAGGATGATGGTGAGATTCACCATTTATTATATATATATATATATATATTATATATATATATAGGACTACTCCCGAATTTATTCTATTAAAAATAAAGAAATCACCAAATTCGGTTTACAATAAAGATATCGAATAACATACATAAGACATATAGGCTAGTTGAGAATCTCTTGAGAACTTTTTTTGAATTTGGATAAAGCCCTGTAAATTGGAATAATTATTTGTTTGAATTATCAATATAATTCAAACAAATAATAATTCCAATTATTCAATTATAATCAGTAATAACAAATAACAAGCAATTTGAAATTATTACAGTTGTCTATGATTATGGATAAGTCATGGGCAACTCTAATACATATTTTATAGGATATAAAAATTGTTTAAAAATTAAGGGGGAATAAGCATGTGGAGCCAGTAAAAAATTATATTATTCAATAAGGGATAAATAAGACTTATATCCTCATTTATCGATAAAAAAACTGAACGGATGTATCTCGGTTGGGTAGTGTTCGGGGAATTATGACGCATCTTGTCACGTACAACTCAAAACTCAAAACCAACCGTACTTATTGCCACATATGTACGTGAGACGTGGTCTCCTGATCTGATTATTTGTAATGTTGGCCAAATTAAGAAACTCAAGGTTGCCTAGCAAGTTATGTAGAGGCCTATGCTCAACCAACCAAACGTATTAAATTAAATTAAACGTAAATCTGAGGAATTGTTCGGATTAATCCCAACCGCCATATTTCGTGAACGCACTACGCAGCAAACGTCCCGATACCATCCACACCATCTGGATGCTTGGCTGTCCACCACTGTGCGTTTCAAGAGGAGTTTTGTTTCGCGTACAACCTCTCTCTGGAATAGTTTACCACCAGCGATTTTTCCTGACCGATACGACCTGGGGACCTTCAAGAAAAGAGCGTACTCCTTTCTAAAAGGCCGGCAACGCACCTGCAATTCCCCTGGTGTTGCGGTTGATCATGGGCGGCGGTAGTCACTTAACATCAGGTGAGCCGCATGCTCGTTTGCCCCCTCTTCTATAAAAAAAACGTATCAGTAAGTTGAAGTGGCAATGAACTGGCCATATAGATCATATAACCAGCAACTGATGAGAAAGAAAGTGTGGGGAAGCCCTTAACTAGATGTAGTACTGACCTAGAAATAGATGCAGGAAGTCGATGGATGCAGGTGCTTCAGAACCATGCTTTGAGGCATTCTTTCGGGGAAACCTATGTACAGCAGTGGTCTTTTAAAGAGCTTTAGCAATAATGGCCCATATTAGATTTTTTTTAAATATTAAGACAACAAAAATTTTAGTATTAAATATCAACCTACAAAGTATATTCACTCATAAATATTATCCAACCCTTGATGAATTATTAGTGTATTTAAATGGGGACGCCCATTTTCGGCCATGGAACGCCCAACAATGTGAATTTGTTAAAAAATTATATCTTTATTTATGGTTATTAATCGCGGTATTCATTTATCCTCAAACAATGGGAATATTTTTGCACAAATTAAAAGTACCGGAAACATAATAATAAAAATTAGGTAAATCATTATGTCATTAGTTTGTGAATAAAAAAAAAAGTGTTGCCAATCACAAAACACATTTAAAAAATCGATTCTCTTTTTCGATCGATTATTTACGGTGTCATCATTACAGTGCTAATATAATTTTTAAATAATTATGATGTTACGATAATTAAACAAGCGAATTACTAGCTGATTTCTAATGAATTCTTTAGAGAGTAACAAATGCTACGGCACAATTTAACTGTTAATCTTAACCGATCTTCTTTGAAAACAGATAAGAACTGTTATTCTTATCTGTTTTTAAAGAAGATCGGTTAAGTTATTCTTATCTGTTTATAATAACACATTTAAAATAGAATCATGTTATGATAACGAAACAAGTTAGTTTCCAGCTGATTTACCATGAATCCTTTAACCTTTTGAGCGGCAAAGTCGCCTATACTTGACCAACACCTGCGGGCCCTGAGCGCCAACGACGTCTATAGTTGACAAAAACCCGGCTCCGAAAAATATGAAATATAGATATTGGAAAATTATTACAGGTATTTTAATTCTACACTCCTCAAAATAGGAATAACCCAGCAACATGTGAGTATAAAAAACAAGTCTTCTAGAGCCACAAGTACTAAGAAACATTGAACTAATAAAAATGGATTTTTATCTAAGCAAATACTATGTCCAGCACGCCAAAGTCGTCTATGGTTGACCGCTAGTGTCAAACGCGGGAGGCATAGATTTCTTGAAAACTATCCAAAATTCAGCTCAATGGTGTTTTTTTTTCTATTATTATTGATATTTGAATAAAATTAAAGGTTATAAACATAAAACTATAATTAGCTACATGAATAAAAAAATGTTATCAGATTATCTTCGCATAATAAATCTAATATCTCAACTCTAGCGCATCTTTAGCGCGTCATCGAAAATCAGTTCACTGGGCACCGTGATCAAGGATAGACGACACCCTGATGACGTCATAAGTGATTACCGAGAGAAGTAGAGCAATGCAACATGAACGATTCCTCAGAACTCATTCGGATTTTGGAAAGCGTCGATGATGATGAATTTTGATTTTTGATTGATGAATTGAATTTTTGATTGATTGGTGAACAAATATGTTTATTTATTCCATGACCAAGATTTTAGTATTATAAGGCTGATTTACCTAGTGCGAATAATTATATACAATTGTTGATTAATGAATAATTATGTACCTTTTTAAATAATAATACAAAATTACAATTAATGTTTTTTTTTACTTAGGGTGTGAAGAGCAATTTTTCATTTTGTGTTGTGCCATTTTCTTTCTCAGTCTCAAAATCATCTAGCAGCATCAGCATCATATCAAATCCCCATTGTCATAAGAGTGTAAGACTTTTCTTCTGTGCGTCACTTGGCCTACGCCTTCCCCGACACATAAAATATTATGAATCGATGTCTGTATATTTCGGTTAGATCGATTTTGAAATCGATACACAACATTCTAAGAATGTTTCAAAAGGGAAGGTCAGCTACGCCGTTGTCGTCCAGTCGCGACAGTGTCGTCATTAGGATGGAGAGTAGTGCTAATGTTTACTACTATTTTATTGTTATTGTTTGTTTTTTATTTATGTTTATATGTACAAAGTACATATATAAAAAAGAGTGGAAGACGGCACAAGATTAAATAAAACATACAGTTTATTAAGAGTCATTTATAGCATAAAAAACCAACAAAAACAAGTTATTTCACGTTATCGATATATCAACTCTTGGCAACACTATTTTGTTTTGGCGCTTTGGCGTACAGTGTACAGTGGCGCAGGGTAATGCGTTTTTGGCGTGGCGCTCAAAAGGTTAAAGCTTAACAAAACGCAACTGCACAATTTTTATCAATTTCAAGACAAAAACAACCGTTGTTATCGGCTTGGTTGAAAACGTTAACAACCGCCTTCACATCTGTAGTTATGATAATTAAATAAGCGATTTAATAGCTGATTTACAATGAATTCTATGCAGTATAACATAACGCTACTGCACAATATAACTGTTATTCTTATCTTTTCTTAACAATACATTTAAAATGAAATCATGTTACGATAATTAAACAAGTGAATTTCTAGCTGATATACCATGAATTTTTTAGAGCTTCATAAAACACTACTGCACAATTAACTGTTCTTAAAAATACACTTAAAATAGAATTTAAATAAAAAAGGAAGATACATTTTAAAAAGCGAGCAGAAGTTAAAACACCTCCAAGATTATTCTCTTTTTATGAAATTATTAATCGAATAATAATCGAATCGCTATGGATATTATGATGTTATGATAATTAAACAAGCGAATTACTAGCTGATTTACTATGAATTCTTTAGAGTACAATAAAATGCTACTGCACAATTTAACTGTTATTGTTATCTGTTTTAACAATACATTTAAAATGGAATCATGTTATGATAATTAAACAAGTAAATTTTAAGCTGATTCACCATGAACTGTTTAGAGCATAACAATACGCTACTCCACATTTTAACTGTTCTTAAAAATACGTTTAAAACATAATTTAAAAAAATAAAAGAAAATATATTTTAAAAAGCGTGTAGAACTGAAAGCGAAACTCAAATATTATTATTTTTTCATTAAATTACTAATCGAATACAAATCGATATCGTTTCGTTGTATTTATGTTAGTTATGTGGCAACATCAAATCTGACAGCTATAGGAAATATGTCATGCGAAATGAAATCACAATTCAACAAGTAAAAAGGTACTAGTGAATTCACAACTAAATAGTTGCCATTGTGATATTTTGTTTGTTATTTTTCAAATAAATTCTCAAGAACTCATATGGAGTGAGATTGTCGATCACATTATAGTGTGACAACAGTTAAAAGTAAGTGTTCAACAGTTTTTAATTTATTAATTCTAGTGCTGATATTTGATAGTGATGAATGTATGAAATGATGAAGTTGTTTTATTTTTTAACATATGCACAAGCTATACCTGACAAACAAAATAGCTTATTTGTAACACAGCGATAAGATTAGCTAGCTAACACCAGATAGTTACGAAATGGACAATTTTTATCAAATACCAAGAAATAAGACAGTCGATTTTTAATTGTTTTTGGACTACTGGTAGGCAGTCAGTCCTTAATTATTAAATAATATAGGGCATTAAGTTTTAAGTAACATTTACCTATATTTGAGTTTAAAGTAAACAAATCTATTTTATTTTGTTCACTTTGTCTTATTTTTTTTATTTAATATTATTTCAGTTGCCATCGTCATCGCGTGAGTGTCATGATTGCGAAGGATTGATAAAGCAGCAACACGTTAAACTTTAGAATGGGAACCATCTGAATCATCTAGTCCATCCTTGTAGCAATCTAAAGTGAGTAATGTATTGAACCTAGAACAACAAAGCTTAGATCATACATCATACAATATACTGCTGCCCAATTTTGTAAGAGCACCACTCACACAAAATCAATGTTTTTTCCTGGTTGTAACAATTCCAATCAACTCACTGTTCCATCAGCATTGCGGGTATGTATTTTTGTGAATACAATTACTATGTACCTCCAGAATGTAGAATCAGTAACTACCATTTAAATAGTAACTCTTGGTATTTACTTTTAGAATTAATATATAACCATATTAAAACATTTAGTGTAGCACAAATTATAGATTTTTCTACATTATTGTAAGATAATATTTACCATCATATAGACTTTGAAAATATTTACAATATGCCCGAATATACTGTACATTATTATCTACGCTTATCAAAGGCACAATGCCAATAAATTCTGTCTGAAGTGCCCAAAATGTCAAGTAAACATAGTGGATGCTTTGCACTTGCTGTATATTTGATAAAAGTAAGAACAGGAGATAGTGATGAATGCATATAGGCATTATTGCAAGTACCAAGAAACAAATTAGAGCGGCTCATGAATATGGCCCAAGAAATATTAAATCAGGATGTTGTTCCTATGAATTTTATCCATCGTTACCACTCTCTGTGCCAAATTCTATTCAGTAATTATGATATTATATCTGAGGCAAATAATTTCTTAGCTTTCCTAGATGTTTTTGTTATCCAAAATCCTAACAACATCATAGGTCACACTGTGTATAGAAAAAAGACCCATACAAACTGATATTTAAGCGTTGAATCTCACCATAATCCTTCACAGTTAGTTACCATGAGCAAATCTTTGTTACAGAGAGCATATGGGATCTGTGAGAACAAGCACCTGGCCGCGGAGCTTCAGCACGTCAAGCAGGTTCTGCACAAAATCAAGCTTCGGGTCCCACGTCTTCGTCACAGTGACCGAGTGAAGCCGACCGCAGTTGAGCGTGTGCCTGCTGTACTACCGTATGTCAAGGGTGTCACCCCAACCAGATAGACATACATCAGATTTGATAGACCACAAATCCTCGTTAAAGAACATTAATTCCTACCAAGGATGATATGTGAGGCTACTGAAATTAAAAAACATCCTAATTTCAGTAGAGAAGGCGGTTGGGTACTGCCACCTGCTTGGGACACTATAATTAATAAAATTAAAACAAACCCCAAGCATACCACTGCAAGACTTAAAGATAGAGTAAGTTCAATCTGCGTAGATTGGACTATAAAAATAATAATAAAAAGCTGAAGGTACTCCATGTCCCAATACTGACATTGGGATGGCAGTCACCTCAGTACCCCGTGACCATGGGTGCTATAAAGCACCTGAAACGTCAGGAATTAATAATAATAGTATAATAATAATATAGCCATTTATTTCCGAACTTTGGGGTTACATAATATTTGTGTTTGAGTTCCTATTGTAATACTCGTTAAAGTAAGTCCCTCTGTTCGGTGTGCCTTTTGGCATAGGCCTCCAAAAGAAAAATCACGCGTCGGGAATTAAAAGTTAAAGAAATTAAAAGCAATAAAATTGGTAAAAGTAGTCGTTAAAAAGCTGTATTTGTGAAAATAAAAAGCTTTATATCATAAAAATCCCGACTTTTTTTAAACCAATTCCTTAACTATTTCATTATTTTAATTGCATATTATCATTTCCATATGCTTTTATATGTGGGCACCCATGGCCGAAGTGTCTATGAACAGTGGGCATCCCCCTTTATCAATATCCCTATTGAAAATGTTAGACCGGAGACCCTTTTTACTGGAAACGAGGCATTCCATCTCAGTCCTCACGGGTGACAACGCATCTGCATTTTGATTTTTAATGGAGGATAGATGTAGATGTCTATGGGCCGCAGCAACCACTTACCATCAGGTGGACTGTGTGCTCGTTTGTCACCCTATTCTATAAAAAAAAATATTAGAGTTTTCCGTGACTAAGCTTGGTTACAAAATATTATTCAAATTCAAAGTCAAAACTATTTTAACCAAGTTAAAAAAAGGAGAACACAGCATTTTTTTCTAGGTTACCAGATTTAGTAGTTTTACTAGTACTAGGGCACACTGAAATGATCGGGAATAGAATATTTCGGATTGAGTTACAATAAAACCTTTTTTTAGAATTTGAACACTGGCCTCTTAGAATCTTAGATGACACGTCGTTAACAGAAATGGAGCTTACGCGTGAACATTTCCGTGCCATAATTTATCAAAATTTTCGTCACGGCTTATCTCAAGATAAATGTCTCAGCGAACTTGTTTCGATTTTTGATGTTGAAGCACCAAGTCAAACGACAATATACGGCTGATATGCCGAGTTCTGATGCGGTCATGTGTCTCTCAGCACTGTTTCTTCTGCAGGTCGACCAAGAACAGTGGTCACGCCTGAAAACATCGCTGTTGTGGAAACTATTATAATAGATGACCGTCATGATGATGACATACAAGCAGATTTGGGCTGTTATCAGTACCGGAATGACTGAAATTCAGTCGATATTACATAATGAGCTGTGTGTAAGAAACCTGGTTTCCCGCTGGGTTCCGACGTTCACAATTTGTCCGTAGAGCAAAAGGCGGCTCGTGTAGATTGGTGCCGGAATACTCTGTAACGCTTCAACGGAGGGAAGTCAAATGCCGTTTATAATATCGTCTCAGGTGATGAATCATGGATTCATTCATACGAACCTGAAAGAAAACATCAGTCAGCAGTTTGGATCTTCGAAGAGTTTGACGAGGTCAAACCAACGAAAGTGGTTCGCTCCCGTAGCGTGTCAAAGAAAATGGTCGCTACGTTTGTCTCGAAAAAGGGGCATGTTGCTAGAATTCCATTACGGGAACGCAAAACGGTTACCGCTGAGTGGTATATCACGGTTTGTTTGTCAGAAGTGATAGCCGAACTCCGAAAAAATAACCCCAAACGTCGCATTATCTTACTCCCATACGGTTCGGAAGATAAATGATTTTTTGAAGCAGGAAAACGTTGAGCTGATAAGCCATCCTCGGTACAGTCTTGACCTGAGCCTAAACAATTTCTTTACATTCCATAGAATGAAAGATTTATTACGCAGTCAACGGTTTGAAGAGTCCGAAGCAGCTGTGGAAGCGTACAAATCAGCCATTTTGTCAACATCAACTTCAGACTGGAATTTCTGTTTTAATGATTGGTTTGCACGAATGAAAAAGTGCATTAAGTTGAACGGAGAATACTTCGAAAAACAATAAAATTCAATTTAGCTATACCGTGCATGTGGTTTTTCTTATTCCAGATCATTTCAGTGTGCCCCTCGTAACACACTTAGTAATGCTTATGTATTTGCCTTCGACTACATTGATGATGTTATCATTTTTTTATATTGAAGTCGGTTGTACAACATTTTTAATTGTACCATTTGTTTCTATTAAGTCTTGTTAAAAAAAAGTTAAAATCAACGCTGGTTCCCAAAAAAAAGACGCTTTCAGGGAAGAACCGATAAGAAACTTTGGGGTATTCTTTTAAGTGCGATGTTACAATTTCTTTTCCGAAATGTCTAAAGCTCTTTTGTAAGGCCTACAAAGACATTCAAATATTTACGAGCTCTTTCACAACTATAGATTAAATCAATACAATGTTAAATTTCTGTAAATATTCCTTTTAAATGCCAGTTTTAATATTATAACATCAGTAACTCCTGGTAAAAAGTTAGTGTTCTTTAATCAGTAGCTAGGGGCCTTGCAAGTAAAGAGTATTTCAAACATCATTGTCCTCAATATATTGATTTATTTTATAGTATGTTTTGACTAATAACATTTTGTAAACAAGGTTTTTTTTTAATTTTATGTCTGATTGTGACATTATATTATAAAGATATTTTTGTAAAATTTCATTCATTTTATCAGAAAAGGCTTTCTGGTTTTAGTTAATCTATATTTAGAAACTTCTAACGTATTATTTCGACCCATTCTACATGAGACACCGTCCATCATATTTTCAAAAAGACATAACCGTATAATTGTTAATTTAATATACTTTTTGGAAACTACGCGTAGTGGCTCCCAAAGCCCAAACCTATAGATTGCCACGTCATTTAATTTTCAAAAATCGAGTATAAAAATATAACCCAATTATAACAGATTTATTAATGTGATATGTGTGCACGTGTGTTAGTAGCGTGAGAGAATCCACCCCATATCCTCGCGTGAGTGCTATAAGAAGCGACAGACAGAAAGTAAAACAGGAGTTTGAACTTAATAATAATAAAAATGCGATTGCCAAGCGCAGCAACTATGACAAATATTCCACTATGGGAGAGGACTATACTGTACTGTAATATACTGAAATAAATAAAAACCTCTTCAAGACAACATTTGCAATAAAAATAGTCTTCTATGCATATTTAATATAGTTTGTTCTTAGAAAAATTGCTAAAACTAAAAATATATCTTCCTCCACCACTCACCATCCATCTAAAGCAGAATTTTTATAGCAGATAGTCACACACCTTGAAATTGAACGCGGGTTGCTCGCGTACTATGAAATTAACATGTTATCGTATCGTTTAGTCTCTAAGCTACGACAGCTCTTTTGGAACTACAAAAAATTTCCGTATGTTTATTGACAAATCTATACAGCTGAAAGAAACTCTCCATGACAATAATATAGATAACTGATATATGGATAAATGCAGAAGTTTCTTCGTTCATAGTTGAGACGATAGGAACGGTGTACGACTTAGAATTTTTATATAATTTTCATATATGGATGTAAGGTTCTACGTAGCCTAGATGCAGCAACAAGTGGAGAGACCAACTAAAAGACAGATAATTATCATGCATAAGTGTTTTAGTTATTATCCGTATAAAATCTAATGCAAAGCGCCGGTGAACTGCTTTCACTGCGATGAGCGGAACCATGACCCTGCATCTAATATCCTTGTCCATTCTCGTACATAAGGCCTGACGAGAGGAGAGTAGAAATGGGAGCGGACGATCATGGTTACATGACCTGGTTACAATCGTTTTAGCGATGCTAAATGAGGGACCGTCCAATAAAAAGGGTCTTTTGCTTTGTTTTGATTATTTAAAGTCATGAAAGATTTAAATAAGATATCTAAGAGATTAATAAACAGAAAACTGCTATTCACTTGGTTGTAACACGATATAAAATATTACAGTGTCCACTTTGTGCTATAATAACGTTTAGAGTAATACATAAAGAGGATTTTCATTGAGATGGGTTGCGCAGCTGAGACTTAAGATAATTGGCTAGGGCTTTAGGCTATAATTGACGGCTAAGCTCAATTCCCCTTAAACATAATCGGAATTATACATTAATATTAGCTTATGCTTTTAACTAAAATCATTAACTTATCAGCAAGCAAAGAGAAGTAATGATAATCATGTTAGATTCGATGCTACTAAAATACAAGTGAGCCTATTCGCAATCGTATATATATATATATATATATATACTGTTGCGTGAATAAGTCAACTAGCGCCATCTAGTGTCAGGAACGAGAGCGAGGGGAGCTTTGCAGAAAATGACATCACAAATCTCTCAACCGACAGCGCCATCCGAAGAACTAAGTTTCTAGAAAATCTACACTCGCACACTCGTCCCTTTGCGCGCATTTACTTGAATATTCCGGATGCTTCTTTGCTAATTTATATAAATAGGCGCTGCAAGATGCGATCGAGGCAGTATTGCAATTGGCGACACAAGCGAAGCTTCGGAGCGGAATAAAGTGAATTAGTGTGTTTAATTATTAGTGTTTTAAGTTTTAATTTGTGTAAAGTAAATTAAAGTGTTAATTTAGGTAATTTTATCGGCAATTTTTATTGTCAGTGCTCCCAAGCTCGTAACAATTGGTGTCAGAAGTGGGATTAAATCATGCCGATTTTACCTAAGGAGGAAACGGAGGGTGTCCGTACCCGAAGTCAACGCCAGCAGGAGACGGACCAGAGGAGGTTTGGTGGTGCAACGCCGCAGACGTCGGAGGGCCAACTGCTAGCCACGGAGGCTGCAGGCCCGTCAGTAGCTCCTACATCTGCAGCACCTGACTTAGGTGCTCTGATGGCCATGCTACAGGAGCAGCTGCAGCGCGCACGAAAGGAACAGGCCCGTCTGTTGAAAGAGCAGCTGGAGGAACAGGCTCGCCGACAGGAGGAACAGGCACGCCGACAGGAGGAACAGGCACGCCGACAGGAGGAACAGGTCCGTCGGTTGGAAGAGCAGCTGCGGGGTGGACAGGATGAACAGGCCCGCCGACAAGAGGAACAGGCCCGTCGGTTGGAAGAGCAGATGCTTTTCATGAAGGACCTTCACGCTACATTAGGGAAAGAGATAAGGGAGGTGAAGGATAAGGTTTCTCAACATGATAACCGCCTTTCGGAAGCTGAGACCCAAATCAACCAAGTTAAGAAAACGCTGGATGAACTCAAACTTGGGGATGGAACTACAACTCCCGTAATAGCTTCAGCACCTTCGCTACGTGGGTTTAAGGTGCCACCGTTCGACGGGACTTCTTCCTGGTCAGCCTACAAAATCCAGTTCGAGGCTGTTATGAAAGCAAACGGCTGGAATAAAAGTCAGGCCATGACTGCTTTCACACTAGGCCTGCGCGACCAGGCCTTAACAATTCTGGAAGCTCTCAGTGAGGAAGTGACTTATGAGCAACTCCTTGAGGCGTTGGAGGCGAGATATGGCGACGCTCACCTGGAACACGTCTTTCGTGCGCAGCTTAAAGATCGCGTGCAGCGCATCAACGAAAACCTGCAGCAGTGGGCTCTAGAGGTGGAGAAGCTGGTGCGAAAAGCATACCGATCTGTACCTGCGCTCGTTGAAGGTAACCTGGTGCAGACATTCATCGACGGCATCCGCGACCTTGAAGTCAGAGCTGCTGTGAGGCTGGGGCACCACGAGACGCTTAAGGACGCCTTGGCCCATGCACTGGAGGTGGAAGCCGTGCGGCAGGATCATCGTTCCCATCGTGTCAGGGAGGTTGCAGCCGCTACAGTCCGTGACCGCAGCAAAGGACTATGGACTACTAGTGCTATGGCTGTGGGGAAAAGGGCCATCTTCGATCCAGCTGCCCTAAGCGAACCCTAGAAAGGGAAATTGAACAATCTCAGGAGGGTAGTGCGGCCAACAGCACCGCCCAGCAGCAGCAGGGACACGAGTAAAAGCCAGAACTGCAGGGCGGGTGCTGGCTGATGTTAAAAGAGCCCCAGGGATCTCGATCTTACAAACCCATGATGGGAACAGCCTAATCATAAAGGGCGAGATCAACGGAATGCCGTGTAAACTGACCATAGACACTGGAGCCTCTCGTACGGTTGTTAGTTCCCAACTTATAAGTCAGTTCCTTGGGGACTCCGCATACAACCGAGAACGCATTAATTTGGTAACAGCCACCGTTCAGCGTATACCCGTCCGTGGAGAGAAGGAGATGGAGTTGAAGCTAGGCAACGTAATCTACCTGCATAATGTCATCGTGGCTGATATAATGGACGACTGCACCCTAGGCCTAGACTTTATGAGGAATAATTGTTGTGAGATCGACGTTAAGCAAGGTGTTTTGAAATGTGGACAGGAGGAACGTTTTACGGAAGGTGCGTTACCAGAGAACGTGTACAGCATTAAGAAGATTGTTTTTCCGCCGAGATCGGAAACGATTGTTCCGGTTAGTCTTCCTCGAAACGCTGGGCAAGCTCACCGTTGTGTACTTGTGGAAAGGGTAAACAATGACCTTCCATGGAAAGTAGCTCGAACCTTGGTCAGGACCACTGACATCTCAGGAGTACGTTTTTTTTTTTTTTTTTTTTTATAGAAGAGGGGGCAAACGAGCATGTGGCTCACCTGATGTTAAGTGACTACCGCCACCCATGATCAACTGCAACACCAGGGGAATTGCAGGTGCGTTGCCGGCCCTTTAGAAAGGAGTAAGCTCTTTTCTTGAAGGTCCCCAGGTCGTATCGGTCCGGAAAAATCACCGGTGGTAAATTATTCCACAGAGAGGTTGTACGCGGAAGAAAACTCCTTTTGAAACGTACAGTGGTGGACCGCCAAGCATCCAGATGGTGTGGATGGTATCGGGACGTTTGCCGTGTAGTGCGTTCACGAAATTTGGCGGCTGGGATTAATCCGAACAATTCCTCAGAGCACTCCCCGTGATAGATGCGATAAAATACGCAAAGAGATGCAACATCTCTTCGCAGCGCCAGTGAATCGAGCCGATCGGAAAGCACTCGGTCGTCAACGATTCGAGCCGCTCTGCGCTGGATGCGGTCAAGTGGAAGGAGCTGGTACTGGGGAGCCCCAGCCCAGAGATGGGAACAGTATTCCATGAGCGGCCGAACCTGCGCCTTGTAAAGTTGCAGGCGGTGTGCCGGCATGAAATACTGTCCCGCTCTGCTGAGCACGCCAAGCTTTTTAGAGGCCAATTTGGCCTTCCCTTCCAAGTGACCACGAAACTGCACGTCACTCGATATGTCGACGCCGAGGATTCCGATACTGGCTGAGGCAACAAGGGGAGTGCCTTGAAACTGAGGGGATACGACAAAGGGGTTCTTTTTAGCGGTTAACGCGCAAACTTGTGTCTTCTGGGGGTTAAACTGGACTAGATTTAGTCGCCCCCAATCCGAGACTCTGTCCAGCAGAGACTCGACTTCAGACACAAGTTTGTCCCGGCACTCAGAGACGTTTTCCCGAGAAATATTGGCTCGGCCGGTGTAAAGAGCATCACCAGTGCTGTCATCTGCATAGCAATGAATGCTACGGGTTTGCAACATATCATTGATATGCAGAAGAAACAGCGTTGGCGATAGCACGCAGCCCTGTGGAACACCAGCATTAATAAGCTTGCAATCGGAGCTTGCACCGTCTACAACGACCTTGATGCTCCGATCTGCAAGAAAACTGGTGATCCAATCGCACAATTTCTCGGGAAGCCCATAGGAAGGGAGCTTCGAAAGAAGCGCTTTGTGCCAAACCCGATCGAAGGCCTTCGCAATGTCCAAACTAACGGCCAATGCCTCCCCCTTGGACTCTACTGCCTCCGCCCATCTGTGAGTTAGGTAGACCAGAAGATCACCAGCTGACCTACCACCGTACGTGTGCTGAACCATTGCGACCGGGAACAGATTATAGAAAAAGGCACACTGATTGGTACTTGTGAGGAAGTGGATTGGTTACGTCGGTGCCAACATATATCGAGTGGGACAGTGTTCTCTCCCCGAACGAATTGGTCAAGGCGAAGAAGTTGTTACTCAAGTACGCCGATGTCTTCTCATCAAACGATGCTGACATAGGAAAGACTGGCTTAGTTCAACACAAAATAAACACAGGAGAAGAATTAGCCTATCCGTCAGCGGCCAAGAAGATTGCCGGTAGCACGTATAAAGGAAGTGGAAACCATGATTGAAGGAATGGTGAAGGATGGTGTTATTGAACCTTCCTCTATTCCACGGTGTTCACCAGTGGTGCTGGTGAAGAAGAATGATGGCAGCATGCGGTTTTGTGTTGACTACCGCCTTCTGAACGACGTTACGAAGAAGGACAGCTATCCCTTGCCAAGAATTGATGACACGCTGGACATGCTTACAGGAGTAAAGTGGTTTAGCACGTTGGATCTAAAAAGTGGCTACTGGCAAGTTGAAATTGACCCTAAAGACAAGGAGAAAACTGCGTTCTCGACGGGAAAGGGTCTGTGGCAATTTAAAGTAATGCCGTTTGGGTTGTGCAATGCTCCAGCAACGTTTGAAAGGCTGATGGAACTTGTACTTACCGGGCTAATTGGCGGTGCCTGTCTGGTCTACTTGGATGACATCATCATCGTAGGCCGTACGTTTGAGGAACACCTTCAAAACCTGGAACGCGTGCTCATGAAGATTCAGAGTGCCAACCCGAAGTTGAGCCCGAAGAAATGTTCACTATTCCAACGGCAAGTTAACTTTTTGGGGTTTGTAGTATCGGAAGAAGGTATCCGCACAGATCCAGAGAAAATCGCCGCTGTCAAGGATTGTCCGGTTCCAAAAGACAAGATGCAGGTTAGAGCATTTTTGGGTTTGTGTAGGAGCACAGATTTTTTACCGGCGATTTGTGAAGAACTTTGCAGATATAGCCAAACCTCTGCACAAGCTAACCGAGGAGAAGCGACATTTCTGCTGTGATGAAAGTTGCAATATCACATTCCAGGAGCTCAAGGACCGTCTGTGCAAAACACCTATTTTGGAATACCCTGATGCAAGCAAAGAATTTATAGTTGACACAGACGCAAGTGATATAGGACTTGGCGGTGTGTTGTCTCAACGGAATGGTGACCAAGAGGTCGTGATAGCGTACTTCAGCAAGTCGTTGTCAAAACCGGAAAGGAACTATTGTGTCACAAGACGCGAATTGCTCGCTGTGGTAAAGTCGTTGCAGCATTTTAGCAAATATCTTCTGGGACGAAAGTTTCACTTACGAACTGACCATGCTGCACTAAAATGGCTATTGCAGTTTAAAAATCCAGAAGGACAAGTTGCGAGGTAGATTGAACTACTGCAGTAATACGACTTTGAGATCGAACATCGCAGCGGAAAATCTCACGGCAGCGCAGTTGCATGTCAAGAAGACCTTGTCCTGAAGATTGCAACCATTGTATTAGGCAAGAGAGTAAGGAAGAGGTATCCGTGAGGATGCTCAGGACGGACCACCTCAGCAACGAGCGGAAGGACAGCTTACAACATGCACATCAGGAAGATCCGGACATCAAGCCGATTCTGGAATGGATAAAGGCCAGTGCTCCCAAGCCTAAGTGGAGCGACGTCTTAGCAATGAGTTCGACCACTAAAAGCTATTGGGCCCAGTGGGACAGCTTGCTGCTTCAGGATGGAGTTCTGTGCCGTAAATGGGAAAATATTAGGGGAGACAGCTGTCATTTGCAAATGGTTGTCCCTAAAACTAAAGTACCGGATGTTCTGCAGCTGTACCATAATGATTGTTCCGGAGGCCATCTGGGAGTTAAACGAACTCTACTGAAGATCCGAGAACGGTTTTATTGGGTCCACTGTCGAAACGATGTCGAGGACTGGTGTCGCAAATGTAAAAGTTGTGCGGCTGTAAAGGGACCTCAGACTCGTAGTAGAGGTGCATTGAAGTTGTACAATGTTGGTGCACCATGGGAGAGAATAGCTATTGACGTGGCGGGGCCGTTTCCGGAGAGTGAAAGCGGTAACAAGTATTTCATGGTTGTGATGGATTACTTCACTAAGTGGCCAGAAGTCTTCGCCATTCCAAATCAAGAAGCTTCAACAGTTGCAGATAAACTAGTTCATGAAGTCTTTTGTCATTTTGGAGTACCTTTAGAGATTCACAGCGATCAAGGAAGGAGTTTTGAGTCTCAAATATTCCAGGAAACTTGCCGAGTTATGGGTACTCATAAAACAAGAACGACTTCTTATCACCCGCAATCTGATGGAATGGTGGAACGTTTTAATCAGACATTGGAGAGGTACCTAGCAAAAGTTGTAGACAATCGGCAACGAGATTGGGACAAGCACATACAACCGTTTTTGTTGTCATATCGAAGTTCTGTTCACGAAAGTACAGCAGTGACACCAGCTTTTGCAAACTTTGGAAGAGAATTACGGCTGCCTGCAGACCTGATCACCGGGATACCACCTGATGCCCCACGCAGTATAACCGATTATGCAAATGACTTGCGGAACAAAATGAATGACATTTATGAGCACGTCAGACAATCGGGCCAGCAAGTGTCTGAGAAAATGAAAACCCGGTACGACCGCAAAATGAACAATAAAGGGTTCAACGAAGGTTCATTATTGTGGTTGCGCAATCCAGTCCGCAGCAAAGGGAAATCTCCTAAGCTTCAAGCTAAATGGGACGGCCCGTACCGGATTGTAACCAGGATCAACGATGTGACCTACCGGATACAGAAAGGCGCAAGAGGGACTCCTAAGATCGTCCATGTGGATCGCTTGGCGCCGTTATTATGGGACCGATAATGCTCGGGACGAGCATATCTTAGGAGGGGGCAGTGTTGCGTGAATAAGTCAACTAGCGCCATCTAGTGTCAGGAACGAGAGCGAGGGGAGCTTTGCAGAAAATGACATCACAAATCTCTCAACCGACAGCGCCATCCGAAGAACTAAGTTTCTAGAAAATCTACACTCGCACACTCGTCCCTTTGCGCGCATTTACTTGAATATTCCGGATGCTTCTTTGCTAATTTATATAAATAGGCGCTGCAAGATGCGATCGAGGCAGTATTGCAATTGGCGACACAAGCGAAGCTTCGGAGCGGAATAAAGTGATTTAGTGTGTTTAATTATTAGTGTTTTAAGTTTTAATTTGTGTAAACTAAATTAAAGTGTTAATTTAGGTGATTTTATCGGCAATTTTTATTGTCACGAACCTCAAGCTCGTAATATTATAATAATAATAATAATAATGTTTATTGATAAACAAAATTTAGTACACACTTATAATCTAATCTTAAGATTAAAGTTTCGGGTAGAACAAACATTTTAAACAATAAAAACTTGAATGCATAAGATGTAGTTTCATTCGAACAAGAAACAAGTTTCACCACTATAACTGTGAACATTATTAAGAATGTAATTATTTATGTTGTGTATTTAATAGTACAAAATTGAAATTTTAATTTTAATTGAGTAAATCTTAATATTTGGAACATTGGAACGAAAAGTGTACACTATAAGATAAAAATTGCTAGCATTTAAACTAGGCCAAGCCTGTGTCTTAAATGCTAGTTTCTTCCTTTAAGTAAATGAACATAGAATATACACTTAAACGTTTTACAAATTACTACTTTTTAATAACGTGTTAATAGGTGTTTATAATTATTTAATATTGTTTTATTTTAATTTAAGTTTAAATTTTAGGGCTCAGCTCATTTTTTTATTATTATAAATAGATCTTCAATGTCGTCATAAGTTTGTGATTTAAGCCAAACTGT
Source organism: Parnassius apollo (assembly GCA_907164705.1). Taxonomy (NCBI): domain Eukaryota; kingdom Metazoa; phylum Arthropoda; class Insecta; order Lepidoptera; family Papilionidae; genus Parnassius; species Parnassius apollo. The sequence continues at coordinate 2,340,068 of CAJQZP010001707.1, forward strand.
CAACTTTTTTTTGCAATTGTATTTGTTAAGCGGATGTATATTAATCATTCGGTTAATTTTATTATATAGAAAAGGACCAATAAAACATTGAAACTTTTTAATAAAGTGAGTCCTAAAGGGAATATTAGGACACACTCTGTCCTTCCTTCGTATTTGGGGTTGTTTTGGGTCGTAAGAGACTTTCTTATGTTGGGATAAGATAGTATCAACTACGTACAGTTGTCTTACCGTCAGCACATCGCACGTTGTATACAATTCAGCAGTGGGAAATCGGTATGGTTTAAAAGTCATAACCTTAAGTAACGCGCGTTGGGCCCTTTCAACTCTTATTATATGAGATTTTTTAGCACCTCCCCACGCTCTTATGCAATATGATATTACGGATTGGGCCATGGCATAGTAGACTGATTTTAAAAGTTCATTGTCAGCAACATGCCACAATGTTTTGAAAATATAAATCAGTTTGCGAATTTTTTCTGATATCATTTTAATTTGTGGTATCCACGTTAGAGTTTGATCCAGAATTACGCCAAGGTACTTTATTGTGGTTGTACGTTCTAATACTATACACTGACATGATGTTATATGTGGATGAATATTATTACAAGTATGGGCTTTAATGTGTATTTCACTAGGAATGCTATTTTGTGCTATACCAAAAGTAATAAACTTAGTTTTCGATGCATTTAGTGTCAGTATGTTTTTTTGAAGCCATTGCGTTGCCTGTTGCAATCCCATTTCTGCCTTGATTCTAGTTTCCTCCCAAGTTTTACCATGAAAAACTAGTACTGTATCATCGGCAAATGTAAAGATCTTACAATTATTCAAATTAAGATTACATAATTCATTTATGTATATTAAGAAGAGGCTAGGGCCGAGGACGCTGCCTTGTGGCACGCCATAAGTGATTGGAGAATCTAGACTAGTCAGGTCACCAATCTTTACCCTTTGTCTTCTGTGAGAAATATAACTTTCAAACACACATAATGGTTTCCCGCGTATACCTATTTTATGCATTTTATCTAGAAGTATGGATGCAGAGACTGTATCGAAAGCTTTTTGCAAGATCTAAGAATACACCTATACATTTATTTTTCTTATCGATTTGCTGAGTAAGATAATCTGATAATCCAGTAACTGCATCAGAAGTACACTGGCCAGCTCTAAAACCATATTGATTGTTTGATAGAAGAGCATTCTTTTCCAAAAAACATATTAATCTTTTATTTATTACCTTTTCTATAACTTTTGATAGGGCTGGCAATACTGAGATAGGACGGTAATTGTTGATGCAGTCTCTTGGGCCAGATTTATGTATAGGATGGATAATCGATATTTTAAATATTTGTGGAAATACACCTGTAGTTAAGCATAGGTTCACTATATGTGTTAAGACAGGTACTATATGATTGTTGCAAATTTTTAAAAGTTTGTTGGATATACCGTCCCAACCAGTAGCGCTGTCATTTTTAAGCCCTATAATAATGGCTTTAATTTCTTCACAGGTAGCTTCAAGCATAGTCATGGAATTTGCAGGAGAGGGTGCATTCGAGTTAGATACCGTTCTTTGGTCACTTGTACGTACATTAACTAATTTATTTGCTAAATTTTCCCCAATATTAACGAAAAAGTTGTTGATATGCTCAACAGAATTTTGAGGAGTGTCACATATACGAAGTAGGTCTTTAGGTATAGCCTTCTGTTTATTTATATGAACAATAGTTTTAATGGTGTCCCAGGTCTTTTTAGGATTATTAGAATGCTTTTTCAGCTCATTTTGTTCATAGGTTCTTTTTAATCGCTTGAGCAGATCGTTGCAATAATTTTTGTACCTTTTATAAATTGTTTGCATAATTTCATTTTTGGGATCTGCTTTACTTTTAGAGTGCATCCTGTCTCGGTTTCTGATGCAACGTAGCAGCCCTGGTGTGATCCAGGGCTTAAGACAATGAAATCTACGTGGTACTAAGATTCTAGTTGAATGGCTGGCTAGGTAATTTGAGAGAATATTTACGAGTCTCTCAGCAGCCCAATTTGCGTCCATGGACATAAAAATTTCTTCAAAATTGGTTGCATCCAAATCTTTGAGAATTCCTTCGTAATTGACTTTAATCAGTACAGACTCCCTTTTTTGGTAGTTTTTAAATGTTAATTCCAAACATGAAATGACTGCTCTGTGATCTGTGAGCGGTGTATTTAAAACCAAGGTAGTTACTGATCTATTAGTATTTACCATAGAATGGTCAAGGCAGTTTGCTCCTCTAGTTGGGTAAGTATGACCAATGAGAAATCCATGACTCGCAAGTAGGTTTAAATAATCATGCGAATTTTGATCCTCATTGTTAGGCTTTACGTCTATATTTATATCCCCCATTATAATGACATTTTTATAAGACTTGTGTGAGGACAATAGCTTATCCAACGAGTCAATAAATACAGCAATACTTCTCTGAGATGGAGATCTGTATAGGGCAATTATGAGTGTATCAACATTTATTTTTATTATTAGACAACTAGCTCCATCGAAGCTTGGTTCCTCAACAGTACAAGTAAATCCATCTTTAATATATACAACTAGTCCGTCATTTTGGTTTATATTATTTTTAGTATAAAACGAGTCGTAGTTTGGAATCGTTGGAAAATAAGAAGTAATTTTATTCCAAGATTCTGTCAGTATATATATTTCACAATTTAAATTAATTCTAGCAAGTAAAACTTTAAATTCATCAAAGTTGCGATTTATACTTCTGATATTTTGGGTCAATACTTTAAAGGTTTGGTTAGTAGACGTAGAAGTTAATATTGTTTTGCAAGACTCTGGGTCACATAAATAAGACTTTCCGGCTATAATATTATCAATGTCACTTGTAATGTACAAGTTATTTGATATATATTTAATATATATATACATATATATATATATATATATATATATATATATATATATATATATATATATATATATATATGTTGTGTGTATTTGTATTATTGTATACGTAGTTAGTTATGCAGAGGAATAAATTAGTTGGTGTCTCGCTAACGAACGTGTATTATTGCAAACAACAGCAATTTAAAAAAACCGTTCACCTCGATTCCTACTATGTACTACGAGTACAACTACTATAGTGTCCAGCTCTATTTAAACTACATCGATTGCTTTCAATTGGTTGACATTTTCTGGAACATTAGTTTTAGGCGGCATATTGAATCCACGTCTATAATTATATATACATCTTTAATATCGTTGTAAATATTGCAAATGTTTATTAAACCTAAAAGTAATATTTAGTAAAAAAACGAATAAGCTGTCATAAATATTCCTCTGAGTTAAACGAGATCCATGATGTTGAACTTTAAAGCACTCTATCTAGAGGAAAATACGTCTATAACACGTCTATAATTGCTGCAGGAATGATTAAGTATTCATGTAAAGAATCCAGATCAGAATATAAAACGCAAGTGCAGAATGTACGGATTACTATGGGCTATTGCCACAATGTGCTACCTAAACGCTTCAAGGTGAATTAAGTGGCATGTTAAGAGACTTATTTATGACTGGTCTTCTTAAAATCAATTTTGTCAATCAAGAGGATTGCTGCTGTATTTCGTATTTTGGATGTAGAACCGGAGACCCTTTTTTATTGGAAATGAGGCATTGACATATATCTTGATCCGTAATCGAGGATACGTACATATACCATTAGATGGACTGCGCGTTCATGTATTACTCTTATTTTATTAAAACAAATCTCATACACCAGATTAATACAATTTACAGTACGGGTAATACAATTTGGTATGCTAACATTTGTCTTTTAATCACATTAAAACGTGTGTATCTTGAAAGCAAATTTGAACAGGGATCTGTTATTCTCAGCAAGCTTGTTACTATTTAGAGCAATCAGGCGGAAGTAAGAAAAAAATTTTAAGTTTATTTTACTTTTTAAGGTTATATTTTAGGAATACCAACATAACAAATAACAAAGACACAAATTAAATTTTTGCCAAACGCACCCATTATTAAAAATAATGGATGCGTTTGGCAAAAAAAGCGCTAGCAAGCGCTTGTAAGCAAAATGGCGATCGTAAGCGGTAAGCGCTGTCAAATCGTAAGTAGCTATTTTCCTCCAGGACACGATGTTAGTTTTAACCGAGGAACCTAACCTAATTTAAAACATATGTTTGTAAAGTATTCATATTAAAAACTTACCAATCATGTATTTTTAATAACATGTATATGTTTATTCATGTCATTATATTACTTAAAACTAAAATATTGTACAAAACAATTTATAAACTCTACTTCAAAACAAAGAAATTAAATAAGCAAAATGGCGGATTGTGTCAGCGCTACTGAAGTACGAGTAGCAATCGTGTCCTGGCCTAAAACTATTTCAGCGCTTGTAAGCGCTTGTTTGCGCTTTTTTGTGCCAAACGCACCCAATGTTGCTATATTATTTGTATTCTATAAATAAAAACTAAATGTTGTTTTAATTATAGGTTACATACGCCGTTGTAATCGTGGACAAGCTTATTTAACTTAAAACAAAAATAGATATTTAAATAATTTACATTATTGTGATAGAGGAAAATTTCTTACACATTTTCATCTGATTTCCTATATGGTTAATGAAAACGTATTCGTTAAAGCTGCGCATTAATCCATAGTATTTGTAACATTCTAAGGTAAAAAAAGTTTAGCTTAATATCTCTTTTGTCGAGGTTTAGACGTTTTGTATTGGTTTATAGACATATATACAATGATACGTATATAATAAAAAAAGAATATAATTGCGTTTATAGACGTAATTTCCCTCGTATTATGATAATACCAGCGTGAAAAAACAGCTCAAAGCTTATGTGTGAGTTATGAGAACCGAAGACCCTTTTTATTGGACGATCCCTTATTCAGCATCGCTAAAACGATTGTAACCAGGATCGTCCGTTCCCATTTCTACTCTCCTCTCGTCATACCTCGTGTACGAGAATGGACAAGGATATGAGATGCAGAGTCATGGTTCCGCCCATCGCAGTGAAAGCAGTTCATCGATGCTTTGCATTAGATTTTATACGGATAATAACTAAAACACCTATGCATGGTAATTATCCGTCTTTTAGACAACTACAATAAGACAACTAAAATACATGTATGTTTGACAAGGGAAAACTAAGCACACAGTACATCTGTAAGTAACTGCATTTTACGGCCCATACGCGCATTTAACGCCACTTAAGACACAAATTGCAGATGTATGTTTAGTATAAAGATGGCTTGCCTCGTTACCAGTCCAGTGCCTACAGATTTTATCACTCAGTACACCTGATAATAATGGGATGCAGTGGTCCATAAACGCATACATTTATCCTCACTTTTATTTAAACTTTGTATTTTATGTGCCACCATACTTTTCATCAAATTGCGGTAAAACTTTGTCAATTGATTGCCTGCACTTACGCAAAGGTTATGGGCATAATATAGTTAACTTACATCAGATGGCGCACCTATCTTACCGACAACTTTATTTGAAAGTTATATAGCTCAAAGAACCGGTAACTGATAGAAAGAAAGTTTCTGAAGTGTACAGCCTCGTACCCGTAAGCAAAGTATGAGGAAGCCCTCAACTAGTTGTAGTAGTCCCGACCTGGTAATAAATACAGAAATTCGATGGATGCAGGTGGCTCAGAACCGTGCTTTATGGCATTCTTTAGTGGAGGCTTTGTTCAGCAGTGGACTTGTTAAGGTCATTAAAAATGATGATCTAAGTAAACTTAAACATATTAATATTTAAAAAATTGTAGCAAAAATTATATGACTACCAATACATAAAGTCATAAATAAATAATTTAAGACATAATGTATTGTATTTTTTTATAATTCATTCAAATTTATCGGTATCCCGATAGATATTATTAGAGTTGTCCACGACTTAAGAGCTCATGACACATGGTAATATGTGTCATGAGGTCTTAAGCTCTTTTAGAACTTATAACTAATTCAATACAAAGTCAAATTTCAATTAATTCAGCGAGTTAGGTAGTGGCAGACTGGTCCCATGTACGCAACGTATGCAACGCATTATGACATCTGAACGCTTGATTTTGTACGAAACACTATGCATTAGAAACACACTTATTGTATTCAATGCAATCACACGCTTCCAACGCAACCTCTACCTGCAATATCCAGATCGGCGTGGGAAGGTGGAGGGGATGTACGTATGTAATCCAGCGCGGACGACCAGTGTATTCCTAGAAATTACGCGTAGCTGTTCATAAACAAATTGACCTTTGCAATCTTGAACGAATTTAATTCGTTCAAGTTTGCAATATACAAAACGCGTGACGGTGCTTTTTGTTGTGAAAATAGTATATGAACAGCTCTTCGATTTAGAGAGGCGATATGAATGTGTTTTAATTGTGTTTTTGGACGCTTTCTATACTATCCGAATGCACTGTGTAGCAGGGAGACCAAATGACACAAGCATATTCAAGAATACTACGGACAAGGCTATTATAAACGGTCAGGAAGCTTTGAGGCTGTTTGAAGTCCTTAGTGCATCTCGTTATGAAACCTAGCAACTGGAATGCTTTGTTCTTAATGTGGGCATAGTGCTCACGAAATGTTAATTTAGAGTCAAACAGCACACCCACATCTTTTGCTACCGTTTTTCTGCTAATGAATCTTCATTAATTTTATAGTCTGTTTATATCTCTTATTTGTAAACGTTATAATAAAACACTTTTTAACATTGAGACGCATATTGTTAAGCCGGCACCATTCAGATATTGAATCAATATCATCTTGTAGCTTAACACAATCAGATAAATCCTGTATTACATGGTACATTTTCAAGTCATCAGCATATAGAAGGCAAGGACTGGACAGTTTACAAATCAGATCGTTTATAAATACAATAAAAAATAACGGACTGAGATGTGAACCCTGAGGAACACCGGATTTAGCTGTGACAGGAGATGACGTGAAACCTTTGAGAGCGACAAGTTAGCTTCTATTATCGAGGTACGAATGAACCCAGCGCAGTAGATTTCCATGAATACACGACATAGCTAATTTTTTACACAGTAAAGAATGGTTTACTTTGTCGAAAGCTTTAGTAAAATCGGGTACACGGCGTCAACATGCCCACCCACGGCAAAAACCTCGCATAAGTAGTTTTTGTATTCTAACAAATTAGTCACTGTTGATCTGCCTCTCACGAAACCGTGCTGCTTGCTAGATATAAGCGGCTTAATTTGAGAATAAAGATGATTATACAACGCAGATTCAAAAACCTTAGCAACACAACACAAAATGCTAATAGGTCTATAGTTTTCGCAGTTAGACTTATTTCCGGACTTGTGAATGGGTACGATGTGAGCCAGTTTTCAAATGGAAGGGAAAGCACCAGACTTTAATGACTTATTAAACAATAATGTTAGTGGTTCACACAGTTGCCTTGCACAATTTGAGAAAATATATAGCGCGAATACCATCATACCCTGGACCTTTGCGATTATCTAATTTCTTTAATTTGTCCAATATTGTATCCTGACTTAGTTCTATATTACAAATACTGTAATTACAATAACTATCACAGTCTACAATATCATTAGTAACAAACTCCTGGTTAATGACTGGTTGAGAAATTTCGAAAGCTGAACTGAAGTACCGAGAAAAAAGTTCGCATATTCCTTGTGCATCAGAAGAAGACTCCGTACCAAGAGTCATAGTCTGTGACATACCTGAGCTACCTACTTTATTGCTAACAAAATTCGAAAATATCTTTATGTTATCCGATAGACCTTCTTTCATGGAGGTAATAAACGATGCGTACACCGATTCCGTGAGTTTTTTACATCTCGTGCGTAACAATGCAAAAGTGTCCAAATCTTTAGGATTATGATATTTTTTAAAACGACGGTGATATTTATATTTTTCTTTGAGACACTTAATTAATGCTGAAGTATACCATGGATATTTGTTATTGGTTTTACTTACAAGCGGTGTGTGTTTTGCAATTAACTTTTTCAAGAGAGTGTAAAACTTATCGACAGCCTCGTTTATATCCGGTTCATTTAGTAAGTTAAACCAATCAACAGTTGCAAGATCCTCTTTTAAATCTGGATAATTACATTTGCGGTAATTATATCTTATTGGTTGCGCACGTTTAATTTTTTTTTTAATTTAAAATTTTCCATTAATACAATTTTCAGTGGGGGTGATGTGAATCTATTCGAGTAAAAGGCTCAGTAGATGTTACGAGCATTTTCTCAGTTGTAGACAAGACGAGATCAAGAAGACGGCTATTCACATTATTATATTATACGTTGCGTTGCGTTGCGTCGTAGTTGCGTTGTCGCTAGTAGCGGCCGCTAGTTCCGTGTGGTTCCGTGGTGGTTGCGACGTGGTTGCGTTGTCGCTATTAGCAGCCGCTAGTTAGTGTGGTTCCGTGGTGGTTGCGACGTGGTTGCGTTGTCGCTAGTAGTAGCCGCTAGTTCCGTGTGGTTCCGTAGTGGTTGCGACGTGGTTGCGTTGTTGCTATTAGCAGCTGCTAGTTCCGTGTGGTTCCGTGGTGGTTGCGACGTGGTTGCGTTGTCGCTATTAGCAGCCGCTAGTTCCGTGTGGTTCTGTGGTGGTTGCGACGTGGTTGCGTTGTCGCTAGTAGCGGCCGCTAGTTCCGTGTGGTTCCGTGGTGGTTGCGACGTGGTTGCGTTGTTGCTATTAGCAGCCGCTAGTTCCATGTGATTCCGTAGTGGTTGCGACGTGGTTGCGTTGTCGCTAGTAGCGGCTGCTAGTTCCGTGTGGTTCCGTAGTGGTTGCGTCTTGGTTGCGTTGTCGCTAGTAGCGGCCGTTAGTTCCGTGTGGTTCCGTGGTGGTTGCGACGTGGTTGCGTTGTCGCTAGTAGCGGCCGCTAGTTCCGTGTGGTTCCGTAGTGGTTGCGTCGTGGTTGCATTGTCTCTAGTAGCGGCCGCTAGTTCCGTGTGGTTCCGTAGTGGTTGCGTCGTGGTTGCATTGTCGCTAGTAGCGGCCACTAGTTCCGTGTGGTTCCGTAGTGGTTGCGTCGTGGTTGCATTGTCGCTAGTAGCGGCCGCTAGTTCCGTGTGGTTCCGTAGTGGTTGCGTCGTGGTTGCATTGTCGCTAGTAGCGGCCGCTAGTTCCGTGTGGTTCCGTGGTGGTTGCGACGTGGTTGCGTTGTTGCTATTAGCAGCCGCTAGTTCCATGTGATTCCGTAGTGGTTGCGACGTGGTTGCGTTGTCGCTAGTAGCGGCTGCTAGTTCCGTGTGGTTCCGTAGTGGTTGCGTCTTGGTTGCGTTGTCGCTAGTAGCGGCCGTTAGTTCCGTGTGGTTCCGTGGTGGTTGCGACGTGGTTGCGTTGTCGCTAGTAGCGGCCGCTAGTTCCGTGTGGTTCCGTAGTGGTTGCGTCGTGGTTGCATTGTCGCTAGTAGCGGCCGCTAGTTCCGTGTGGTTCCGTAGTGGTTGCGTCGTGGTTGCATTGTCGCTAGTAGCGGCCGCTAGTTCCGTGTGGTTCCGTAGTGGTTGCGTCGTGGTTGCATTGTCGCTAGTAGCGGCCGCTAGTTCCGTGTGGTTCCGTAGTGGTTGCGTCGTGGTTGCATTGGTCGCTAGTGAGGTGCGGCCGCTAGTTCCGTGTGGTTCCGTAGTGGTTGCGTCGTGGTTGCATTGTAGTCGGTATCACTCACGCAGTCAATAATGACGGGAAAATGTGGTACATGTAAACTGTACTATTCATTTCCAATACAAAATGCGCCCGCCCGCGTGGTGTGGTTGTGGTTGTGATGTGTGACCCTTAATGTTTGCAATATAAATCATATATTTTTTACAGAATTACTACTTAAACGTCCAAAACTCCAACATAGGTAAATTTGGTAGAGATACAGTTAAATTTTATGATTTATAAGGTAATCCTTGAATATATAAAGAAGCATATTTTATTCTCAGAAAATATCAAAAGTTTGACACACAAAAGTACAAAGGAATAAATCGATCAACATAATTTTCCTGTTCCTATACTAGTATGGAGTTTTCTTAATCCAATACATTTGCTTTTTACATAAAAATTTAAGTTTCGAAGATATTGGATACGTAAAAGAATAATTATTTGCTTTGTGGCGTGGATATATAACATCAGACTAAGTAAATAATTCTCAAACTCGCTCACACCATCAGATAACATGGTACTCGTATTTATATTATATAGAATTTGTTACATTAAAAACTTTTTTCAAAAAAATGCTAAAACATAGCATCCTGACGGAGACTATTTATTTTACAGCATAGAAACAGTTATTCAGTGCAGGAATGAATCATCGGTCCTGCAGTGCTGTAGTCAAAAGGTTAAGCCATGCTGCAGCTATATTATGTTTGTAGCAGGAATGGGTCGGCTCGACCGGGGAAGGACCACGCTCTCACAGAATACCAGCGTAAAATAACAGCTCAATGATGCTGTGTTTCGTATTGTGAGTGTAGAGAACCAGAAACCCGTTTTACTGGAATCGAGGCATTCCATCTTAGTCCTCAAGGGTGACAACGAGTCTGCATTTTGATTCTTCATTGAGGTTAAATGTAGGTGTCTATGGACCACAGCATTCACTTAATATCAGGTGGACTGTGTGCTCGTTTGTCACGCTTATTCTATAAAAGAATATAAAAATTACGAGATGCTATATATCGGTAAAATTATTCGCGGATAGACATATACAGCACTAATGTAATTCGCCTATGTTGTCAGCACTGTTAATCAAAAGTTAATGTCATGTCTTGATGTTGGTAGAGTAGTTTGGCGCCTTTCATAAATTTACTTTTACTAAAGGAGTCCCATCTTAAACGTAGTGATTATTTTCTCTTTGTTACACATATGCATTGGAAAGTATATTTTGTGTAAATTTCGGCTCTGCTGGTGGTTTTATATTGTTGGAAGACGGTCCAAAAATTTTTAAATGTTTATATTTCATAAAAATCCTACTAAATGATAAAAACCATAATATTAGTTGTTCTATTATAACCTCAAAATCTGTTTTTTTTAATATATCCTTTCCGCAGCTAGTCCGCAATAAAAATAAGATCATCTAGGAATTCTCTAATGATCGACAATACAACACACTATTATCTTATGCTCTTGGTTTCAGGGCGAACAATGTATGGGCGCAGAGCAATGTCCTATGTACTCGAGCGTCCGTTAAGAGGAGACAAAAGTGTCTGACGCCAAACGTCATTGTATACGTAAGTCATAGTGTTCTGTTATCAGTAGCTAGACGGAAAGTAAAACAGGAGATAGTTAGTAGCATCTTCTTGATAGCAACTCAATAATAATGTGATTGTCAAACAGGTGCAAAGCGTGACAAATATGAAAAATATTCCACAATGGGAGAGAACTAAATTTATAGTGTAATACGTGGTAGTCTGAAAAGTTTCCGACCTAAAGAAGATACAAGACATTTTTTAATTTTTTTTTTTATTTTTCTACATAGTCTCCTTGTAACTCTACACATTTCTCCCAGCGACGCTTCCATTTCTCTAACTCGTCCAAATAGTACTCTGAATTTTTCTCTGCAAAATAACTTGCTGTCGCCTCACTTGACGAAAATCTCTGTCCTCCGAGCACAATTTTTATATGAGGGAACAAAAGAAGTCCCTTGGGGTTAGATCTGGTGAGTAAGGCAGTTGGTCGAGCAGTTGAAACCATAATTCATAGATTTTCACTATGGCAACAAAATGGTGTGAGATGGCGTGTTGTCTTGGTGAAAAAGAATTGAATGTAATTGATTAAGATAACTCCATGACTCCACTTTCCTAGCCAGTTTAACAGTTTTGTAACAGTTTTTGCTTTTTTGGAGCCGGTTCCCCTTTTGCAGTGCAATGTTTTGACTGTATTTTTTCGGACGTTTAATGATGTATCCAAAATATATCCACAATAATTAATCGGCGCCAAAATCGGAAATTCTAATCGGATTAATTGCGCCTAAGCTGCACCAGCAGCGCGTTGGAAATGATCATTCGAACATGTTTTTGTTCTAACGTGAGCAAACGCGGCACCCAATAAGCTGACAGCTTTCTTATGCCTAAATCTTGATTTAATATGTGACAAGCACGTTATTTAGACATTTTCATAGCCTTTGCTATGTCTCTCACTTTAATTTGGTAGTCATCTAGCACCATTTGGTGAACTTTAGCGATGTCATCGCCAGTAATTGGAGTTTCTGGACGTTGTCGTTCATCGCCTCCCAAGCTCACACGGCTATGTTTAAATTCAGCTGCCCAAAATTTTACTGTGGTAATTTTTACAGCATTGGGTGACAAACGAGCACACATGATAGTAAGTGAATGCTGTGGCCCATATACATCCACATTTATCTTCAACTAAGGATCAAAATGCAAATGTTGTTGTTAACCTTGAGGACTAAGATGGAATGCCTCGGTTCCAGTAAAAAGGGTCACCGGTTTTCTACACTCACCATGAGAAACACAGCAGCCTATAAACTATGGAACTTGAAAAAAATTGAAGACATGTGAAGTACGATCAACACGCATTGGGGCAGTGCGGCAGGCATTTCCTTACCCTAAAACTCTCCGAAATGAGAGGTGTTCTGTATCCAGCAGTTTAACGTATATAGAATGTAACTTTATGGTACTTGATACCCGGTCAGATCTAAACTGTTTTATTGGCGAAGTCGACAACCCCAAATGTTTGTGCCAAACTTAGGCTCATTTTCACATTTATATTTTTGGTGAGATTTGCATTACGTCATCGCCGTTATTGCTGGATCATAGGTTTCAGTTTGGACAATGCGATTCTGTTGTGAGCTGGATACCACTTATTTGGAATTTATTGGATTTGCCTTCGTCGTTCCTTATGATATTTACAAGATAAAATTTAATATAGCCTCTACAGGCAACAAAAGGCTATTTAAGTGTTGATTAAATATGAAGTAATCAACGAAAAATCAAAATTTATAGGTTTTGACCGAATAAATGATATTAAATTAAATTGTACCTAACATAATGAAACACACTTTAATCTCATTCTGAGAACAAAGTCTAAAGCATGCCAATAGGTGTAATTACACCATTTCTTGATGAAAACAAATTTTATTTGGAAGCGCATGCTCTAACTTTACGACGCCTGCTTGTAATTACACGGATCGTTTCCCGACCGCTCTGTGTTTACTTATTGAAATTCATTAATTTATTATTTATGTTCAACAACCTTTAATCATTGTGTAAAAGTAACCAGGTTGACCGTGTAGTGTCGGTGTAAGAATATCCACTTCCCCATATCATCCAGTGGGTGTCTTAAGAGGCGACAGATTGAAACAAATCAGGAGATGGGCGGCAGCGTCTTTCTAATACCGACTAAAGATGAAAACTGTGGTTGCCAATCTGCTTTCCAAGCGTTTATGGCGTACTATTCCAAGCAATTATGGCAAATTACGAGGCAATTATTGGAGCAAGCCTGTGTCCAGCAGTGGGCTTTTTGAATTCCAGAATTACGTCCTTTACGTCACCGGCAGTCGATTCATACAGAAAAATGGTTATTCATGATGGTCATAAAATTCGCATCATGATGCGTGTAGATTGCAATTTTTTTGCACAACAAAGACAAAATGGATATTATTAACGGATTTTTATGTTATCCACTAATACATGTTCGTTGGTTTAAGGTGCTCTAAATTTGCTCCGTGATTAATAAAATATATAAACGCTAATTTGATCGATAATGCAATCCTTGTGCTCTCTGCCACTTACACAGTCTCCATTAATGTAAAAGAACATTCAATTTTTCTCACATAATCCCACGTAATTAAATTAAAAGGTGACAAAATTTAAGGTCTAAATAGTTTGGTACTTGTGTTGAGCTAGTTTAAGAAAGTATCTCACTCTAAGTGTGCTTATAGTGAGTGATTAAACTATCAAAATGTTAAGAGGAAACTTCAGACGAACCGCAACCAAATTCTAAGTACAAATACTTTATAGTTTGTTACTTTAAGATAAATACCAAATACTTCTTCTGCTAACCGGTACTATTTAGTCTATTTCTATTTAGTGTATTATTTATCGCTAACGTTTACTAAGCAGTGGTACTAGGCAGTGGTATAAGAATATGAATTACCCCACAGTGCCCTGTAGCTGTCATAAGATGTTACAAAGGGAAACTGATGCAGGAGATTGTCAGCACCATCTACCTGATAACTACTCAAAACAGTAACAAAATGTCTTTTCCAAACCGCGTGGTAAAATAATTGGTTTGATGAATGGATGGATATTACTTAAGTAAAAAACACGTTGCAAGTCTCTAGATAGGCAATGATTCATTTTTCAAAGGGGATGACCTCCTAACCCTTTACAACCGGAGATCTTTTTTCTGTTCAATTAATTTACAAATTGTAATTTCTAGTTATTTAGGGTTCAGAGAACCTAGAAAAACTGGTAAAAAAATCATGTACCTCTGAATAACTGTAAAAATAACCCGCACGATCGTGACGATCAGGAATAGTTTGACATCGTCACGAACGTGCGGGTTAGTTTTACAGTTATTCAGAGGTACATTATTTTTGAACGTAAGAAAATAAATGAGGAAATCGAAAACACTACTGAAATAATCAACGTTGTTTATTTTTTTTTGTTATAATATTTTATAATTTTGTCTATATCTAAAGTATCTATCTTAACAATATAATATCTAAAGTAAAACATTCTAAACAGAAAATAATTTTGCATAGCGTTAATCTTTTTTGGAACTTAAAAATAATCAACATAGGAACGAATTAAGATCTCCAAGTTAAATACCTAAATTATTAAAATATTCAATGATTAGTTATCGCTCTTTGTATGATACAATCTAAAACAATCTTTTCGTCTCGAAAGGCACAAGTAAACGTTGCATTTTATGCAACGAATTTTACTTCGACTAGTGCACGTTTCTAGCCTGTATGAGCGTGGTGCGGATAATTCATTGAATGTAGGCAGATGATCGTAACCGTCATACCTTTTAGTATCAGAAGGCCTTGATGGCGTATACTTTTACTTTGCTGGCGGTTGCTCATCTTCTGTCAGTGGCGTGACTTAATCGCCGGTTGCGGGCTGGTGTATTTAACCCAGCATCAGCTACTTCCATTTTAAAATTTAAAAGGGCTAATATTTTTTTCCTCGAGAGCTTATTAGCCTTACAATCGATTTGATACTTCCGCCATGCGTTAACCACTGCCAAATCTAGAAAGTGGATAATCACTTCGAGAGTCCATTTTTTAGTTTTTATAAAAACTCGATAGTACTCCATCATCTGGTTTAAGATGTTCACTCCACCCATGTGTTTGTTGTAATTAGTTACTATTCTTGGAGCAGTAATATCCTTGTAGGATTTTGTTAATTTATCCCATCTTTTTTACATAATCAGTTTTTTCGGCACCAGTACAATTAGAAACCATCAAAACTGATTTGTTATCTTTCCATTTTACCAATGATAACGGTTCTGTGACAAATTGTTGACTTTCGCCACGTAACATAGCCCTGTCTTTCTTAAATTTCAGCTCTCCCAGGAATCCTGTTCATCACTAAGGTACCAGTACTGTGCAAATTCTGCCGATCCATATCTTCTAACAATGGGATTGTTGTGAAATAACGATCGTGGTATACACAGCTACCAGGCGGAACAGTCTTTGTTAAATACAGAACAACTGATGGACCATGGCCTAAGCTCGTATCCCCAAACATTGTCTTGGCACCTTTATAAATCTCAAAATCGATCATGAGGCCATCGCTAGTAGTAATGACATTTTTTTAATACTGTTGGTCGTGGCTTATTTTTTACGACTTGCCTCAATGCACAACGTATCATCTGTTCATCAATACTATAGTATCCAGGAACTCTCTCTAGCTTACAACAAGCATCCCGAACTCGGTCGATGATAGGTTGCACTTTCCAAAGTGGATTAAGAAGAGAATTGTCGTTTCGTGGTGGTGGTGATGGTGGAATCGGTCACGGCTCATGCTGTTTGAAATTAAGGGCAGTTTTGTAGACAATCGCCAGTACATTGGTAAACGAGTATACGAGATGACGCCCATTATCAAGTGGATGCCGAACATTTTTGCTATCTCCTGTGGTGTAGTTTTAAGCTCTGTTCAGTTTTTGCGAAGGTGGTAAATATTGGAGCAATGAGCATCAAGTTCGAAAAAAATCTGCATAAAAGTAGTCTTGTACATACTAACTAGGTGTCCTTACTGGTCCCGAAGATTGCCTGGGATAGTTATGATCCTTGTCATTGAAATCAGTTTGCTTCCATGCAGCTATTCGCTTAGTAGAACAATTTTGAAAAATTACCTCATTAGATGATCGTATCAATCGTGTTGGAGTAGACTGAGGTTGAGCTGATGCGGAATCTGTAGTTTCTGGCTCTGAGACAGGATATTCATTTTCCTTGTCAAGGATATCTTGAAACAATACAGGGTTAAAATCTTTTTCACCACCATCGTAAAGTTCCTCATTGTCAGAATCATTTCTGTCTTGTATGAGGTTCAAAATATCTTCATCCCGCAAAACTGTGCCTAAAAACAATAAAACAAAAAATTTACTGACGTACAACGTGGAAAAAACATAGTTTGAAATTGTCGATTTTTAATAGTAAATATTGCAATGGAACCCGGATCGTCACGATCTATGCTTACAAGATCATAGGCGCAAGAAACACGCTATTATTTCAATTTCAAACATGATATCGTTTAGTTTGATTAATACCATAAACAATGAAAACAAAATAAGTCAACATATAATGTAAAGTGTGAGAAAATAATGTACTTACGTGAACGCGTACCCTCGCCAAAGTATGCAGCTATCTCCGACAACGGTCCGCTTGCCATTGATAGGTTACGACAACTCAACGTTTTGTCTATATAAACGGAAAACATACACACGATCGAGCGGAGTAGTCGTGGTGAGTCGTCACAGTACAGTAAATGTAAGAGTACAGTCCGATCAGGTACCTCGCCGCATTCGGTCGCCTGCGACCCAACCGTTGTGCTATTGTTCGGTCGAGCCCATGCGCTCCCAGTGCGATAATAAGAAGAAAGAAGACAAGGACATTTTTACCTGCGTGCGCGAGTGCTTCGGTGTCGTTGTGCTCCGTTACGGCCGCCAGGTGCGTCGGGCCGCCGGCCCATTGTTCTGTTTCGTGTAGTACTAGTGTAGTGCCCCACGTTCTCCGGATTTCCAGTAAAAACTGTAAGTAGTTTTTATTACACACCCGCTGCCTCAGAGGCAGCTATTCTATTTTTAAATTTCTGTGTTCGCTTGTCGCACTAGGCGACAGCTAGGTACATACCCTAGCGTACCAACGCGCTAGTTGTATAAGTGTTCGTTTAGGCACACACCTCCCCCCGCCGAAAGGTGGGGGGCTTGATACACAAGTGTTTTAACCACTGACAAGATGGCGGCTATAACTATAGCCGAACTCGCCGACTTCTTCGGACAAGTGTGCCCCGACGCTTGGGCTAAATTCCTAGCCCAACGTAACACGTCCACCGCTGAACGCCCAGTAGTTCGTATCGACGATCCCGCTTCACCGAGCTCCGGCCGCTCGACCCCTGTGTCCATCGACACAGTCTACGACGCCGCGTCTCCTGCGCCTTCTGCGCTCTCCACCCGCAGTCCTTCACCGTTGTTTTCGGACGCCGAATCAGGCTCCGAAATGGATATTGAAATTCACCGACCTACTAAACCCGATGACGAAGGCTTCACCCTAGTCTCGGGTAAAAAACGTAAGCGCACCGCCGCGAAAAAGGGAAACGAGCCTCACTCGGCCCCTACGTCGCCCAACGCCACTCCGGCAAAAAAAGTCGCGCCTTCCGCGCGCAAAATTACCGCGATTAAAACCGCGAAACCGACTCAGGCCGAACCTAGAAAGGAGAAGCCGCCGCCACCTATAATTTTACAGGACAAGTCGTGCTGGAGCAACCTATCCAAGTGGATAGACTCCAAGAAAATATTCTGCCCCAAAGTCCACAATGGACCACAAGGCATCCGCATCCACGTCGCAACGACGGACGATTTCCGCGCTTTAACTGCGCATTTAAAAGCTCAAAACTTGAGCTTCCATACCTACTCGCTCGCGGAGGACCGTAACCTCCGTGTTGTAGTTCGCGGACTCCCTAAAGAGCTTGACTCCGAATCCATTCTAAGCGATCTTAAATCGCAAAACCTACCGGTCAGAGAAGTGCACAGGATGCACCACCCTACAGACAAGAAACGATACTTCTCTGTCTTGTCATACTGGACCTGTCTCCAGAGGGCAAACAAATATATAATATCAATAGAATATACAATCTCACGGGGATTGTAGTAGAGTCTCCGCGTAATAGGCACTGGCAAGCCACCGCCAGTTATACGGCCACTCGGCTAAGAATTGTTTCGCCAGGCCTAGGTGCGTCAAGTGCTTAGGCGATCATGGCACTACTGAGTGCCCCCGAACGCCCGAGACGGAGGGCCCTCCAAGCTATGTTCTGTGCGGCGAAGAGGGACATCCAGCGAGCCATCGCGGGTGTTCCAAAGCGCCGCGTAGGAAGCAGAATGGAGGAGCTATCCGGCGCGGACGTGCGGGCAACCCCAGTAGGTCGCGCCCACGGCATTCTGCCCCATCGATCGCACCAATCTCGGTGCCGCAACCCGCGCCCGCTCAGGCTACAGCCAAGCCCGCCCCCGTTAAAGGGACTTCCGAGCAAGGCCCAAGCCTTCCGGTGCCTTCAGCACCTAAGCCCAACGCATGGGTTAAGCCTCCGGCGATAGTCAGCGCGGCCGCCTCACGGCCAGTGCCTCCTCGCCAGGCCCAAAAGCCCAAACCCGCCCCTCAGGCACCGTCAAACATCAACACTGACCTTTCGTTAGTGTTCAACTTCGCTAGCAGCTTTAATGTGGCCGAAGTCACAACTCTAGCCCGCAAACTTCGCGAAGCTAATTCGATTCAGGATAGGCTCAATGCTACCATTGAGCATCTTAGTCTTATCCAAGCGATAGGTTCGTTCCAGTGCGCCTAAGCGACTCTTTTCTTTTTAACTAAAATGGAAGTAAGACCTGTAGGTAGAACTAAGCCTAGGTCTATGACTGTCGCGTACTTTAATGCAAACGGAGTCAGAGATCAAAAGGAAGAGATCATGTATTTTCTACGCGACCATGACATCGACATCATGCTAGTGCAAGAGACCTTCTTGAAACCTAGTTTGAGCGATCCCAAAATAGCTAATTATACCCTAGTAAGAAATGATAGGTTGACCGGACCTAAAGGCGGCACCTTGATCTACTACAAAAAGGTCCTTGCAATGTGTACCGATAGATACTCCGCCGCTTACTAACTTAGAAGCGTCGGTCTGTAGGATAGCACTCACAGGCCATCCGCCATTAATAATTGCATCAGCATACTTGTCTCCCGTAAAAAGCATACTAGATTCCGACATATCGGCTCTATTAAACCTAGGCCCTAGCGTATTAATCGCAGGAGACCTAAATAGTAAACACGTTATAATACGTTATACATACGTTACAAAACGTTGCCGACAAATCCGCACCGATGCCGCCTCTCGTGAGGCTGGACCACCCCGATCTCGCCCTTGATGATCTCGAAAAAGCCGAATGCCTAGCAGACAGTCTAGAGTACCAGTGCACGCCATCCACCGCACCAATAGATCCCGCTCACCTATTAGAGGTAGACGGTAGACGGAAGTAGAACGTAGGTCCGCGCTGCCACCAGCGGGTGAACCTCTCGATCCTGTGACAGTAGATGAAGTCACCGAAACCATTAAAAGTCTTAAAAATAGATCAGCCCCTGGGCCAGACGGCATCAGCAACAAGGTTATCAAATCCCTTTCGGCGCCACTTATTTGCCTCCTTGTAGGAATATTTAACACCTTTCTCACGAACTGCTCCTTCCCGGACATCTGGAAAGAAGCAGACGTAATAGGGATCCCAAAACCGGGTAAACCGCGTAATCGTCCCTCTAGCTACAGACCCACTAGCCTGCTCAATACATTGGCCAAACTATATGAGCGCATTATTCATAAGCGTCACCGTCATTTCACCGAAACTAACGGACTCCTCCCAGACGAACAGTTCGGCTTTAGAGCCAATCACTCATGCACTCACCAGATTCATCGCCTAACAGAATACATTCTGTCTGGCTTCAGCCAAAACCCGTTAAGAAAAAAGTCTCTAAACACGGGAGCCCTCTTCTTCGATGTCGCGAATGCGTTTGACAAGGTCTGGCACGACGGCTTGATATACAAGCTGTACAAACTAAAAGTGCCCGATAGGCTCGTGCACATCATACGAGCTTTCCTTTCGAACCGCTCTTTTCGATATCGAGTGGAGGGAACTCGTTCTTCGAAACGTTTCCTCAAGGCCGGGGTTCCACAGGGCTCCGTACTTTCTCCACTCCTATTCACACTTTTCACGAGTGATATCCCAAAAGACCCCGTAGTGAACACCGCTCTCTTTGCCGACGATACGGCACTCTTTGTGTCAGACCCCAACAAAAATAGACTCGCTATAAAGCTCCAAAAAGCGACCAATCGCCTTGGTGAATGGTTCCGCCTATGGAGAATTGACGTGAATCCCGAAAAAAGTGTAGCAGTATACTTTCAACGGAATTCTACAGGAGGTTCTAAACCCAAAACAATCTCGTTATACGACCGCCCAATCCCTTGGGAAAAATCGGCCAAATATCTAGGCGTCACTTTCGACTCCCGCATGAGTTTCAAGACGCACATAAGTGTAGTACGCAACAAAGCCAAGTCAATAATTGGCCGTCTACACCCCCTCGTTAATAGCAAGAGTAAACTGTCCCTAAGACACTAACTCCGACTATACAAAACCTGCATTAGACCAGTTATGTCATATGCAAGTGTAGCTTTCGCCCATACATATAAGACCCATATTTTAAAACTCCAAAGAGTACAAAATTTTTTCATCCGGAAAGCCACCGGCGCACGGTGGTATCAACGGAATTCTGACTTACACAATGACTGTGAACTACCATCTATCTCCGAATATTTTAAGGAGATGTCCCAACGCTACTTTGATAAAGTAGAAACCCACCCTAACCCGCTAGTGGCAAACGCAGCTAACTACGTTCCGATAGCAAACGTCGCGCCCAATCTACGTAGACCGCGAAATGTTTTAATAGAGCCACCCATATCGCTCGATCCAGTCGACCCAAGCGTCGCAGGCACATCACACAACGACACTACACCCTCACTAAATGGGACAAACATAAATAGGACAACGAATGGGACGCGTCGCACCCGCAGACGGGCAAGACGCGTTCCAGCTCACACCGCGTACTCACCGTACACCCGCGTTACTGGACGGTTCTCACCGCCCAGACCATCGACCGACACGAGCTGAGCAGTCAGAGACGGGGGTCCGCACACCCCCCCCCTCGGACTGCGGTTAGATAGCTCAAAGAAAAAACGCCTAAAAGGCGACATGATGATTGATAACAATATCAAATCATAAATCATTCATCATCATTTTCACCTCATTGCCTTTCCCTTTTTAATTAGCTCGCGGCCTTGCAGGCCGCGAGCCCTGTGACATGTTGAAGCTGTAAGAGTCGTATAGACTAACAGCATTAACGTCAAGATAATAGAGACGATCGAGCGAAGTCGGTTGCGCTCACAAAAATTAGTTAATTTCGCGGGAAAAATTTTTTTTCGATCGTCACGCTCGTATACAATCGGTTACAAAGGGCTAAGGGGCTTTGACCAGTTTATATATAAAATCCATTCACAGCTTTCCAAAATCTGAATCTGAAACACTGAAAGGTCTTACAAAAGGCATTATTTTATTATGTGGATATCTAATATATACCGAAATTAAACTTATTTGATATTTGGAGACAATCAATACCATTTCTAAAAAATTTGGATGCAAAATCAAGTCAATTATTACTCTGTAATCTTCCAATGAACAAATTTTGATAGATGTTAAATTACCCCTGTAAGACGTAAAGTTTTTTAAGTTTCATACTATATGCGCGTTTATATTATATGCGCAGTAGAATCAGAGTAATTGCCAAAGCCCAACGGATTACTAAGCTGAAGGTCCAATGGGTCGGCCATATAGTTTGAAGAACCGAAGACGTTGGAAAAGAATGGTTCTTGAGTGGCAGGAGTGACAGACCGACAGGCAATGTGCAGGGTGACACCCCGCTAGATAAAGGAACAATCTGGTAAGAGATACAGGAAATCAATGGTTATATATACGTAAGCTTAGAACTGGGCTTAGCAGTGTTCGTTTGAGTAGGCTTATGTTTAGAAGTAGACTTGGGAAGAGCTCTGATGATGATGATAATGATGATAGTAATAGTGATACGTACTGAACTATATTAGATAAAATAAATATTAAAAATGCTATGTCTTCCAAGAGGTGGTAGTGTAACCATCAAATTAAAATATTTTGTGTTATTTTAAAATAAAAAATATTCCATGTAAATTATTCCACTTTTATTCCATCAATATGCAAGAAAATCTGTGCTGCAAATTAATGAACTATGTTTTTGCTTTTAAACCGAGTGACTGACGATACCGGATTCAAAAATACTCGAATGAATACAATTTAAATAATGATAACTTCACTTATTAATTAAGCCCGAACAGTAAATATTTGCCGTGTAGTGGCGGTTAAGAATATCCACTACCCCATATCTTCCCGTGGGTGTCGTAAAAGGCGGCAGAGGGAAACAGGCAGGAGATGGGCAGCAGCATCTTCCTGATTGCAGCAATTTTACAACGAAAAAAAAACTGTGGTAACCAAACCGCTCGCCAAGCGTGGCAACGATTGCAATATATATTCCATGATGAGAGTTACGAAGAGACAGCCCCCAGTCCCCAGCGGCCTCGCTATTCCTGGCTACGGTGACGACCATGGCAATGGCGGGGCAGGGGGTGCTAAGAATCTCCGGTGGATATACGGTTGCCACCTAAGACAAATCAACCTGGCAACATACACACACCCTGAGGACTGATGAAAAGATCCTTGATCTGGAAGAAGAGATAGACAAGTTGCGCTGGAATATTGTAGGATTATCCGAGGTCCGAAGAGAGGGGGAGGATACAGTGATCCTCGATTCGGGTAACTTGTTTTATCAAGGGAAGGCGACCATCTGTGCCAAGGAGGTGTTGGAGTTATCATCCACAGGTCTCTTGTTAACACCGTTGTAAAGATAGGAAGTGTGTCTTTCACAGAAAGTCATACAGGTTTACGCACCAACCTCACCACATCCCAATGAGGAGTTCGACGAAATGTATGAGGATATTTATAGAGCCATTCATTCCTCCAAAATACACTATACGGTGTTAATGGGAGACTTCGCGTATCGATTTATCAAAATATTTAAGAGGAAACTTCAAGTATGCCGAAACCAAATTCACAGTACAAATACTTTACAGTTATTTACGTAAAGCTAAATACCAAATACATCTACTGCCAACGGATAATATTTTATCTATTACTCCTTAGTATATTATTAAACGTTAACGTTTACTATGCAATATAGTATAAGAATACGCACTGTCCCACATTGCCCTATAAGTGTTATAAGAGGTGACAAAGGGAAGCTGAAAAATGAGATTCCAAGCAGCATTTTTCTGATAAAAAATCAAAACAGTAACAAACTGTCCTTGTCAACCCGTATGGTTATATAAGTTCAGGACTACTATATAGGATTAATGAAGAGTTGGATATTATTTAAGTGAAAAAAAAAAACAATTAGGAAGTCTAAAGATAGGCAATAATTCACTTCTGAACGGGGATGTCCTCGTAGTGGGTTTCGACCAGTCGACGTACTAAACCCTCTCACAGCTTTCAAAAATCTGGATATAAGGGATGATTGCATAAGTTTACGCGAACACGCCAGATTTAAATAGTTCTGGGACGCTCATGTGGTGACCAACCACCTGGATTATTTTTAGAGCAACATCTGACGGGTCAACTCAATTGGAAAGCTGCACAGAGGTTAGCCGACCATTTTTGGACAAGATGGCTGAAAGAATACATGCCTACCTTAATACCTCGAACAGATAATAACGGAAAGTTCATGGAACCTAAAGAAGGTGATATTGTTTTGATAATAGATCATTCGTTGCCACGAAATACGTGGCCGAAAGGCAAAATTCGTAGAACGCTACCGGGACCAGACGGTCACACCAGAGTGGTTGACGTCATTACTAGCACAGGTATCTTGAGGAGACCTACATCCAGAATAATAGTCCTGGTACCCGCGACGCCTCCCAAATGATGGTGCTAACGCACGGGGGGGAGATTGTTGGCGACGCGCCTATAAGAATATTTCAGTTTATTAAGTCAACCGATGACGAATAACGTCTCAAAGGCATATTGTCCAATAGCAATGCTCTAATAAGAAAATGCTTAGTTAAATCTTGAAGAAATGTCGAATTAATGATATGAAGGTCTTGGGTTCGACTCCCAGGCCGGACTAGTTTATTGTTTTCCTAAGTAATATCTTTCAATAAATTCATATAGGGAATTTTAAGATATAAATCATGTTACCGGATTGGTTCCCCGGTTGAAATCATCTTTCCAATGATGTAAATTTAAAAGAATAATTAAATAAAGTTAAAGATCGGATTTGTTCCCCGGTCGAGGTGATCACTCTGTGCATAAATAGAATTAACGGAAATTAATTGCATAAGTATTGTTTTATATGAGTTTGATATGTTTTGTACGAAAACAAATGCCTATTTGTCATGATTGATTTATGAAAACATTCACTTATATTGTTTGATAAGAAACATGATAACTGATAAGAATCTGATTAGAGATAGTTTCCTACAGTTCGAAAATTGTGTAAAAGCATTTAATTTACCTAATATTGTTAAAATTAGTGTATATCAGACTTCCATTTTTTCTGATAGCCGAGAGCCGTGCAAAAGTTAGTTGTTCAAATAGTGTGAGTTCACGGAAGCACGCTGGCCACGCCCTTAGGAGGCCGAATATGTAAAAATTTAAAATATTTGTAATTTCAGCAATTTATGTAAAAATGACTTGTAAAACATTTCAGGTTGATTGTACGTGCTAAAAAGGTAAATTCTGTGTTATTTTTATGTGAAAATTCCTGTGTATAAGTGAAATAATGATAGTTTTGTATAAGAAATTTAAAAGTGTTTTAATAGTGAAATAAATAGAGAAAATGTAAATTAAACTATTGTATTAGTTAACATATGTATAATTTCAAGTGGAAAACATTGTTTTAACTTTCAATGTTAAATATTTAAGAAATTTCGACTTTGAACTTGTGAGTAAAATAGGCATGTTTTGTTAAATAAATAATAGGTTTTTCGTGATATGAAAATGTAATGTATATCGTAGTGTAGATATTGTTTACTGCTATGTATACAGGTAAATTATGTTGATGTATGACTTATGCAAATAAAGTAATTAAGTAAAACGTGAGAGAGTAATAGAACAAATTCATGTAATTGAGTTGCGCAAGCGCGCGAATCGCGCGGCTCACTTTCGCGTATAGCTCTGGGGTAGCTTAGTAAATGAGTTTTATTGCAATTCGTTCGGGAATCCTTCAGAAAAGTCCTCCTCGTTCTCACCAATGTGCCGGAGGCGAAGGCCATTTTCCGCGAGGTACGCACTGTGTGCGGCCTGTCGCGTGTTAAGGTCGAAGCCCCTCACCGGCGCGGTTACCCAGCGCAGTGCCACCGCTGTCAACTTTATGGACACGCGGCAGCCAACTGCTCAGCTCCACCCAGGTGCATTAAGTGCCTAGAACCCCATCACTCGAAAGAGTGCCCACGGCCCAAAAACGCCGAATCCCCACCCTCATGTGTCCTCTGCGGACAAACAGGCCATCCGGCCAATTTTAGAGGTTGCCCTCGCGCCCCTCGCCCACCTCCGAGCCGCAAAGCTCCACCACAGGTCAATGACCGAACCTTCCCCGGCTCTTGTAAGCCGCAAGCCCAGCCAGGGCCAGCCCCTACCTCAGCCCCCTCAGGGCTCAACTCAGCCCACACAGGGCATCTATCGGCCCCCACAGGGCCCCTATCGGCCACCTCAGGGCCCTCCTCGGCCCCTTATGAGCCTCCCGCTCTCTCAGCCAGCGCCGCTCTCAATAAACCCCTGGTTCCAAAAGGAATCAAATATCCCGCGGCCCTCCGCCGACCCAAAAAAACAGACAGACTCTGTTGTAGAGTCTCTAAACCTAGTGTATAACACACTCAATAGAATCAATTTGGACGAAATCCTCATCCTTGCGGATAAACTGAGGACAGCTCAGTCCCCCTCAGGGCCGCCTCCTTGCTCTTACCGAGCACATCAACCTTCTAAGGTCCTTGTAATTTAATTATGCCGGAGCCCTCTGCTCCCGCAATATCTCACGGTCGTATCAAACCAAAGGGTTTGTCGCTTGTTTCATTCAATATCCGCGGTCTGCGAAATAACCTCCCGGAGCTTAGGCTTTTTCTACGAGATCGCGAAGCCGATCTCTTACTCCTACAGGAGACCCATCTCAGCCCCAAGGTCTCTAAAGGCCTTACTATTAAAAATTATTCACTTATACGTAACGATAGACCCGACCGCAGAGGCGGCGGTACTGCCATCTATCACAAAAAGTCCCTTCATTGCTCCCACATACCTACTCCGTCGCTTACCAGTATGGAAGCCACTATCACTAGACTAGCCATGACTGGACACCAGTCAATCGTTTTAGCCTCCTGCTATATCCCTAGCGGAACCCTCCCCGTCAAGAGTGACTTCGAAGCTATCTTTGCATTAGGCGACTCAGTCATTATGTTTGGAGACTTTAACTCCAAGCATAGTGAATGGGCCTGCCGAACTACTACCAGTAGTGGCAGGGTGCTGCTCAATATCACTCAGTCTCTCGACCTAACTGTCTACAGCCCCCCTCACTGCCACCCACTATCCCGACATTATTACCTACGCTCCTGATGTGCTAGATTTTGCTCTAGTTAAAGGAATTTCCCTTAACCTTAGAGCAATCGAGCCTCTCGACGATCTAGGATCCGACCACCGTCCTGTATCCCTCCTTCTTGGCCATCAGCCATCTCCAACTCCCACTTCCAAAACCTACAACAACTGGAAGGGCTTCAAAAAGTCTCTAGCCTCGGCTATAGACTCTCCGGAACCTCCCATAACCCTTTCTTCCGATGCCCTCGACAGTGCGGGGAAAATAGACACCGCGGTCGAAAATCTCACCTCACTCATAACATCCTCTCTTAAAGAGAATGAAAAAGTTGTCCCGGTTGCAAAAACTAGTCTTCCCCTAGATATTAGCAACCTGTTAAAAGCCAAAAAAGCCGCCCTCCGTAGAGCTGCACGCTATCCCACTCCTGAATATAGACTCGCGGCCCACCGCCTTCAACGCAAACTGCGTTACCGCCTCCAAGACTACAGAGACCACGAAAAGGGCAATCTCATGGAGAAAATCTCTCCCTCTCACACAGCGTACTACCGGATGGCGAGAGCCCTCCGGATAGACGCTATAACCCATACTCCCCCTCTGTCTCGTCCCGACGGCTCTATTGTCTTCGAAGACGAAGAAAAAGCTGAGTGCTTCGCGGACAGCGTTGCCGCTCAATGCTCTCCTAGCTCACAACCCACTGACCCCTTACACATTCAACTAGTGGAGGACGAGGTCCGACGCAGGAACTCGCCCCCTACCGCCTCTGACCCTATCACTGTGTCCAAAGATGAGATTTCATCTATCATCAAAGGACTTAAGCCCAAAAAAGCACCGGGTGCGGATGGTATCTCCAACCAAGCCCTCAAACACTTCCCGGAGCAGGTAATCGCCTTACTGGCCATTATCTTTAACGCCTGCTTCGAATTCAGTTATTTTCCCACCTCTTGGAAAGAGGCAACTGTCATTGGCATTCCCAAGCCAGGCAAACCTCCACCTCCCCTCCAATCACCGTCCCATCAGCCTCCTCAAGGCCATGGGCAAACTTTTCGAACGAGTCATTCTCGTGCGCTTGAGGCGCCATTTGTTTCCCACAGACGGCGACCCTCTTGTCATCCCACAACAATTCGGGTTTCGAGCCAAACACTCGTGCCCCCAACAAGTTCACCGTATAGTGGAATACATCCTCAGCGGTTTTTACCCTCGCCGTCAAAAAACCATCGCGGTCTTCTTTGACATTGCCAAGGCATTCGACAGAGTCTGGCACGAGGGCCTTATCTACAAACTGTACGACTTAGGCCTCCCAGATCGTCTCGTTCGCTTTGTAGCCTCCTATCTGAAGGATCGTACCTTTCGTTTTAGACACGAAGGCACGCTATCCTCTACCCGTCAAATAAAAGCCGGTGTCCCTCAAGGCTCTGTGCTTGCTCCCCTCCTATACATACTATTCACCAACGACATCCCTATCCCGTCGAATGGTGTCAAACTAGCCCTTTTTGCAGATGACACAGCCCTTTACTCCAAAGGCAACTCACTACCACAGATTCGGAACAACATCCAAAAGTCAGTAAGCGACTTAGGAGCTTGGTTCCAAAAATGGCGTATCGACGTAAACCCGGAGAAAAGCTCCGCCGTTTGCTTCGAATATAAACGACGCCGTCTCACCACAACTCCGCCAATCAGGATGTTAGGAACCCCTGTCCCATGGCAAACTAAAGCCAAATACCTAGGCGTCACCCTTGATGCAAGGCTCACTTTCGAGCCCCATATCAAGAAGGTTACTCGCACCGCACGTTTTTACATGGGTAGGCTCAACAGCATGTTGGGCAGACACAGTAAAATGTCCCTCCGCAACAAGCGAACCCTATATAAGGTCTGCATACGACCTGTCATGACCTACGCGGCCCCCATTTTTGCACACGCTAAACCCAAAGCTATCAATGAACTTCAAATAGTTCAAAATCTATTCTGTCGTAGGGCCACTAACTCGCCTTATTATGTCCGTAATGCCGACCTACATCGAGACTTAGAGCTCCCAACAATCCAGCAGTTCCTCAAATCACTCTCTGAGAGATTTTTCAAAGCCTCAGAGTCCCACCCAAATCATCTCATTCGTGAGACAGCTGCCTATGCAGCCCCTATCCACACTCGCTATAGTGTGCGCAGACCGAGAAACTCTCTCTCGGACCCCCCCCAACAAGCTTTCGGCTGACCTGAACTGCCTCCTGGCGGCTCGGGCCGAGCCTACATAACACATCCATTAATCTGCCTTAGTTAGGCACTTTTCTAAGCGGCTTTACGCCGCTTGCGCCCTCCTTTCTGCCAAGGAGGGTCGCGTTCGTATACGGCTTAGAGATCTCTAGTCAGATCGTTAAGCCAATTACCAAAAGGTTGAGTTTAGTGGGTAAAAGTCTCCACATAACCACGCAGCCGGCTGCGTGGTATGCTATGAGCATTCTCAACCTCCCTCCCCCGCTTTCCGGAGGGTTGCCCATATTTGCTTCGGGCGCAAAAAAAAAAAAAAAAAATTGCAATTCGTTCGGGATTACTTCGGGAAAGTTCGGGAAAAAAGTTCGAGAAAAGTGAAAAACTAGCAGTCAATAAGAAGAGTATAGGGAAGTGATAGGGAAAAAGTGATTACTCTCTCACGGAACGGTTTGAAGATAATTGCTGTTTTATTCCCAAGTAATTCATCCCTCAAGATTATACAGTCCACATCGAAGAATTAAGGCGTTGGGACCGGGACGACTTCGGAAGACCCGTAATCCCCGTCTGAACCTACTCGCTGAAAAGGAAGAGGTTATCGCCCTTGTGTGTAACTCCGTTGCGGAGATCACATACGTTGTTCCCGAACCCAACGTAGGCGTTGTAGGAGGCCGGATCGAGAGAAGCCTCGATTCCTCCCTTCTGTTTCTTAGTTTAACGTTTGTCTGGTTCCTTTTCAATTGGTCCTTCGCGGCCGGATTGGGAGGACGCCCGAACCTGGGTTCCTTTTCAATTGGTCCTTCGAGCCGGATCAAGGAACCAGCTGTGGACTGCGGGTTATGGAGAAAGAAGACCTACGGAGCCAAGTGAAGATCAGCAACCGAAGGAAGCCGGAGGTTTGAGCTGAAGCAATAGGACCAAAGGCCAGAAGACCAGGTCGTCAGCGCAGAAGAACTGGATCTGGAACTACCGGAAGAAAGAAAACCGGGATTGCAGCTTGGGGCGTGTGCTCGCATGGGGCACGTATCGCAGCCAGGCGCAGGTGCCTTGTGAAGGCGCTCATCGTGGCCAAGCAGGGCTTGGCATTTTTCCTGTCGGGCAAGCGTGCTCGGCATTTCCTGTCGGACGACCGTGTCTGGCATTTCCTGTCGGACGACCGTGTCTGGCTTTTCCTATCGTACGACCGTGTCCGGCATTTCCTGTCGAGTCATCAGGGTGCAAGAAGAAGCATCCACCGCTGCTGCTGCCAGGCGAGGGTGCGCGTGGGCACCTGACTGCATCGCGGCCGGAGGAGGGCGCTTGGACGAGGCGTCACCGGCAACTGGGCGGCGAGCACAGCATACATCCCGACCACCTAACGGTGCCAAACGGTCAGGCTCTGGCACAACACCTTCGGGTGGAGCAGTTCTCTCGAGCGAGACTGCGCTTGCACTACCGCTCGACTGTTTCTTCATATTCCTTGGCGGGACAGTTCCTAAACCTTTCCTCCATTCCATTCCTGCACGACTCCATCCCTGGACGGCTCACCTCGGTAGGCCCCGTTCAGGATTGATAGGGCTGTTAGGGTGGTAGTAGGGTTGTAGGGTTGGGAGATAAGGGGGAGGGGTAGTGGTGTTAGGTTGGGGTGTAGAAGGGTTGTAGGTAAGGGGTTGTAGGGACCGTAGGCCAACAATCACCTTCCTGCAAGATGAAGAAGGCACAAGACCAAACAGAGAGGAGCGAAGGGAGCAGGACAAGAACAGGGCTCTCAAGAAAAGCTAAAGAGGCGGAATCATCTGGAGCGACCACAGCTACTGCGTCAAATGGGGTAACTCCTTCAAGTGGAGCCACCACCGACACGTACACATGCACGTGGGACTCAGGGACGTCCATGGCGACGAAAAGCAACAGGACGGACACCAGTGGTACGCAGGCCAGCACCGCACAACAATCCGTTATATCCAGGAGTGAAACGGTGGTCGAAAAAGTAGGTCAAAGGAACGAAGAAGCGGCATCGTCAAGGACAGTAATTGGGCATACTAGTGACAAAGGGTCACAGAGAGGTAGTAGATCATCGCGATCGGCGAGACTGAAAGCCGAATTAGAGGCGCGGATTAAATTCGAACGCTCAGAGCTTGAACGAGCACAGGCAGCTGCTGCCTTAGCCAAGTCTCAATTGGAGTTGGCACGACTCAACGTTGGACGCAAGGATGATGAAGAGCGGAATACCCACGTGGAACCTTTCGTAAGGAGTTGGGTTCAGCAGACCATAATGAGCGCGCCGGTTAGTGTGACGCAACCCGATATTACTGATAAGGAAGCATGTAAAGGATCACGCCGCAAAGGGGCGGAGATCGAGCGCAACCTAGGAAATGCACAGAAAACACACGCGAGTGAGGTGTCAGAATTGACCGAAGCGATTGTGAGTGCAATAAAAATAGCGGGTAAAGATAAGTCTTCCCAGCTTCATTTCCTCCAGGAATTACCGGTGTTCGATGGAGACCCGGGTGAATGGATAATTTTCAAAACGGTGTTTGATGACACAAGAAGCCAATTTTCAGGGGTGCAAAATGTCGCACGCCTTAGGAGGGCATTAAAGGGCACCGCTAAAGAGGCGGTAAAGTCGCTGTTATTTACTTTGTGTGAACATGAAGAAATAATGAACGCTCTCGAGAGAAGATTCGGTAGGGTTGAGATGCTCATTTTAGCCGAAATCGAGAATGTAAAGCGTATGTCAAGATTGGCAGAAGATTGCCGTAATATAGGATCTTTTGCAAGTCGTATTACGAACGTGGTTGCCACAATACAAGCGTTGAATCAACCACAGTATTTATACTCACCGGAGTTAATGAGCCGCATAGTGGAGAAACTCGGAACTATGATTAAATTTAAATGGTTTGAATATCGAGCTCAGTATCCTTTGGAGCCAGAGTTACAGAAGATGGCCAAGTTTTTAAATTTATTGAGTGAACAATTTGGAACGTCCTTAAGCAATGAAAATGCGCCTGAAAAACGGAAGCGTCCTGAATTCAGGAAGCAAACTGTACACACCGCAAAGGGGTCTGTACGCAATCGTGCCAAGAGCGAGCGCTATATGCGCCGAAGTAATACGAGCGAGCGTCTAGAACGCCGAAATAATAAAGGGCACGACCGACAAGTGGTTATGACACCCCAGGACAAGCCTGTAAGTCGGGTAACACATAAGTGTGTTATATGCAACAAGGAGCACTCTATAGTGAGTTGTTACAAGTTTAAGGACATGAATATTCGCGAAAAAAATGGGACGCGGTCAAAAAAGCGAAAGTATGTTTCCAATGTTTGTCACCTAACCATAGGAGGTTAGAGTGCAAAGCGAAAAAATGTGGTGTAGAGGGATGTAGAATGTCACATCATCGGATGCTACACCGATACCCCAATGAAAATACCTCGCCGCAAGGGGACGAGGGGGGTAAAGAGGCTCAGATTACAACCGTTAATACAGTGAATGCACTGGCATGTGCATACTTAAAGATTATACCGGTCGAGTTGTATGGACCTAGAGAAAAGGTCAAGACAACAGCTCTTCTGGATGAGGGATCGACCATGACACTCATAGAGGAGTGGATGGCTCAGAAGTTAGCGCCTCGCGGACGTAAAGAGGAATTACGTATTGAAGCCGTGGGAGGTAAACGAATTAACGACGACAGTTCGTACCGCTTAAACGTTAAGATAAAAGGCATTTACTCGAATGACTTAGAAGAGATAAGTGTACAAACAATTAAGTCACTTAACCTTTCTCCTCAGTCAGTAAGCCGGGAATTATTACAACGGTGTTCTCATTTGACACCGATTAAGGATGAGTTGATGTATGAGAGGTCCAGACCTACCATATTAATTGGCCAGGACAATTGGCATCTCATAGTTACTCGTGAATTAATTTCAGGAGGTAAGAACCTACCTGTAGCATCGCTCACCAAACTTGGATGGGTTTTACATGGTCACATATCGGGTGGTATTAAACCAATCAAGATTGTTAACCACATTTCCACCAAGAAGGAGGAAGATATGGATAAGTTAATCAAGGATTATTTTAGTTTGGAATCTCTGGGAGTGTCCGCAAGAAAGCTCGCGAACGACCCTGAAGAACGAGCTTTACATATTTTGAGCAAAACGGTACGTCGTATACCTAATAATAGGTACGAGACTGCTTTGTTATGGCGCACAGACAATGAGTGCATGCCGTCGAATAGAGCGCAGGTTGAAAGTCGCCTGTTTAATATCGAAAAGAAGCTCGATAAGAATAGCGAGTTGAAAAAAAGAATATGAGAAGCAAATTGAAAATCTCATCGTTAACGGTTACGCAGAGAAAGCGAACCATATTTCCATTTCCCCACGTACGTGGTACCTTCCCTCACTTCGCTGTGACTCACCCACAAAAAAAGAAAATAAGGATAGTTTTCGACGCCGCCGCAAGGACGGGCGGACGTTGTCTCAATGATGCATTGTTAACCGGACCGGACTTATTGAAGTCGTTGTTTGGAGTTCTGCTACGATTCAGAGAAGGAAGCGTGGCAGTGATGGCAGACATTAAAGAAATGTTCCTGCAAGTGAAAATCCGGGAAGAAGACAGGGATAGCCTTCGATTCTTATGGCGGCACAATCGTGACGCGCCACCGGAAGAGTATAGAATGACGTCACTCATATTTGGAGCGGCATCATCACCATGCATCGCTATATATGTAAAGAATAGGAATGCGCAGGACAACGCACATATCTATCCAGAAGCAGCTTCCGCTACGGAAAGCAATTTTTAATATGGATGACTATCTACAGGCATTTCCCGACGTGACGACGGCCGAAAGGATAGTAAACGATATGTATGAATTACATAAATGTGCTTCTTTCCAACTAAGGGGATGGGCTAGCAACCGACCCGAAGTTTTAAGTAAAATGGAAAATAAATATAAGAGCGACAGTGCTTCGCTGGGAGATAAAGAGCATACAGATTGATTTGGAATATCAAACGGGATATAATAAGTTTCTCCATAAGTCTTCGTAACACACCGGAAGAGGTGATGGAAGGTTTACGACCACCTACGAAGAGAGAGATAACTAGCGCTGTGATGTCAGTCTTCGATCCTTTAGGACTCGCATCACCCATAACGATTCAAGGGAAGTCGCTGATCCAGCAAGTATGGAGGACAGGCATCTCTTGGGATGAAGAAGTTTCACACGAATTACACGTGTTATTTTGTAAATGGATATCGGAAGTGAAGAAATTAGGTCATTTAGAAGTACCTAGACCCGTTGTTGAAGGCGTCGGCAAGGGAGAGTTACACACTTTCACGGATGCTAGTGAAAAAGCATACGCTGCCGCGGTGTATTACGTCACCACGGACGAGCAAGGAAAAAGGCGGATTACGCTGATCGCCGCAAAGGCAAGAGTAGCGCCGCTGAAACCAATTTCGATTCCGAGGCTTGAATTGCAAGCAGCTCTTATGGGCAGCAGACTGGCTGCATCAGTTAGTGAAGAGAGCAAGTATGAGATATCCGAGAGAGTATTCTGGACAGACTCACGTACAGTGTTAGCGTGGATTAAGTCAGATCCTCGCGCTTTTAAACCATTCGTTGCTCATCGATTGGCTGAGATCGAAGATCACAGTAAGCCATGTGAATGGCGATGGGTTCCAACGTCACAGAACGTGGCAGATGACGCCACTAGAAATTTTCCTTCCACCTTCGATGTAAGTCATCGCTGGTTTCAAGGACCTGAATTCCTCAGGAAAAGTCCTGATTTATGGCCCAAACAAGTGGACACCATAAATAGCTTAGAAACAGGTGAAGAAAAATCGCCAAAAGGCGTAAATGCGCTGAGAAAGCAAGAACCGTTAAGTCTACCCGACTACGGACGATTTAGCAGCTTTAAGAAATTCCTTGGGGCAACTACACGCACCTTACAAGCGGTAGAAAAATTCAAGAGTTTAAGAAAGTCGGTTAAAGGACCCGACGACGCAGCCGAAATGTCGGTTATGTGTTCCAACAAAGCTTTAGCAAAGTCGGTTAAAGGACCCGATGGCGCGTTGGACATAGCGCTCTTGTAAAAAGCGGAATTGTTAATTTGGAAGTTCGTTCAAGACGAGTGTTTTCATTCGGAAATAAAATGCTTGAAAGCAGGCAAAAGCGTTGAAAGAAGTTCACGCTTAAGTAAATTATCTATGGAAATAGGAGAAGATAACTTACTCCGTTTAAATGGACGTTTACCTTTTAAGTCTAATTTGACTGAGGAAAGTAGAAAACCTGTCGTATTAGACGGTAAACATGAAATCGTTAAAATGATGGTTAGAGAAGTTCATCATCATTTTGGACATGCCAATCACCAGACGGTGATGAATAAGGTGAACCAGAAATTTTATGTCTTGAACTTACGTAATGTAGTACGTAGTGTGTCACACCATTGTCAATGGTGCAGGACATACAGGTCAAAGCCGCAGAACGTGCCGCAGGGAAATATTCCTCTGGAGAGAATAGCTCATCATGAACCACCTTTTACATGCTCAGCTGTGGATTATTTCGGTCCTATGAGTGTGACTATAGGAAGGCGACACGAAAAACGTTGGGGTGTTTTATTCACGTGTCTGACCACCAGAGCAGTACATCTGGAATTAGCAGCCTCATTGACACCAGCGTCAATGATAATGGCATTGAGGCGATTTATCGCCAGAAGAGGAAAACCAGCCGTTATATACAGCGATAACGGGACGAATTTCAAAGCTGCGAATAAAGAATTATTGAAAGCATGCGAAGAATGCTATGAGGGCATGAAAAATGAGTCATTTAAGAAATATATTAAATGGAAATTTATACCTCCGGGAGCACCGCATATGTGTGGCGCCTGGGAAAGGTTAGTAAGATCGATTAAAATTGCGTTGACCGCTACGCTCAAAGAAAGGAGCCCACGGGAGGAGGTTCTGCATACGCTGCTTTTAGAAGCAGAGCATACGGTAAATTCCAGGCCTCTGGTAACATTCAGTATGGATAGTCCTGAAGAGGGTTTGACACCCAATCATTTTCTTCTGGGACGCTCATGTGGTGACCAACCACCTGGATTATTTTTAGAGCAACATCTGACGGGTCAACTCAATTGGAAAGCTGCACAGAGGTTAGCCGACCATTTTTGGACAAGATGGCTGAAAGAATACATGCCTACCTTAATACCTCGAACAGATAATAACGGAAAGTTCATGGAACCTAAAGAAGGTGATATTGTTTTGATAATAGATCATTCGTTGCCACGAAATACGTGGCCGAAAGGCAAAATTCGTAGAACGCTACCGGGACCAGACGGTCACACCAGAGTGGTTGACGTCATTACTAGCACAGGTATCTTGAGGAGACCTACATCCAGAATAATAGTCCTGGTACCCGCGACGCCTCCCAAATGATGTTGCTAACGCACGGGGGGGGAGATTGTTGGCGACGCGCCTATAAGAATATTTCAGTTTATTAAGTCAACCGATGACGAATAACGTCTCAAAGGCATATTGTCCAATAGCAATGTTCTAATAAGAAAATGCTTAGTTAAATCTTGAAGAAATGTCGAATTAATGGTATGAAGGTCTTGGGTTCGACTCCCAGGCCGGACTAGTTTATTGTTTTCCTAAGTAATATCTTTCAATAAATTCATATAGGGAATTTTAAGATATAAATTATGTTACCGGATTGGTTCCCCGGTTCAAATCATCTTTCCAATGATGTAAATTTAAAAGAATAATTAAATAAAGTTAAAGATCGGATTTGTTCCCCGGTCGAGATGATCACTCTGTGCATAAATAGAATTAACGGAAATTAATTGCATAAATATTGTTTTATATGAGTTTGATATGTTTTGTACGAAAACAAATGCCTATTTGTCATGATTGATTTATGAAAACATTCACTTATATTGTTTGATAAGAAACATGATAACTGATAAGAATCTGATTAGAGATAGTTTCCTACAGTTCGAAAATTGTGTAGAAGCATTTAATTTACCTAATATTGTTAAAATTAGTGATATCAGACTTCCATTTTTTCTGATAGCCGAGAGCCGTGCAAAAGTTAGTTGTTCAAATAGTGTGAGTTCACGGAAGCACGCTGGCCACGCCCTTAGGAGGCCGAATATGTAAAAATTTAAAATATTTGTAATTTCAGCAATTTATGTAAAAATGACTTGTAAAACATTTCAGGTTGATTGTACGTGCTAAAAAGGTAAATTCTGTGTTATTTTTATGTGAAAATTCCTGTGTATAAGTGAAATAATGATAGTTTTGTATAAGAAATTTAAAAGTGTTTTAATAGTGAAATAAATAGAGAAAATGTAAATTAAACTATTGTATTAGTTAACATATGTATAATTTCAAGTGGAAAACATTGTTTTAACTTTCTATGTTAATATTTAAGGAATTTCGACTTTGAACTTGTGAGTAAAATAGGCATGTTTTGTTAAATAAATAATAGGTTTTTCGTTATATGAAATGTAATGTATATCGTAGTGTAGATATTGTTTAGTGCTATCTATACAGGTAAATTATGTTGATGTATGACTTATGCAAATAAAGTAATTAAGTAAAACGTGAGAGAGTAATAGAACAAATTCATGTAATTGAGTTGCGCAAGCGCGCGAATGGCGCGGCTCACTTTCGCGTATAGCTCTGGGGTAGCTTAGTAAATGAGTTTTATTGCAATTCGTTCGGGAATCCTTCAGAAAAGTTCGGGAAAAAAGTTCGAGAAAAGTGAAAAACCAGCAGTCAATAAAAAGAGTATAGGGAAGTGATAGGGAAAAAGTGATTACTCTCTCACGGAACGGTTCGAAGATAATTGCTGTTTTATTCCCAAGTAATTCATCCCTCAAGATTATACAGTCCACATCGAAGAATTAAGGTGTTGGGACCGGGACGACTTCGGAAGACCCGTAATCCCCGTCTGAACCTACTCGCTGAAAAGGAAGAGGTTATCGCCCTTGTGTGTTACTCCGTTGCGGAGATCACATACGTTGTTCCCGAACCCAACGTAGGCGTTGTAGGAGGCCGGATCGAGAGAAGCCTCGATTCCTCCCTTCCGTTTCTTAGTTTAACGTTTGTCTGGTTCCTTTTCAACTAGTTTTTATGGATTATATTACGTATATTAACTTACTTTATATTCCCGAAAGAAGACGTTTCGAGCACTTTACAGCACCCATTCCCACGGTGTAACTGAGGTGTTCGACGTCGCAATATATTCTCTCTGGCTCCGCTCTGTCTACCTCCAGATTAAAAAATTTAAAGTTTTGTTCCTATCTAGGTAGTATTACAGTATTTTGAAGCCTTGCAGTTGTATGCTTGGTTTGGGATTTAATTCTATTAATTATAGGATCAAAAACAGATGGTAGCACCCAGCCGTTTTATCTATTTAAATTAGGATGTTTTTTGATTTCAATAGTCTTGCGAATCATCCTTGGAAGGAATCGGTCTTTAACGAGGACTTGTGGTCTATCAAATCTGATGTAGTGACGAGGGTAATCTTGAACGTGTTCACGCACTGCAGACTAAACGGAGCGTAGATTCTTCACATCAGCTATGTGTTTTTAACGCGGGTTTTATTGATCGTTTAGTTTGCCCCATGTAAGAGAGACTACATTCACAATCAAGCTTGTACAATCCGGCATCTTGCAAAAGGATATTACACTTGACTGATGGTAAAAACTGACTAAGGGCGGATTGAAAATAAATATGTTTTCATGGAAGCAAGCTTAAAAATGTAGCCATCTTGTCTGTGACACCTCTGAAATATGGCAGTACAGCAGGAACACGCTCGACTGTGGCCGGCTTCACTCGTTCACTCTGACTTAGGTGCCGGTTTTGCCAAATCATGCCAAAAATTCTCACTTTACGAAAGTTTTGCTCCTAATGTAGATGTAGACAGAAAATCTGGTTTATTGAGAACCATAAATTATAATATGATTTGAAATATATTGTACTAAAATTAGAAATGATAATACGTTTCTCAATTCAAATTTCGAATTCATGGTAAATCGCACTGTTTAAGCGAAACAAAAGCCAATTCATTCATGCTTTGAAATCACCCAGATCAGTAATCAGACGGAAAGACACATGCGGGCAAATTATTCCATTCCTTATCTGTACAAATTAAAAAAGACGAAGTAAGCCGTTTGGTATGAATAAGAAATGAGAAGAAGGTATTAAATTATGTAATTTCTCCGTACACTGGGAAAAGCTCAAGAAATTGTTACAAATATAAACCATTGAATGGAAACTTTTATAATGTAGTAACGTTGCACAGGTGTGGTATAAGTGCACATCATGTCTTTAAACAGTATGACTTCTGAGTTTTACTAATAAAGTGTTGGTATAGTAGTAGGTATGTTAACTTAGGAATGAACATAGGCCTAAAGAATGCCATGGTCCTTAGTCACCTGCATCCATTGACTTCCTGCATTTCTTAACAGGTAGTTGCTCTTTATTGTAAGGGGCTGCTATCACTTCGCTTACCAGTACGAGTTTGCTACAAAGAGGAAAGGATCTCAACCTTTCTTTCTTATTTCAGCCATACTTCTATCATTCATTGAAACAACGTCTCCGAATCTCTGCACAACAGCTATGTAATAATACCATTATTGATTAAAACCGTGAATAAACATTTAAAATAAATTACACCAGTACTTCAAACACTGTACTTCAAAATACATTTTACTCAGTTAATAAGTTTTTGAATTACTGATGACAACGTTTTTAGGACTATAGCATTTTATAATTAACTGACATGGTATATAATATTGTTTAATTAAATTTTCTTTATTTGTTTGGTTAGCACGTGAATGATTAAATACATGTAAATTTAAATTATGACATAGACATTGCAAATTACTTATGACATTATTAATTTCGTATATTACATTGAATAAGTTGACATTTTAGAATCTAAGTACTACCACCTATACTTGGTAATTTTGAAAGTTTGCAAGGTGTATCTTATGGCTAAATAGGTACTTAAGCAACTTATTTTTAATTTGCAAACATTATACTTACCATATTCATGGCAAATAAATTTAAATTTGAATTTGATAACTAATCTCTCAATGGATTAAATATTGATTATACAATAATGTAGTTAATGGAATATTTTTACAATCGTATTTTCCGTCTTCGTCTGATTTAAAAAAAAGTTTTATATTTTATGAATAAGGGTAACAAACGATCACACAGTCCACCTGATAGTAAAAAGATGTTATGGTCCATAGAAATCTACATCTATCCTCGATCTATATCAAGATTCCCGCTATGAAAATCAATGATTTTCAAAAAATCGGAAAGTTATTGGTGGCTTCCCGGAAAATCATCAGATCTCCATATTTTGAGATTCTAAAAAGTCATTCTGATTATTTCTACATGGATATTACTATGTATGCATGTGGTGGCGTGCGAGCGCACGCGCTTGTTTGTGTGCGTGTGTGTGTGTGTGTGTGTGTGTGTGTGTGTGTGTGTGTGTGTGTGTGTGTGTGTGTGTGTGTGTGTGTGCGTCTCTTACGACACCCTCGAGACGATATGTTTCTTACACCGCCACTACACGGTATTTCAAATAAAATATACATAATAATAATAATAATAATAATAATATACATAGTTATTAATGATTTCAGCATTAATATTTTTTAAAAAGTTCGTTTCCATTGCCACACCTTATTCTCATAAAACGATGGATAAGTGAAGAATATTGATTGAATTTTTTGAGTGAATTGCAAGTCAGCTCCCGTTAAAATAAATTACTTCAGCCTTATCTACGCGATACATTTAATATTAATTAAGATTATAACATTTAATTTGGGTACCGCCGGAAAATAGGACATAATTAATGTCGTGTTTGCTCGTTTTTAAATCCACCCGTAACTACTAAATTTGTCATCGTATTTTGATAAATGATATCTAAATCGATTCGCCATCTAGTACGAAGGTAACGTAGAATTTATCACAATGTCTCCATAAAATTACACAAGTAATTTCTTTACTATACTCTCGCAGCTCCAAATAAAATTACTAGACAATTTCCGATCCTGATTGCGTCAGATCAAAGGGATATTATATTGCTGATTATTGTTATAAAGTGGATTACGTGATAGAACAGACGTTTGTGACTTCATCTTTGAAATAGGATCAAACGACTTGGTTAATATCGTTAGGGCACATGTGCGTTAAATGTTGGACTTTTATGGGTCCTATGCCCGATTATACGACGTCAATGTAGACCGTCGTTCGATGTAATGATTACCTATGAGCCTATGACCGATATCGGCCGTACGTGTAGCAAAATGCCACCTAACAAACGCTAATTACCTTTATAACGCCTCAATATAAATTCTTATTACACAATTTTTTTTATAAAACTGAAGTGTCACACGAATTTATCTACTGCAGCCTATGGTCACCTGCAGCTAACTTCAATAAGGAAGGGTACAGATGCATTGTAACCTCTGTGGACTAACATGAAATGCCTCACAAACTGTAATTATTCTAGCTCTCTATACCCTTCTGTTATCTGGCGGCGGATATAGTTAAGATGGCGGCACCTATTAAGACGGATTCCTAGGTGGAAATTGAATCCCAGTACCTAGTACATACAAATTAAAATTGAATTACTTAGTTTTAAATTAATTATTTGGAATTACCTCAATTTTTTTCTTACTCAAAATATTTCTCAATTTCTACTACCTGCTTCTTTTTTATCATATCGCAACAATTAGCGGTGGATTTAAGTTTAGAACGACAGAAACTGCGAGGCAGTAAAATTTTAAATAGCACCAGTCAAGTAGATTTAATATTTATTATGTTTTCTGTACACTATACGCTTATGCGTCAAATATTCTGCTTGTGATTAAATCCACTTTTAAATTATTATATGTACATGATCATAGATATACGTCTTAAATAAATAGTACCGACCCTGATTGCTTTGCCTGCGATTTATCATAATCATCGAACACTTATTTTAATAATGTTTAGATTTAACAATAAAATTGCCCAACTAGGTTACTTCTGGTATTGCTCTGTGTGTGTGAGAGAAGTTTCATTATAAACGATTCCGCCATTCTGTAGATTACCTACAGACAGACAATAAGTTTAAAAATGGCTTTGATGACTTACCGCTACCCTTACAGCCTATTAAAGTCATCTGCTGAACATAGGCCTCCCTATAGATTGTGTCCCATCAATATTCCCTTTATACTTGCCATGATTATATAGTTTTTTTTATTTTTATTCATTAGAAAGACGCTGCCGCCTCTCTCCTAATTAGTTTTTGTTTTAAATTATTATAAGCCAGTGCTTGACTTCAATATCACCAACTAGTAAGTCATCATGTAACCCTAGATGGTAAATCGAACTTTTTAGCGTAACAAAAGCCTCTAATATTCACTTTCCCCTTAAAGACATCCAGATTGTGTTGTGGATGGAAAGACAGAAACCGGCGTATTATTGCACTCCTTTGATGTACGCAAAAGACGAAGCAAATAGATGTTTTCCCTCTGTCGCCACTTACGACACTTACGTGAAGATATAAGGTAGTTACTACACCATAATAATCGCTAACAAACTTAGCGAACAAAACTGAGAAGGCGACTTAAAGTAACGCCTGATTCTATTAATTATTAAAAATATATAAAAATGGGTACATGTACATTAATACAATTCTTTATTGTACCTTACCAGAACAAAAGGACGCCATATCAGGCTAGGCGGTGCCATTTAACTTTAATCAGATAATAATTCTGAATAAACATCTGCCTTGTAAATCTTGAATTAGTATGTTGGCCAAAGAAAATGTTTAATGCATAAAAATTAGTTATGACGGAAGCTATCATTAATATAACTTCCAAACAGCCAAACTTTCCTCTACGATTTCACGCAGTTTTTTAATTAGCTTCATACTCATTGCTCGTACAAAATATTTCGTACCTTTCAACTTTAACACTTAATAGTTCACGAAGCCTGAAAATGAATATGTTCAGTAGCTACAAAAGTTTGTAACCAAAGGTAGTTCAACTTTTCCATAACTGTTTATTGCATATTCCATGCAAATAAGAGCGGATGCTAATAAAAAGCTATCACTGTTAAATCGGCAATATGCCTATTTATATTTATTTAAAGCTCGTTGGTTCAGTGTCTAAGAGTTAGCTCGCGGTGCTGTGAGCTACGGGTTCGAAGTTGCGTCAAACACTGGATATATATCGATGATATCGGATATCAAATATAGGATTAAACGTAAAAGTAAAGTAAAGTAAAGTTACAGCCTATATACGTCCCACTGCTGGGCACAGACCTCCCCTCATTTCTGAGAGGGTTTTAGGGCAAGGAAGTGTCCACCGCGCTGCCCCAATGCGTGTTGGCGAACTTCACATGTCTTAGAAATATTTTTTTTTCTTCATTCCTCAGACATGCAGGTTTCCTCACGATTTTTTCCTTCACCGCCGAGCACGTGGTAAATGTACTTACCTGAAATGAAGTTCTATCCTGATTATATGAACTAAGAACAGTTCGAGATAAGGGCTTTATTAATATCGTAAAGCCCTTATCTCGGACTAAGTGTG
Source organism: Parnassius apollo (assembly GCA_907164705.1). Taxonomy (NCBI): domain Eukaryota; kingdom Metazoa; phylum Arthropoda; class Insecta; order Lepidoptera; family Papilionidae; genus Parnassius; species Parnassius apollo. The sequence continues at coordinate 2,383,787 of CAJQZP010001707.1, forward strand.
GAAAAATGGATTCTATTAATTATCTTTGTTCTGCTCTGGTAGGGCATCATATCTCCTCTCCGGATTGTATTCCAGCTCAAGTTGATGCTCCTATTATGACGGAAAGTTACAGCCAGCACTCAATCACATTAATGTCAACATTTTCGGGGCTGGATAAGTATAATCCGTTCCATATAACTTAATCAACATCCCACAGATGGAGAACATTATCGTCACACGATAATACATATTAGGGATTATTCAAATATAAACTATTTTTCAAATAAAGTCTATCTCCATTCCACGGATAAAAAACATTATCGTTACAGGACAATGCATATTAGGGGTTATTGAAATAACTGATACTCGTATGTCAGTGTTTGCTTGACAGTGAGCATAATAGTTATTACTTTGCCACTGAAAGTAGGTACATACAAATATTTCGTTCCAATAAGTTTTACTAGTGTAGTAACTGAATACTTAATATTGTGGTGAACACATAAAACGAAAGAGAAACCAACCTCCATCTTCATTTTCATTCATTATATATATATACATGTGCAACATGTATAACATGTATAAAACCTTTTTCCCTTTGTATCTTGTACACACAAAATTAGGAACCAAATACATGGAAATGAGGATTATTACATCTACATTTTTATTATTACAATTAAAACAAGATTTAATAGTCAAACCTTTTTTTCTATTTCGAGTACTCATACTATAAAGATTATGATAAAAGTAGTCAAACCATTAAAAAGGAAAAGTAAATGCAAAATTTTCGATGTCCTATCGAGTTTTGGTAAAAATGTCGTGGAATTAGAGGCCATTAACCAATATTGATTTTGTCAAGATGATAAGGCTCAAGTAATTTATTTTAACGGGAGCTGACTTGCAGTTTACTTAAAAACTATAATATTCTTTACGTAGATAATTCATTTATCCAACATGATAAGAAAATTATGGTGGACAAGTAAAAAGAATTTTAATTTTTATCCTCCCGATGAAAACAGAGGTATGTTACATGTTAGTAGTATGTATATGTGTATCTCGGACTACGTTAGGCAAAAAATGGATAGATGAAAAATTGATAACACAACAAGCGATAGTTCCATTTGTCGCTTTTTACTACATGCTAGACAAGATAGTTGGTACATTCATTGTAATTAATTTATTTAATAATTTCCTTACTGGACTACCTTATTGGTATTGTCGTCTTAAAAGCGATCCTGGTCATGAGGTCCCGGGTTTGAATCCCGGTTCGGGTCAAAATCTGTAAGTAATTCTCAGCATCAGTCCGGACTCAGCGAGTTCGTGGTGTCTCACACCCGTACCTGGGAAAGCACGTTTAGGATCTCTCTCCGGTCGTGTCGGATAACCGTACCATCGGGCTATGAGAGTAAAGGAAAAGAGAGTGCACCTATGCTTACGCATGTGCTTATACGAGTACACTTGTGCACTATAATCCTGTCCTGCACAGATGGTTGGTCTCCATTAAGGCTATCCATTCTGCATTCCGCATTCAAGCATAGCAAAATGGAAATAAGGATGCGGACTATATCAAAAACATTTTATCTTCTTAGTACTTATTGATAAACAAATGAGCTTTATTGAAAAGTAGTTCTTTAAATAAGTAAAAAAAATTGGTCCTTACATGTTATACAATTTTATAAGTATTTATACATTTAATAGGGACCTGGGCTATGTACTACTAAATTGTATTTTGAGTTAAGCAGGTAATTTTTGTTATGATTCGCACCGATAAACACGGGAATAAAAAGCCCAGTCCAACATAGGAGGTGCTCTACGTAGAGTAAAAGTAAAACTTTTAACTAATCCATCCATATATCGAACTGTGTAGGGCGCTTTCAGAATGTACACTATTGTTCCGTGGTATCCATATTATTCCGTGGGTGTCCTTAAAGACGACAGAGGAAAACTTGAACTGGTGTATAACAACTACTAATCAAAAACTATGTTTGCCAAGTAATGTCTGCCGGGTCAATTCCTGCAATATATGAACAAGCATATCTTTGGCATATTTTTGCCGTGTAGTGGCGGTTAAGAATATCCACTACCCCATATCTTCCCGTGGGTGTCGTAAGAGGCGACAGAGGGCGACAGGCAGGAGATGGGCAGCAGCATCTTCCTGATAACAGCAACTGTACGACAAAAAAAAAACTGCGGTTGCCAACCCGCTCGCCAAGCGTGGCAACTATGGCAATATACCCCCCATGAACAATTACACAAATAGACGGCCCCCAGTCCCCGGCGGCCCCGCTATTCCTGGCTACGGTGGCGACCATGGTAACGGCGGGGCAGGGGGTGCTAAGAATCTCCGGTGGAGGTTCGGTTGCCACCTACGACGACTCGACCTGGCAACATTTAACGCACGCACACTGAGGACTGACGAGAAGATCCTGGAGCTGGAAGAAGAGATAGACAAGTTGCGCTGGAGTATTATAGGATTATCCGAGGTCCGAAGAGAGGGGGAGGACACGGTGATTCTCGAATCCGGCAACTTGTTCTATCACCGGGAGGGCGACCATCTGTCCCAAGGAGGTGTCGGATTTATCGTCCACAAGTCTCTCGTCAACAACGTTGTACAGATTGAGAGTGTGTCGACGAGGGTCGCGTACCTGATACTCAGAATCACCAAACGGTATTCGCTGAAGGTCATACAGGTTTACGCACCAACGTCGGCACATTCCGATGAGGAGGTGGAGGAAATGTATGAGGATATTTCCAAAGCCATACATTCCTCCAAAACCCACTACACGGTGTTGATGGGAGACTTCAACGCAAAACTAGGCACAAGAGAAAGCGGTGAGCTGAAGTTAGGGAAATTTGGAGTAGGGCAACGGAACCGAAGGGGCCAGCAGCTGGCCGACTTTATGGAGAAAGAGGGACTCTTTATGATGAACTCTTTCTTCCAGAAGCGGCCCCACAGGAAGTGGACCTGGTCGAGCCCCGACGGTTCGACAAAAAATGAGATTGACTTCATTATGACGACCAGACGCCAACTGTTCAGTGATGTCTCAGTGATCGCAAGGGTGAAAACTGGCAGCGATCACCGAATGGTTAGAGGCACACTGAACCTAAACGTTAAGTTGGAGAGGTCTCGTCTAATGAAGTCAACGCTCCGTCCCCCTCGTGCTCTGATCCAAAATCCCGAAAACTTTCAGCTCGAGTTACACAACCGCTTTCAGTGCCTACAAGATTGCAATGCAGTGGACGATATGAATGACAAGCTCGTGGAAACTGTCCATGCGGTCGGAGCTAAGTTCTGCAAGACCCGCCGCAGAAGAACACAAAAACTCTCCGATCACACTCTTAATCTCATGGCTGTTAGACGGGAGATGAGGCTGCAATCGTCAACAGATTTGACAGCATACAGGCAACTGAACAGACAGATCTCCAAATGCATGCGGCGAGACTTACGCAACTTTAATACTGCTCGTATTAAAGAAGCGATCGAGCGGAACCAGGGCTCCAAAGTCTTTGCCAGAGATCTATCTGCCAGAAAGAGCCAACTGTCAAGGCTGAAGACTGAGTGTGGCAGCATCGTTTCCGGGACACCTGAGATTTTGAGTGAGATTGAGAGGTTCTATGGGCAGCTGTACACATCATCGTTGGAGCCACACGCAAGTGTGAGTAACGATCCAAGAGCAAGTCTTATCCGACACTATTCCGATGATATCCCGGACGTCAGTCTAAGCGAGATTAGAATGGCTCTCCAGCACCTTAAAAACGGCAGGGCCCCAGGCGAGGATGGAATTACAGCGGAGCTTCTGAAAGCGGGTGGAACACCGGTACTTGAAGTCCTTCAGAAGCTCTTCAATTCCGTCCTCCATGGTGGCACTACTCCAGAGGCGTGGAGCAGAAGTGCGGTGGTCTTGTTCTTTAAGAAAGGCGACAACGCTCTCTTGAAGAACTACAGACCGATTTCCCTTCTGAGCCGCGTCTACGTGCTGTTTTCGAGAGTCATTACGAATCGTCTCGCACGCAGACTCGACGACTTCCAGCCTCCCGAACAAGCCGGTTTCCGAAAAGGCTTCAGTACCATAGACCACATACATACCCTGCGGCAGATTGTACAGAAGACTGAAGAGTACAATTTGCCACTTTGCCTGGCGTATGTGGACTATGAGAAAGCCTTTGATTCCGTCGAAATTTGGGCGGTGCTGCAGTCCCTTCAGCGGTGCCAAGTTGACTGTCGGTATATTGAAGTGCTGAAGTGTTTGTACAGTAGGGCTACGATGGCTATCCGAGTACAGAACCAGAGCTCGAAACCTATCCAACTGCAGAGAGGTGTAAGACAGGGTGACGTTATATCCCCGAAACTCTTCACCGCTGCTTTGGAAGACGTTTTCAAGCTACTGGACTGGAAAGGATACGGTATTAACATCAATGGCGAGTACATCACTCACCTTCGATTTGCCGACGATATAGTCCTTATGGCAGAATCGCTGGAGGACTTAAGCACTATGCTCAATGACCTCAATAGTGCCTCCCAACGGATAGGTCTTAAGATGAACATGGACAAAACAAAGATTATGTTTAATGTCCATGTCACACCTATGCCGGTAGTTGTTGGGAGCACTATGCTCGAAGTTGTTGACGAGTACGTTTACCTGGGACAAATAGTCCGACTAGGTAAGTCCAACTTCGACCGAGAGGTCAATCGACGGATTCAACTCGGCTGGGCAGCGTTCGGGAAATTACGACATATCTTCTCGTCAGGTATACCTCAATCTCTGAAAACTAAAGTGTACAACCAGTGCGTGTTGCCAGTGATGACTTACGGATCAGAGACGTGGTCCTTCACTGCTGGCCGTATGAGGACGCTCAAGGTCGCTCAGCGAGCTATGGAGAGGGCTATGCTCGGAGTTTCTCTGCGTGATAGACTCAGAAATGAGGATATCCGCAGTAAAACCAGATTGACCGACATAGCCCAACGGATTAGTAAGCTGAAGTGGCAATGGGCCGGCCATATAGCTCGAAGAACCGATAACCGATGGGGAAGAAAGGTTCTCGAGTGGCAGCCCTCGTACCGGTAGGCGTAGTGTAGGGCGACCCCCCACTAGATGGAGTGACGACCTGGTAAGATATGCAGGAAGTCGATGGATGCAGGTGGCTCAGGACCGTGCTTTGTGGCATTACTTGGGGGAGGCCTATGTTCAGCAGTGGACTTGTGAAGGGCTGTGATGATGATGATGATGATGATATCTTTGGCTCACGTTTACCATTAATAATATTTATAATTGCTAATATTTACGAGTGGATTAGCAATTTATTTGACTTTAAATTAATCGAAGAAAAATATTTCATGCGAACGAAGTCATGGGCACAAATAGTATATTTTTTTAATTTAAATATTTACTTAATGAATATATCCTTATTTATAATTTAAAGGAATTGAATTTCAGTATATTTTCTTCCTGCCTATAGAGAAAATTTTGTTCCATTTTTTGCAAAGGCTGGAGGGTAGGATCTCATTTATCATAGTTAGGTTGAGATTCACTCTATCTGACACTTTTTGTTTCACATATCGCTTGACCTTCCCCTAAAATCGGGCACTATTTTATGTATTGTACAACAAGGATATATTTAATGTGGTTTTATAGCGTTTTTCAAATTTGTGTTGTCTAGTTTTTCTTATGGATAAGAATTTAGTATTTTTGCTTGTTTATACTCGAATGATGTGAAATCATTGTTTATGTTATAAGGATTTCTTTTTGAAATAATTATGATATTATCAGTTATTTTTGGTTTGGGATAAAGTAAAATGTAATTTTATTTTTTTTAATAATTTTCATGTGGACAACAAACGTCTAAATATAGCTTTTTTAAGTATTCTTATATTTAGAGCATTTTCCGTATCCTTATCATATTATATAGCATATCATTTATTTAAAAGTTAAAGTTACAGCCTATTTACGTCAGACTGCTGACCTCTTCTGATTTTGGAGAGGGTTTTAGGGCAAGGAAGTGTCCGCTGCGCTGCCCCAATGCATGTTGGCGGATTTCACATTTCGTCGAAATATTGTATTTTTATTTCTTAGACAAGCAGATTTTCTCATGATCCTCCTTCCCATGATTTTCCTTCATCCACAAGCACGTGGTAACAGCACTAAACGGGAACAGGTCTGAAAAACGAGCGCTAGGCTCCTGAGCTTTCTCCCGAACGGGTTCCCACTTTGTCGTGACGGGGGGACTTAGTAGCCGTGGCGTGGTCACCAGCTAATATGCCGCGAAGGTGAAACAGCAGAAGGTTTAGTCAGTGCGGCACCACCATAAAATATATATCGTCAAAGATGATGAAGAAGGCGGTGTAGGAATATTCACTACATCATATCACCATGTGATCCTATCCAATTGCAAAAAAGTATAAGTCATGGTGACGTTATATTCCAGAAACTCTTTACCGCTGCATTGGAAGACGTTTTCATGTGAAATCTTCTATGTGGAAACTCAGTGACTTAGAGTGCGATGGACAGGGCTATGTCTGGCGCAGAAGAACAAGACTAGTAACTGACAAAACCCAGCGGATCAGTAAGCTGAATTGGCAACGAGCCAGCCATATAGCTCGAAGAATTATCAACCAATAGGGAAGAAAGGTTCTAAAGAGGCATGTTCGGCAGTGGACTTGTGAAGGGCTGCACTAGTATATTACCTTCCCTGAAGATGAATCATCTTATTCCGAGACATCGGTAAACATAATTAAAATAAACATATGCGTCGTATACAAAACTATGTTTTTTTAAACTCGCTTAATAAGGCAGTAAAATTTTTAAATTATATATGAAAAAAAATTGTCAAATTTTGTAACATTTTTCGTGTTGATATAAGTTGATCCCCCGAAATATTATTGTAATATAAAATTACACCTACGCTTTTGCCTTGCTTCTCTTTGTACTCGCAAACATTAACGTTACCTTTTATATTTCTAAATGGAGATGAAAATTCAACGTTTTTCTTTCAACAAATTTGAATGGAACATTCGTATTTTTTCTGGTATTATTGTTTGTATTAAGTTGTTTGTAAGTATAATCTGGTATTATAGTGGTATTAAGTAGAGTATATAAATCAAAATAATCTGTATATATACAATCATTGGTGGGTGACGTGATCGTTTAACTTCTTTTAAAGAATTGACCTATTGAGGTCACATATTCGCACACTATATTTATTTTGTCAAGAACCTTGTCTTCGCTTAATTCATCGTTTTCAGTAAAATCAGTCTCCGATTCTCTATAGTCACAATATAAACACAGCATAGTTAAGCTGCTTTTTCACGTTGGTATTCTATAAGAGTGTTGTCTTTGCCCGTTGAGTCGACCCGTTCGTGCTACTACCGTAATATAACTAAATGGCTCTATCGCGTAAAAGAGTGTAAAGTTCTTCAAAGTTGGCATTTTTATTTAGTTCAAAGTAATTTTAATCCCCAACGCAAAACGAGGGTTGTTATAGTTTGATCGCAATATCAATATCACCTATCTGTGGCACCGTAGCTCTCAAAAATGTGAATCGATTTGGTTACAGTTTTTTTTATTTTATTTAAAAGCAGGTTTTCTAGCGGTGGTTCTTAGATGTCAGATGGTTTTATCAAAATTGGTTCAGCGGTTTGAAGATCATCATCTCTTATTGTTTCAGGGGTTTCCAAAATGTACAGTTTAAGTAATTAACCTAAACGTTAAGTTGGAGAGGTCTCGTCTAATGAAGTCAACGCTCCGTCCCCCTCGTGCTCTAATCCAGAATCCCGAAAACTTTCAGCTCGAGTTACGTAACCGCTTTCAGTGCCTACAAGATTGCAATTCAATGGACGATATGAATGACAAGCTCGTGGAAACTGTCCATGCGGTCGGAGCTAAGTTCTGCAAGACCCGCCGCAGAAGAACAGAAAAACTCTCCGATCACACTCTTAATCTCATGGCTGTTAGACGGGAGATGAGGCTGCAATCGTCAACAGATTTGACAGCATACAGGCAACTGAACAGACAGATCTCCAAATGCATGCGGCGAGACTTACGCAACTTTAATACTCCTCGTATTAAAGAAGCGATCGAGCGGAACCAGGGCTCCAAAGTCTTTGCCAGAGATCTGTCTGCCAGTAAGAGCCAACTGTCAAAGCTGAAGACTGAGTGTGGCAGCATCGTTTCCGGGACACCTGAGATTTTGAGTGAGATTGAGAGGTTCTATGGGCAGCTGTACACATCATCGTTGGAGCCACACGCAAGTGAGAGTAACGATCCAAGAGCAAGTCTTATCCGACACTATTCCGATGATATCCCGGACGTCAGTCTAAGCGAGATTAGAATGGCTCTCCAGCACCTTAAAAACGGCAGGGCCCCAGGCGAGGATGGAATTACAGCGGAGCTTCTGAAAGCGGGTGGAGCACCGGTACTTGAAGTCCTTCAGAGGCTCTTCAATTCCGTCCTCCATGGTGGCACTATTCCAGAGGCGTGGAGCAGAAGTGCGGTGGTCTTATTCTTTAAGAAAGGCGACAACGCTCTCTTAAAGAACTACAGACCGATTTCCCTTCTGAGCCGCGTCTACGTGCTGTTTTCGAGAATCATTACGAATCGTCTCGCACGCAGACTCGACGACTTCCAGCCTCCCGAACAAGCCGGTTTCCGAAAAGGCTTCAGTACCATAGACCACATACATACCCTGCGGCAGATTGTACAGAAGACTGAAGAGTACAATCTACCACTTTGCCTGGCGTATGTGGACTATGAAAAAGCCTTTGATTCCGTCGAAATTTGGGCAGTGCTACAGTCCCTTCAGCGGTGCCAAGTTGACTGCCGGTATATCGAAGAGCTGAAGTGTATGTACAGTAGGGCTACGTTGGCTATCCGAGTACAGAACCAGAGCTCGAAATCTATCCAACTGCAGAGAGGTGTAAGACAGGGTGACGTTATATCCCCGAAACTCTTCACCGCTGCATTAGAAGACGTTTTCAAGCTACTGGACTGGAAACGATACGGTATTAACATCAATGGCGAGTACATCACTCACCTTCGATTTACCGGCGATATAGTCCTTATGGCAGAATCGCTGGAGGACTTAAACACTATGCTCAATGACCTCAATAGTGTCTCCCAACGGATAGGTCTTAAGATGAACATGGATAAAACAAAGATCATGTTCAATGTCCATGTCACACCTATGCCGGTAGTTGTTGGGAGCACTATGCTCGAAGTTGTTGACGAGTACGTTTACCTGGGACAAATAGTCCGACTAGGTAAGTCCAACTTCGACCGAGAGGTCAATCGACGGATTCAACTCGGCTGGGCAGCGTTCGGGAAATTACGACATATATTCTCGTCAGGTATACCTCAATCTCTAAAAACTAGATTGTACAACCAGTGCGTGTTGCCAGTGATGACTTACGGATCTGAGAGGTGGTCCACTGCACTTCACTGCTGGCGTATGAGGACGCTCAAGGTCGCTCAGCGAGCTATGCAGAGGGCTATGCTCGGAGTTTCTCTGCGTGATAGACTCAGAAATGAGGATATCTGCAGTAAAACCAGAGTGACCGACATAGCCCAACGGATTAGTAAGCTGAAGTGGCAATGGGCCGGCCATATAGCTCGAAGAACCGATAACCGATGGGGAAGAAAGGTTCTAAGGTTCTCGAGTGGCAGCCTCGTACCGGTAGGCGTAGTATAGGGCGACCCCCCACTAGATGGAGTGACGACCTGGTAAGATATGCAGGAAGTCGATGGATGCAGGTGGCTCAGGACCGTGCTTTGTGGCATTACTTGGGGGAGGCCCATGTTCAGCAGTGGACTTGTGAAGGGCTGTAATGATGATGATGATGATGAAGTAATTATTCTTTATAGTTGATTAAATTAGATTGTTAAATTTAGGATCAGTAAGATGAAGTGGCAGTTGGCCGGCCGTCTAGCTCGAAGAACAGGCAACCACTGGGGAAGAAAGGCTCTCAAGTGGCAGTCTCGTGCCTGTAGGCAAAGTGTAGGGCAGCCCCCCACTAGATGGAGTGAAGAACGAGTAAAACGTGCAGGAAGTCGATGAATACAGACGGCTCAGGACCGTGTTTTGTGAAATTCCTTGTGGATGGCCCATTTTTAGCAGTGGACTTGTAAAGGGCCGTAATAATGATAGATAGATAGATAGAAATTTATTTATTGAACTCAAAAAAATTTATTTAGTACAAAGGCGAACTTAATGCCGCAAAGGCATTCTCCACCAGATAACCATTGGGGAAGAAATGTGATCATGATGATAGTTGTATGTGTGGATCAAGGTATATCATAAGTTCAAAGTAACATCTAGGATATCGCTCAACATCAAAAACTTAATACCCTATTTTTCGATTCTGTAGGATTACCCCTGAATGTGTTTTATTTAAAAAATCATCAATATTAGTTAACCATAAAGATATATATTGATATACATAAAACACACACAGTCGAATTGAGAACCTCCTCGTTTTTTGAATTCGGCTAAAGGCCTGTAAATTGGAATTATAATTTGTTTGAATTTCTGTAAATAAAGGGAGTTAAAATAAAACAATTGTGACTACAGGCAATTATTAAATATTATAGTATTTAATATAAACCCTTAAAATACCGACATAATTATCCGTGGTGATATTGTTAATGATACGAATATAAAAGCAAAACTTATTATGGTACAGGATTCATTACTAAAATGGTATTATATTTTCACTTGCGTTTAAATAACGAAACACCAATTAATATTAATATAACGTGTGAATATTACGAGTACTATAATCAGTAATAACAAACAACAAGCGATTAATTGCAACGACTAGATCTATGTAATAAAAAGAATGGATTTTTTTTAATATTTAACAAAGGGATTGCTAAGTGGAATGTCAGAACTACACAATATTAAGAAATTAAAAAAATACAAAGTATTGATTTCAATATAAGTAAAGACGAAACTGACTAAAATGGTTATTTTAATTTATTCATTTTCACACATGAGTAGTTAATTCAATTTTGAAGCTTTAAAATGGGCCAAGAGAAACAATTATTATTTAATTCTGTCTTTACGGAATTGATATACCTAGTGTTTACTGATTTATAGCTACTATTAAAATAAATATTACAGAACCATATTAAATCGTATGTACATTATTTATTTTGCTGATTTTATTTCTGCAAATAAAATAAAATATAGAAACAATATTTTTAAATTAATGGAGTTTTGAAATAAACTTTTTTAAACTACATAAAATAGTTTGATAGTACATACGAAATAAAAGTGCTCTTCTGAACTCTAATAAATATTTAATCAATTAATTAGTGACGTCTTTGCGAACTTTGTGGCCGCGGAAAGACGCTTGAATTTTGGTCGCTGCTTTATTCAATTCCGGATCTTCCAGATCAATATTTTCGATGTCTTCCTGCAAATAAAAAAATGAAGAAAAATGCTTAGTACCTCACTTCAAAATTTCGCTTAAAAATTTCGAATTGTTTTAAGTTTCGCTATTGTTTAGTTGTCACCATAGAATACTATAATACATACATAATAGAACGGGGGAGTGGGCAGAGCCCGTGTAGCCACTAAAATGCCACTAATACATCAATTCACACGTATAAATGTCAACACGATATGTGGTTTGAGGTTACAAGCGTTTCCAAAATTTGCATTCAAATTATTTAGAAAATGATAAAATGGACGCTATTTACAAATAAATATGTATTAAAATCCGTCTATCAACACAGCGAATCGGGTTTGTAGTAGTGATTAACTGATAATACGACATAATTGTTTGTATGTGTGCCGTAAGGTAGGTGTCACCTATCTTCGCACAAAATAAGGTTGACAGCTATTCTATTGTGTATTATAATAGTATTCAATAGTTGTCACCAACAGGTGAAACTTTCAAATAACACACTAATTATCCAGGCCAAGAAGCGATGTATAAGTAAATGCAAAGAGAAAATTATTTGGTTATGCCGTATGCGTGCTATTCAAACCATTTTTTCCAGGGTTTGAAACACGGCCATCAATAAATGATTAACGTACCGAAAATAAATTTGTTGATAATTATGTGGATACTAATAGTATATTACGTATATAATACATATCCAAACATTTTCAACACATTCACTTATCATTAATATAATATATCATTAAAATAATAGAAATTAAAGGTGGCAAGGAGTAAGACGTATAAAGGCTGTAACTCTATTTCAATTTACTTAAAAATTTTTAGACATTTAAGAGAGTACCTCATTCTAAAGTACGTAATATAAAGCTTAACAAAGTTATGGAAATTGTACCCAACGTAGTGTTATATTTTACATTTCTTAAAGCATTTGTTCGAGTTGTTATCATCAATAATTTGTAGTCATTCTTAAAAAATAGTAAAATGACAGCCTTTAAATTTCTTATTACTAAGCAATGGCTTCCTCTTATTTCAGCAGGTTATAAAAGAGTTAGTTTTGGCATGCTGCTCCAGTGATTTTCAAGAAATTCACTACATCATGTCCTCTTTCTCCTAATAGCTCTGTTATGTAGGGTTTTTCTCTGCCGAGCATGAATGTAGTCAATTTTATTAACTAAGTTAAGGCTAAGCACTAGTCCATCGACACCTACATCTAGCCCTGATTAAGAATCAAAATTCAAATACATTGTTATCTCTAAGGACTATGATGGAATGTTTACAATTGAATTCAACTGTTACCTTATCCTGCTGCTCCTTATCTTTCTCCTCCTGGTTTTGCTTGCGAGCCTGATGACCTCGGAACGAAGCTTGAATCTTGGTAGCAGCGTCACAGAGATCTAAGGGGAAACAGAGTAATACATAAATTAGGAGCACATGACGTATTACTAAGATGGATTTAATCTTATCTGACTAACTGTGAACAAACTTTCGTACTTAGACTATATAAATCTAAATTTTGTGGAAATCGTTACTTTAGTATACTATTATTATTAATTGTTATTAGTAGTTATTGGCTTTAGAGTACAGAAAATCCTAACATTTTGACATTAAAATTCTTCTTGCTAAGGTAAAATCTTGCTAAGGTAAAAGGTTATATGGGCAGCTTTGTCCGTAAAAGATATTAAATATTTTTTTGTGATTTCAATGGTCACTATAAATAATTGTATAGAGCTGTTAGAAATTTCTTCCCTTTTGAAAAGACTTCAATGGTTAAGACTTTTAATTTTATACAAGATTGAGCAGCGCCCCATTGCTAAAGAAGTGTTCGAACTAGAATTTTCTCACGTAGGAATTGAGTGGCCGCTGTGTTCCCCATATTTGATTTTAGAGTTTTTCGTTTGATGAAAGCTATTTAAAAGCTGTAATATTTCATATGAAATGCACATGTAACGTTGAGAATATATTTTTTAAATGTAACTCTAACTATAAAAATATTCCTTACTCGTAATTTTTGATTAAAATTGTCACTGAAATTCAAATTAGGGAAGCGTGGTGGCCACTCAATTTCCTCGTGAACAAATTTATCCTCGAACACTTCTTAAATGCGATGGGGCATTGTTCCATCTTGTATAAAATTAAAAGTTTTATCACATATATATATATATATATATATATATATATATATATATATATATATATATATATATATATATATATATATATATACAAGGAGTAATTCAAGTCTCATTATTTTATAGGATATTAAAAAGTGTTTCAATATTGAGGAAGGAAAACATGTGTAGCCAGTAAGAAATTTTCTTAAACAATAAGGAATAAATAAGACTTATATACTCGTTTATCGATTTAAAAAAAAAAAACGGATGCAACTCGGTTGAGTAGTGTTCGGGAGATGATGACACATCTCGTCACGTATACCTCAAAGCTTAAATACAATAGTGTGCACTTATACGAGTACTTATAGTGATGACATAAGTATGTGTGACTTGGTCCTTTGACCTGATTCTTTGAGATGTTGACGAAATTAGAAAGCTCAACGTCGCTCAGCAAGCATATGTAGAGGGCTATGCTCGGCTAGCCAAACGTATCAGTAAGTTGAAGTGGTAATGGATCAGACCTATAGATCAATGAAACAGCAACTGATGAGAAAGAAAGATTCTGAATTGACAGCCTTGTACCGGTACATATAGCGTGGAAAACTCTTCAACGAGACGTAGTGCTGACCTGCTAAAAGATGCAGGAAGTCGATGAATGCACGTAGATCAGAACCATGCTTTGTGGCATATCTTGGACAAAGCCTATATACAGCAGTGGACTAATGAAGGGTTTTAACAATGATGACCCATGTAAATTTCTTGAAAATATTACGAGTTAACAAAATTATATTAAACATCAAATCAAAACAAAATAAATTCACTTATAAACCCTGAATTTAAATTCAACATTTTTCTGATTGAAAATATAAGAGTTGTTTTTGACTTTTTCATAGTGCTGAATAATAAAATATCAATCAAATTAAAAAAAAATTATTTAATTTAAGCTTAATTAAATATTTTATAGTAAACAAAATCAACGCTGGTTCTCAAAAACAAGAGAACAGCCGACAAGAAACTTTGGGGTCTTATTTTAAGTGCCATGTTGCAAATACTTCTTAGAAGTTTCTGAAATTCTTTTCTAAAGCTTTTTACAAAGATATTCAACTATTAAAGAGCTCTTTTACAACTTTGATTAAATCAATACAATGTCCAATTTCTATTAATATTCTCTTTAAATGTCAGCTTCAATTACATAACATCAGTAAGTAACTCTCGATAATAGTGTTCCGTGATCAGTAGCTAAGGAACTTGAAAGTAAAGAGTATTTAAAACATTCATTCATCATTGTCCGCAATATATTGATCTATTTTGTAGTATTTTTTATTGACAATGTCCTATCCAAGGTTTTTTAATTTTATATATGTTTGTAACATTATATTTAAGAGACTTTATTCTAAAATTTCATGAATTTATTCAGAAAAGAATTTCTGGTTATAGTCAATCTATATTTAGAAGCCTTTAGCGTTCCTCTCGACCCATTCAACGGGCGACACCATTTTTTATTAAATAAATTTATATTTTTTCGTACATTATACATCACGATATTCTTATAAATAAATAACCACAAAATATTAGTCTCTTTGAAGAGGTTGTTGACAACACGCAAAGCTCTAAACTATAGATTATCATGTAACTTGATTTTGCAAAGTGAATTATTAAAAAAATATTACCTGATCATAACAGCTTTATGAACGTGATATACGTACACGTGTATTGGTGATGTGGAGAATCCTCCACCCCATATTCTCCCGTGGGTGTCGGTAAGAGGCGACAGTGAGAATAATAAAATAGGAGATGTGTAGCAGCATTTTCTTGATAACAACTCAATAATAATGATAACGCGAGTGCTAACCATCGTGCCAAGCGCGAAAACTATAACAAATATTCCCCTATGGGAGAAAACTATGCCATCAAAAACATAACTTGTAAAAAAAAAAACAAGTCTCGCAACTCAGTTTCTTAATTTCTTCAGTCCCTACTTAAGGGTTCTTCTGTTTTAAGTTATTATGAAATTAGCTAACCTAACAACATTTTATAACAAATGGTCACCATACCAATGTTAAAAATCTGTTATGTTTTAAATATATAGATTGACTTGGCCATCGCATGAAAACCCAATGTATCTCACAAGTAATATATATAAAAAAAAAAAAAAAAAAAAAAAAAAAAATATATTAAATTAGATTGCTTAATGCGATTGTCAAGTCCCCAAACAGAAGGACCCTTAAGTAGGGACTAAATAAATTAACAGACTTGGTATTACATGGATCTCAAAACTTTTTACTGTAGAAGAACTGAGTTGCGAGACTTGTTTTTTTTTTTACAAGTAATGTTTTGATGGCATCACATTTCTTTTTGTAGACACGATAGTCTTAGTTTTTTTAACTTTCCGGTACCTTCTAATTCTTGAATACTAACAACGTACCTATCTACACCTATTATACATATTATACAATTACACTGATTCATTCGCTGCAAATGTAACTTTGTAAATCTATATATTTATATGGGATTACAAAGTTATTTATGCAGTTGGTGTATCTAGAAAACTGGACCGAAATTTAAAAATATTTTAGTTTTTCCTTGATTTATACACTAAACTCTAATTGTGTTTTAAATTTTAAGCCTCTATATCAGCTAGTAGTGCCTTAGAGTTTTGATGATCGGTCAATCAGTGAGTGACAAAATTAAGAAATTTTGACTAGTTATAATTATTAAACTACTAGTTCAAATTGAATGAAATTTGAAATATACCATGTTTATACAACGCCTACTTTGTTAATGAAAATTCAGTCTTCTAGTTTTATCTATTACGAAGTGATAGGGGGTCGAAAACGGCCTGAATTTGCATCAAGAAAAGTATGGTACGGCTGTGCTGCTTTTTTACTCGCATTGGCGGGGGTACTGCCGTGCCCCCAGATGTTTAGAGTGTAATATACTGAAATGAATGCAAATCTTTTCAAGATAAATTTTCAATACAAAAATAATCTACTATGCATATATTCTAAAGGCCGTTCCTAGGAAAGCTGCTAAACTAAATACGAATTTTGCTCCTCAACCCACCACCCATCTTAAGGAGAATTCTTTTAGCTAATAATCATATAATTGCGCGTTGGTAGTTTCATTCCATACGCTGTAGAGTATTCGTAACACGTTTATAAATGAGAAGCCGAGACGCCTCATGATTGAAGAAAAATATATAAGTGTATCTCATTGAGTGCTTCATCTCTAGAGGTAATGTGTGTGCAAACTTAAACATAGATGGGCGGCGGCAGTAGAGTCCAAGCATTGGCCGTTAATTTGGACATTGCGTAGGCCTTCGATCGGATTTGGCACAAAGCGCTTCTTTCGAAGCTCGCTTCCTACGGGCTTCTCGAGAAATGTTGTAATTGGATCACCAGATTTCTTGCAGATTGGAGCATCAAGGTCGTTGTACATGGTGTAAACTCCAATTACAAGCCTATTAATGCTGGTGTTCCACAAGGCTGCGAGCTATCACCAACGCTCTTTCTTCTGCATACCAATGATATGTTCAGTACACAACACCTGTACACCGGCCGTGGCAAAATTTCTTGGAAAAATGACTCCGAGTACTGAGATAAACTTGTGTCTGAAGTCGAGTCTTTGCTGAACAAAGTCTCGGATTAGGGGCGACTCAATCTTGTCCAGTTTAACCCTCATAAGACACAAGTTTGCGCGTTAACCGCTAAAAAGAAACCCTTGTCGTATCTCCCATGTTTCAAGGCACTCCCCTTGTTGCCTCAGCCAGCATCGGAATCCTCGGCGTCGACATATTGAGTGACGTGCAGTTTTGTTTTCACTTGGTAGAGAAGGCCAAATTGGCCTTTAAAAGCTTGGCGTGCTTAACAGAGCGGGACAGTATTTCATGCCGGCACACCGCCTGCAACTTTACAAGGCGCAGGTTCGGCCGCACATGGAATACTGTTCCCATCTCTGCGTTGGGGCTCCCCAGTACCAGCTCCCTCCACTTGACCGCATCCAGCGTAGAGCGGCTCAAATCGTCGACGATCGAGTGCTTTCCGATTGGCTTGATTCACTGGCGCTGCGAAGAGATGTTGCATATCTTTGCGTATTTTATCGCATCTATTACGGGGAGTGCTCTGAGGAAATGTCGGATTAATCCCAGCCACTAAATTTCATGAACGCACTACGCGGCAATACCATCCACACCATCTGGATGCTTAGCGGTCCACCACTGTACGTTTCAAAAGGAGTTTTATTCCGCGTACAACCTCTCTGTGGATTAGTTTACCACCGGCGATTTTACCGGACCGATGCGACCTGGGGACCTTCAAGAAAAGAGCTTACTCCTTTCTAAAGAGCCGGCAACGCACCTGCAATTCGCTGGTGTTGCGACAGTTCATGAGCTGCGGTAGTCACTTAACATCAGGTGAACCGTATGCTCGTTTGCCCTCGCTTCAATAAAAAAAAAACTTGGAATAAAAATTTATATCATCTATTATATCAATTAGGTCAAAAAATATTATACATGTTTCATCAGTATGTAATTTGTATCTAAATGTAATTTAAAAGGTCATCGAGGTACTAATTAATTTAATCACAATATCGCTATTAACTTCTTTCGAAATTAAAAAATACAATAAAAACGGTCGTGTTAGCATACGTATGCCGACCGATGCCTTGCAAGCAACTAGGAAATGACGTAACTTAAGAATATTCAACACAGTGCCATCAGGAAGTCAGCTAATTGCTGCTAAGTAATAACAAGCACGTCTTTAAAGATGTGACTCAATTTATATGGTATAAAAACCAGGGTATAATTGTTAGGACAGTCCAGTATTAATTAAGTTTGTTTTATAAGTTAACTAGTCTAATATTTCTGTGTACTTACATTGTCAAAGTAGTTAAGTTAATTTGTAATTTAGAAAATAAAGTAATATAGAAAAAGTCTTCGTCTCCTTCAACTTCAACTCTCCCTAAGCTGCCGCAAACGTAAGTTGTTCTTTCGGGTTTGTTTTTAACACAAGCAAGCAAGTATAAAATGCAGATTGGTCATGCGACTAATCCGAGTCTATATACGAAATGTCGCTGCTACTATATGACACGGTTTTAATGTTTCTACGTGTGTGTGAAATTGTTAGGTTATTGTTTAAATTGTTATTGTGTGTTTGTGTGCGTAGATTTTCTCCGATGAAATGACAGAGAGTTCTGTATGGGGGAAAAACGCTATGGCCACTCCCACCCAGTCCGGCGATAACTAAAGGAATTGTGTGTGGTAGTTATCTTTGTTAGTGTTTAGTGAGTTTCTCCACTCGTTGCTGCATCCAGGCTTCGTAGACTCTTATGTCTACCCGAATACTTCACATGAAATAAAGCTAATTTTTACGAGTTTTACCGCTTACAAAAAGCATTTTACGTTACTTAGCAATATTGTATTGCTTTGTCAGAAAAAATATTTTTTTTTATATTTATATTTTATATTTAATAATAATTCTCAAATGGTGGAGATAAATAAAAATTTGCGAAGGCAGGTCAGGTTATTCTGTTATCCCAGTAAATTTTGTTGTTACCTTAATTTGACTCCTGGATTTGACATGATAAAATCCTTGACAGAACCTGATCAGACTTTACACTTCTTGCCATCGTAGGTCTAGATATTATACAAATGGTTTAAATACGAAATGAATGAAAACCTTCTTGTCATTCCTGAGTTCCCTGTTAAGCGAAATATGATAAGGGATGGAGGGGAATTGAGGTGTGTTTCCGGACTTTTATAAAGGTACTTTTACTTTTACTTTGACTTTTATAAGGCTCTTTCCTGAAGGTCCCTAAGTCGTATCGGTCGGGAAAAATCGCTGGTGGTATCCGATTCTACAAACAAATTAGACGAGGAATTAAACTTCTGGTAAATCGCACGGTGATGGACTGTTAATTATCCAATATAAATGGATGGTATTGTGAGTTTTGTCGCGATGTTCTGAGGTGAATTTAAAAAGGCTGGAATTAATCTGAGCAATGATTATCATATTTGTTGTAATTGTATGAAATCTAAATTATTCTTGCAAATATTTGAATTGGAGAAGGATGTTTTCGTTACGTGGCTGAGTACACAGAGTTGTATATTTTACGGTTTGCTTTATCTTTTGTAATGCGTACAGCAAATGAGTGGAATAATTTTCCGTCGCCTATCTCTTCGCCCGAATACAATCTGGTTGTCTTCAAGGCAAGGGTGAATAGACTTCTGTTGCTTAGACAGCGCGATTCACCATGAAGGGTTCATCACCACTTATCACTAGGGAGATTTTGTTAAAACACAGAATATTAAATTTACCTTTATCATCAGCTCTAAATTCGGCTTCCAATTCAGCTTTGGTTGGCTCTGGTTCCGGCTTCTTAGTAGCTGCCTTCATACTCATGGATTTCCTAGTCTTATGCCCTCGAAACGCCGCTTGGATCTTTGCCGCCGCTTGCTCTTCTGACTTCTCGCTTTTATCTTCCTTCTGCTTATCTTCTAAAACAAAATAAAAAAATACTATTACTTGAAAACGTACTATTTATGTACACAAAATATAACGCTTTTGCCATGTCAAAGTGGCTAAAAGTAAATCTATTATCCTATTCCGTCCCCTGAGTGTGAAAAAAAAGTAAGACATAATATACGGCCTTATTACAAAATGTAGTTTATATTTAGCCTCAGGCTTAAAGTAAAATGTATTTCACGATGGAAGTTCTGGCAAAAATGTGAACTAAAGAAATGGTAAATAATGTTATTTGATAGGAAATATCAAATTTTGTGAAAACACCACTAAGTGACTTCTTTAGTTCTTAGTTTCTTCATAATTTACTTCCACAACTATTAATAATTATTATTAAGACAGTATTAAGTCCACCAACAATCAATGTTGCTGCTTGGCGGACTAATAATTGTTCTAGAACCCTTACAGGAATAAGGGGTAGCACATACCAGGAAGTGTTAAATATTTGGGCTATTAATTTAATTTGAAATAAAACGAAAGTACCTATTTGGTAATTAATTTCAATTTAAAAATGTGTGTTATAAGAGATTAATATGGGAAATGCCTGTAAAAAATTACGACTTCAAATAGATGACGGTAAGCTACTCGTCAGCAACGACAATACAAAGTTGTCAATCAAAAAAACTAAAAACAAAAAAAAAATAAAAATATTATATAATAAAAGTAATTCATCTCATTAAACTCATGATTTCTATAGAAAACAAATTTTACATTTGCAAGCAAAGCATTACGAGGAAACTGGGCAAAGGTCCAAATGTGCCATTGTGTATTTCTTTTTCATTTCCGAGCAAATGGGAAACTACTGCACTTTTCTCTTTCTTTTGTTTATTCAAGGTTGCTGCTTTTTCTTATTTCAGCACGTAGGTAAGTAAACAAAAAGTTCTAACTTTGAAAACATATAATTAAAAGTAAGTGCTTGAAAAACTTTACTAACACAACAATATTAAAGAACTCTAAGTTTGAATGAGAAAGATAAGACATATTTAATTAATTATTCATTACAACCTGTCAAAAACTCCTCTACAGCTGAATATTGGCATTTCCCATAGATTGGCTCATCATATTTGTCTAAATTGCCACGCTTTGCACGCGGGTCTCAACCGCTGTTTTTTATTGTTTCAAGTTGTTATCGAGAAGAAGCTGCTGCCCAACTCCTGTTTTAGTTTTCTTTTAAAGCCTCGCGAAACGATAGTAGGGGTAGTGGATTCACGTACATCGTCACAACATGGCAAATTATGTTTGGTGATAGGTTATCCATTAATTAATTAGCTCATCCTGTGCAAGTTATGGTGGAGGCCTATGTTCAGCAGCGGACTTCTAAAAGGCTGTAACGGTAAGAGTATAGATTACAAATAATTCTTATTTCAGAAGACAGACACCCAGGTACCGCCAATACACGATATACTCTATTTTGAGTTGATTTAATCTGTGACCATGAAAGGAAAAGGGGAGATCTCCCGCCGGGCAAGGTGTTCTGCCTGGGGAGCGGCCAACACTCCGTGTGATAGTTCGGAGATGTTCTATATATACTGTTTATGATTCGGAATTTTGATAGCGTGATTTAGGCTTCGGTGTGTTTCGCTAGCGGCGCGATGACAGCGCCGCCACATCTATATTGATTAAAAAATATATATTTTATTAATTACTTCTACCTTTCTGCTTTGTTAGCCCGTAAAGGTTGACTACAATATGGGTTTTTCGTTGTAGGGAAAATTTGCCTTACTTTTTATTTGTACTCTGCTACGCTAGGTAGTTCAGGGGCTACGTGCTGGCTATAAATTTCACAGTATGCGAACAACCCGAGTTTGATTCTCGTTGGCACTAATGAAATTGTTAATTGCAATTTTAAGTCCTGATTTAACACGTGCTCGGCGGTGAAGGAAAACATCGTGATAAAACCTGCATATCTGAGAAGTTTGCCAAAACGTATTAGGGTAGCGCGGCGGACATTTTATTCCCGTAAAATCCTCTCAGAAATTAGAGGAGGCCTGTGCCCAGCCGTGGGACGTATATGGCTCTGTCCTATTGTCATCGCTTTCATGATGAAGCGATGCGTCCGACGAAAATGATCGTGCGACCGTGCGTTTAAACATACTAATATCTGTGGAATGTCCTATTGAACGTCATGCGATCATGCAATGTGACTGAAGAAATCGCGCGTGCGGATTCATCGAACGATGAAATCGCATCGCATCATCGTGCGAGCGATGGCAATAGGACAGCGCCTATAGGCTGTAACTTTAACTTTACAAAATTATTATTCAAACTATAACGATATAAAGTTAATTTTAGTTATTAGCATTATAATATTTTAATTTTAATTAATCAAATTTCAATCTGATTAATTCTAAAATGACAATGGACGATGTTGCTCATAATTAGTTTAGTTATGGCTCCAAAATGTTGGCTAGTAATAAAAAGGGATTTATAAGGTTGGGTTTACAAATTGTTAAAACCCAATGTTCAACGGCTTTTATGATAGAACCAGAACAAAAACCAAGACGTTAATGAAAATTTAATTATACATTTCTTTTTCTTATGATATAATTAAAATAATAAGAAAATATTACTAAAATACATCGCCAGAAAGACTTCATTTTCGAATTAGAACCTGAAAAATTCGGTCCTTTGGACCTTGAATACCTTAACCTGAGGTCGATTCGGAAGCCACAAAACTAAAACCATTTTATGAAGCTGAGTAGAAACTATACCGTAATTTGAAACTGGTTTTTAATTCCTGTTTAGAACTGGTAATTATTCCCTAAGACAGTGACGTGAACATTTTGTATGAGGAGTCTATTTTAATATCTATTTTAAGAAGAGAAGAGTATTGATTAAATCTACTTTTACGGATTTTATCGCGTTTTATTTATATTAATTTTAATACCCGACGTTTCAGGTGCTTTCCAGCACCCATGGTCACGGGGGACTGAGGTGACTGACGTCCCGATGTCAAAGTTAACCCGGAGTACCTTCAGCTTTTTGATTATTGTTTTTGGTCCGATCTACGCAGAATGAACTAACTGTATTTTGAAGTCTTGCAGTGGTATGCTTGGGTTTAGTTTTAATTTTATTAATTATAGGATCCCAAGCAGGTCGTAGTACCCAGCCTCTTTCTCTATTGAAATTAGGATGTTTTTTTAATTTCAATAGCCTCACGTATCATCCTTGGTAGGAATCGATGTTCTTTCGCGAGGATTTGTGGTCTATCAAATCTGATGTAATGGTTGGGGCCATCTATAATATGATCGCAAACTGCAGACTTCCCGGAACGTTGATGCTTCACGTCAGCTATGTGTTCTTTTACGCGGGTTCTAATTGATCTCTTTGTTTGCCCTATATAAGGGTTAACTTTGACATCGGGACGTCTGTCACCTCAGTCCCTCGTGACCATGGGTGCTGGAAAGCACCCGAAACATCGGATATTAATAATATAAATAAAACGCGATAAAATCCGTAAAAGTAGTTTTAATCAATGTATAGTGTTCGCGTAAATATGTATAAGAAATCATTAAGAGAAGAGTAATCCTTATTTCGCTATTCCCGTTTGTCGGTTTGCTTGTCACGGTCGTCACTTAAATATGCATATATACATGAACTCACGCCTATCACCTAGTAGAGCTATCATTCTGAGTACCTGTAACATATTTCTCTATGATCGATCTCTACAGCATTAGCTTGGATAATATTAATAATAATGTTATTGGCGCCGCACTGGCAGATTGCCATATTACTGGCGTCTAGTTTCCCACGACTGGACATGTTATTACTCAAAGTAGCGCCAACTCAGCCTGGAGAAAAAAAATTGAGGATCGTATCGCAAAGGCTAGGGTCCCATCGGCAGATCTAAAGTAGTCTGAGACGTAGATGGGAGTATCTTTTATGCTGCCGTCACATGACTCATAAATAACATTAAGTCATATAAAGGTTTTATAGTCTTTTATAATTTTAACATAACATAGAATAATAAACACTAAGCTGAATTTGAGAAACCTAAATACATTTATCTACATTAACGTCATAAATTGGCTTCATTTATCATTTGCAGCGCGTCATATTCCACATTTAATGTGACCGACTAATTTGGCTTTGAAAAATGTGGCATCATTATTCATCTTTTTATATTTTACCTGAAATGACAGCAATAAAATAAAAAGCACGCCTTAAATATATACTACATGAACATAAATCGTTGTTTGAGTAGTCACAGCGCTTCGGCATTGTATGGCCTTTTTACATACGGAAATGCCTTTACGGCGGTAGGGACGGGTTATATCGAACCCGCACTGACTTAAAAACCGTTATGGTTTCACTTTCACCGCATATTGACATGGCCACGGGAATACTTTCGCACAAATCCGCGATTACACCAGCACCAACCGCCCCATAGCGGCCCCTCCTTACGAGGCAAGGACTTCTTCTTATCAGGTAAAGCGGATCACGAACGATATAGGAAAAATCCTATTGTTATATAACATTTAAAAAATCTTTGTCATGTTGTATTCCTTCACCAACGAGCATGTGCTTAATTAACTTTTAGCAATTTCAGTTACACAGAAAGATCGAATACGGTTTGCTCGTGTGGGTATTATGTAATTTAAATACGCTCAGTCACTGAACAAACACGCTTCTAATGTCATCAAAGTAGCTGAACGTTAAGTAATTAAAAATACTCTGAAAACGTCTGCAAACTCCGACAACATGGCATATTACGGCAACGGGGCTCACTCTTATTATTATTTATTATCCTTTTTTTCATATAAGGCTAAAGTAACAAACGAACATTCAGTCCACATGATGTTATGTGGCTTCTGCAGCTAATGGAGAAATCTAACAAACTTCAAACCATAAGGTTACAAATTCGTTTGTCAACTTTAGTCGATAAATCGTGGCATTTTGATACCTGCTAAGCCATATCGAAAATTATTGTCTATTTTACTTCTTTTGTAAATATATTAAGGAGATTTTTTTAAACCGTAGCCCATGGCAAAATTCACACTAATGTTACATTTAAATCAATTTTTACAGTTAATTAAGGACTTTCGTCTAAATGTAATGAAATATACTGCAAAGGTATTTACTTTAGATTTAGTATTGTGAGTTATACTGGAAACGTATCTAGATTTACGATAGCTTTGTTCTAAATAATCCCATTCATTTATCTTATCCATTGTACGTTGTACTTTATGGGTCATAACTTCTGTTTGTATTGACTATATCAAAATTTAGGCAAATTTAACAAACAAGGGTGACACACATACTTACTGTCCGACATACGATGATGATGTGACTCATATATCATCGGAAAAAATATGAATTAAGAATTTTATTGCAGACACGTTGTCAACTCAAAGTTGTGAAAAAGGGTCTCCGGTTTTCTTCATGCACCATACGAAACACGTCAGAATCACGTTAATATTTTACACGGATCTCTGCCTTTTCGCCGAAAATTGTTTGGCAGATTATCACTTGCCAACTAACGTTTTGCAGAATTTTATTTTACCGAATAATCATTTGCCAACTTATCACATAATTTTGTTTTATTTCCCAACCTTAACCGACCTTTTAACAGCGGTAGAGCCACGCGGCAGCTTTGCTGTTGCACGTATGGGCCGGCTCAAACCGGGGTGGAACCACGACCTCACAGAATACCGGCGTGAAGTGGAAGCTCTGCTTCCGCGTTTCGTCTGGTGAGTGCAGGTGGCCGGAGGCCCAAATCCCCCCCCCCCCCCCATCAACATGGTAGCGGAATTAAATAATGATCGACTACCTCAGGAGGGTACCAGCACCCCTGGAGAATCCCTCGCTGAGCATCCACGACCATGTTTCTCCACTTCTGAGCGTGGGTGCTCAGGCTGCCCCGCGTATTCTGGGGGGGGGGGGCGGGGGCAAAATTCCGCTCAAGACTACAACTGCTCGGGGCAAACGGAGCAACAAGACCAAGGCGACCCCTGCCACGCTGTCCGTGAATTTCTGCAATATCAGGGGACTTCACTATAACCTAAACGCCGTCCACTACCATCTCGAGACGGCGAGGCCGGCTCTGCTCTTTCTGACCGAGACGCAGGTGTCCTCTCCGGCTGATGTCTCGTATCTCTCCTACCCGGGGTACAAACTGGAACACTCCTTTGTGCCTCGGGCTGGAGTTTGCGTTTACGTCAGAGAGGACATCTGCTCTCGACGCCTCGGCAGACTTGAAGGTTCGGACCTGTCCATCCTTTGGCTACGCGTAGACAGCGACGACCATCCGCGCGTCTACGGGTGCCTCTATAGGTCCCATAGCGGTAATGCCGAAACAGACCGACTATTCGACCACGTCCAAATGGCTGCAGATTCGTTGCTACAGCAGATCCCCTCCGCAGAGATCGTGATCCTCGGCGACTTTAACGCCCATCACGCCTAATGGCTTGGTTCACGTTTAACCGATCATGCGGGGAGATCTGTTCATGATTTTGCCTTGGCATATGGTCTGACACAACTGGTTACTTCGCCTACGCGGATTCCAGATGTGGAGGATCATGCACCTTCCCTGTTGGACCTTCTGCTGACCTCTCACCCGGACGGATATCAGATTTCCGTCGACGCCCCTTTAGGCTCCTCGGACCATTGTCTTGTCCGGAGTGTGGTGCCACTCACGCTGAAATCACGGTTGCATTCTGCAGGCTGCCGCCGTGTTTGGCACTATAGGTCAGCTGATTGGGATGGGATGCGGTCTTTCTTTGCATCCTACCCTTGGGGGCGGGTTTGCTTCTCGCCGGACGATCCCAACGTTGTTGCGGATTCTGTCGCTGATGTGGTACTTCAGGGTATGGAACTTTTTATTCCTTCATCTGTGGTGCCCATTGGAGGCAAGTCTCAGCCATGGTTTGGTCGCTCCTGTAAAATAACATCATGCTATAAGCAGGAGTGCTACCAAGCCTGGGCCGATGCATCAGCGTCCCGGGATGTAAACACCAGCGCTCTAAAAAAGAAGTATAATTCCGCCTCTAGGTCCTTTAAAAGAGTCATTGCCAAGGCAAAGTCAGAGCACATAGGCAGAATTGGCGAGAAACTAGTTCGCCTTCCTTCTGGAACCCGTGCATTCTGGTCTCTCGCCAAGGCTGTCCAGGGGAATTTCTGTCAGCCATCTCTTCCATCTCTGCACAGGGAGGACGACTCACTGGCCCATACCGCAAAGGAGAAAGCCGATCTTCTAGGCTCTTTCTTTGCGTCTAACTCGACTCTCGATGACGGGGGGAGTACGCCGCCGACCATCCCGCGGTGTGAGTGCTCCATGCCGGAAGTGCACTTCACACAGCGCTCGTTTCGCAAAGCACTCCTCTCCCTGGACATCCACAAGTCGAGTGGGCCTAACGGAATCCCCCCAATTGTGCTGAGGACGTGTGCTCCAGAGTTGGCACCGGTTTTAACGCGTCTTTTCCGGTACTCCTACTCCCTAGGCGTAGTACCAAAATCATGGAAGACGGCTTACGTCCACCCGATCCCTAAAAAAGGCGACCGCTCTGACCCGTCCAACTACCGGCCAATCGCCATCACCTCCTTGTTCTCCAAAACAATGGAGTCCATTGTAAACTGCCAGCTCATGAGGTACCTTGAAGATCACCAGCTGATTAGTGACCGCCAATACGGTTTTCACCGTGGTCGGTCAGCTGGTGATCTTCTGGTCTACCTAACTCACAGATGGGCGGAGGCAGTAGAGTTCAAGGGGGAGGCATTGGCCGTTAGTTTGGACATTGCGAAGGCCTTCGATCGGGTTTGGCACAAAGCGCTTCTTTCGAAGCTCCCTTCCTATGGGCTTCCCGAGAAATTGTGCGATTGGATCACCAGCTTTCTTGCAGATCGGAGCATCAAAGTCGTTGTAGACGGTGCAAGCTCCGATTGCAAGCCTATTAATGCTGGTGTTCCACAAAGCTGCGTGCTATCGCCAACGCTGTGTCTTCTGCATATCAATGACATGTTGCATACCCGTAACATTCATTGCTATGCAGATGACAGCACTGGTGATGCTCTTTACACCGGCCGAGCCAATATTTCTCGAAAAAACTTCTCCGAGTGCCGGGACAAACTTGTGTCTGAAGTCGAGTCTCTGCTGGACAGAGTCTCGGATTGGGGGCGACTAAATCTAGTCCAGTTTAACCCCCAGAAGACACAAGTTTGCGCGTTAACCGCTAAAAAGAACCCCTTTGTCATATCCCCTCAGTTTCAAGGCACTCCCCTTGTTGCCTCAGCCAGTATCGGAATCCTCGGCGTCGACATATCGAGTGACGTGCAGTTTCGTGGTCACTTGGAAGGGAAGGCCAAATTGGCCTCTAAAAAGCTTGGCGTGCTCAGCAGAGCGGGACAGTATTTCATGCCGGCACACCGCCTGCAACTTTACAAGGCGCAGGTTGGGCCGCACATGGAATACTGTTCCCATCTCTGGGCTGGGGCTCCCCAGTACCAGCTTCTTCCACTTGACCGCATCCAGCGCAGAGCGGCTCGAATCGTCGACGACCGAGTGCTTTCCGATCGGCTCGATTCACTGGCGCTGCGAAGAGATGTTGCATCTCTTTGCGTATTTTATCGCATCTATCACGGGGAGTGCTCTGAGGAATTGTTCGGATTAATCCCAGCCGCCAAATTTCGTGAACGCACTACACGTCTAACGTCCCGATACCATCCACACCATCTGGATGCTTGGCGGTCCACCACTGTACGTTTCACAAGGAGTTTTCTTCCACGTACAACCTCTCTGTGGAATAGTTTACCACCGGCGATTTTTCCGGACCGATACGACCTGGGGACCTTCAAGAAAAGAGCTTACTCCATTCTAAAGGGCCGGCAACGCACCCGCAATTCTCCTGGTGTTGCGGTTGATCATGGGCGGCGGTAGTCACTTAACATCAGGTGAGCCGCATGCTCGTTTGCCCCTTCTTTTATAAAAAAAAACCTAACAGTTGCCAAATGTACGTTTGGTCTGCCTTTTATAATGACACTTTTCAAAAGGCCAACTTTCAAGTAGCGAATGTTTCAGTTAGATTAATATTCATTTAGTTGTATATTGTTTACCAAATTATGTATTAAGGTTTCGATTAGTAAGTATGTAATAATGAGGGTAAGCGTCAACTTACTTTTATGACAATGTAGGTAGGTAGGTACAGATAAATTGACTTATAAGCGATACGTGTTTACATCATTACTTGTAGACTATTACTGTGTTATCTTTTATTTTTTTGAGTTTAATGTTGAGTGCCAGTTTTTATTACTTAAAAAGGCGGAGTTAAGTCAATTAAAAATGGATTTACGTACGAAAAGAACAAACAATCAAATAATAATTACTATTAGAGTTGTGAACTGCGACGAAACAAGATATATAATTGTACTACGACTATAAGCACGAAAGTATGTGACAGCATTCATAGTGTTAAAGTGTCAGGATAATCACAACCATGAGCCCAATCCAACCAGGAAATGCGTAAGCGAACTCAAAAAAAAAAATAAAAATAAAAAGTGATTCGTTATCTGCTGTGAAGACATGTAAGATATTACAAAATGCCAAAAGCACTGTATTTACAGATGTCTTAGAATGTTTGCCGTCCACGTCAGATTTAAAACAAGTAATTTATCGCCATAAAAGAAAACACAATGCTATAAAAGAGCCCACTGATATTACTTTTGAGATCTATTTATCTCAAAAGTAATATCAGTGGGCTCTTTTACACATACAAAAATATTAAAATTTATCATAAAAGATCATACGTTCGATACGAACAAAAGGATTTTGCTGATGTACACACTTATTATGATTTCAATTTTCGTGCGACATACCGGCTTTTAGATGCCACTTTTAAAGTTGCGCCCAATATGTTCAAGCAGCAAGCAGCAAGTATATACCATACATGGAAATATTTTTACGGACAATAAAAACATTTCAGTTATGCTTTTGTTTGTGTACTAATAAAAATAAACGTACATGTGACACAATGTTTGAACTATTAATTGAATACGGTAAAGAACATTGGGTGCGTTTGGCAGAAAAAAGCGCTAGCAAGCGCTTGTAAGCAAAATGGCGATCGTAAGCGGTAAGCGCTGTCAAATCGTAAGTAGCTATTTTCCTCCAGGACACGATGTTAGTTTTAACCGGGGAACCTAACCTAATTTAAATATATGTTTGTAAAGTATTCATATTAAAAACTTACCAATCATGAATTTTTAATAATATGTATATGTCTATTCATGTCATTATATTACTTAAAACTTATTTTACACAAAACAACTTTAAACTCTACTTCAAAATAAACAAATTAAATAAGCAAAATGGCGGATTGTGTCAGCGCTACTGAAGTAGCAGTCGTGTCCTGGCCGAAAACTATTTTAGCGCTTGTAAGCGCTTGCTAGCGCTTTTTTCTGCCAAACGCACCCATTGTATTAATCTTGCACCAAAAGTATGTGTGTTAGATTTCGAAAAAGCTGCTATACTGTCTTTGATTAAATTTTGAAGAAATTAATTTTCAAGGATGCCATTTTCATTTGGGACAAATTATATACAGGTTGTTATTATTATTGAAATATTTTTTCCATAATTATTTTTCTAATGTAGCACATATTCAAGTGCCCTGTGTAGTGAAACAAAAGAGATTTAGTTCTGGCACTTCGCTCGCTCAGCTCGTGCATTGTTGGTCGAAGTTCTAACCTAACCTAAACAATTCCTTTCGATTTCACCTAAACTTCGTTCCGCAGTTTGAAATTTTGCAAATGTGTATGTAGATTTCTGTTGCTATACTTATTACAAAATTTTTATATATTTCAGACAAATTCAAGACCAGGG
This sequence comes from Parnassius apollo, assembly GCA_907164705.1. NCBI lineage: Eukaryota > Metazoa > Arthropoda > Insecta > Lepidoptera > Papilionidae > Parnassius > Parnassius apollo. The sequence goes on from CAJQZP010001707.1 coordinate 2,414,597, forward strand.
TTTCGCCAAAAGATTTGCAAGCGACATACAGTTCAATAAAGAGGTGAAGTGTTTGTTAGCACTCAGTTTTCTTGAGGAATTTGACATTTACGTATATTTCAACAGTATCGTAAAAAGTTTTAAAGATCCAGATTAACAACAATTAGCTCATTGGTTAGAAAAGAATTATGTACACGGAACATCAACCACACAACCTAAATATCAGCCTAGATTTTGGAGCTGCTATGAAACAAACAAAATGAAAATACCCCAAACACAGAACTCGGTCGAAGCCTGGAATAACAAAATAAACAATATAATTGATGAAAGTCATCTAGGTATTTATAAATTGATAAAACAATTAATAAAGTCAACCATGGCTAACGAGGGGGAAATAGAAAATATACTAACAGGTGCTTCTCCAGAACCCAAGAAAAAAAGTACTTGGACAAAGAAGAAAGAATCAACAAAATTCTTAAAAACAAATCTTCATATTCAGAGGAAAAAATATTAATGTGCTTGCTGCGAATTTAATGCAGCAGTGTAGCTCTACTATGCAAAATCATGTACAAATATTATAATATCAGGTAGCAATCCCCATGCAATACAAACAACTAATAAGAAATTATCTCGAGTAGTGTAAGTGTTGACTAGGATGAATGGTAGGATGAACGTCCAGTATCCAATAATTGTTGCATCTGACCTATTAGTAGCATCGTAAGGAAATTCATCACCAAATATCATCCCATGGTTATTGTTAGAGGCGACTGATCGATTCGATGGGGGTATAACCCGTGTGAAATCCAGGGCGATAATTCCTCTTATTTTTTATAGGATAGGGTGACAAACTAGCACACAGTCCACCTGATGGTAAATGGCTGCTGCGGCCCATAGACTTCTACATCTATCCTCAATTAGATATAAAAATGCAGATGCGTTGTCACCCGTGAGGAGTAAGATGGAATGCCTCGTTTCCAGTAAAAAGGGTCTTCGGTTCTCTACACTCACCATACGAACAGCACATTCACAGCAGCATTAAGCTACTATTTCACGCTGGTATGCTGTGAGGGCGTGGTCCTTCCCCGGCCGAGCCGACCCATTCGTGTTACAACTATACTACTAAAATGACTGCAGCATGGCTCTACCACTACTATGAGTGAGGTCTATGTTCCTTATACTTTTGATAGGCTGCAATGATGATAATTCCCATTTCACACCAGACCTAAAATAACAAGATTGAAAGATATTGGACATTTAAAGCAAATCCTCCTTACTGAATAAACCCATCTCCAACTCCACACAGACCGCGCTCTCACAGAATACCAGCGTATAATAATCTCGTTAGTCAACATTATTCTATAAAAATATTTTACGGGGTAGATACCATGATGCAGCTATATTAATTGTATAGTTGTAGCACGAATGGGTCGGCTCGACCGGGGAAGGACCACGCTCTCACAGAATACCAGCGTCAAATAGCAGCTTGATGCTGCTGTGTTTCGTATGGTGAGTGTAGGAACCGTAGACCCGATTTACTGGAATCGAGGCATTCCATCTTAGTCCTCACGGGTGACAACGCATCTGCATTTTGATTTTTGATCGAGGTTAAAATTAGATGTCTTGGGTCACATCATTCACTTACCATCAGGTGGACTGTGTGCTCGTTTGTCACCCTAATTCTAAAAAAAACTGTATTTACGATGACTGTTTTATTGTAGTGCTTATTTGACAGTCTTTATGATACTGATTTCTTAAATTTGCGCGAACACTACACATATAGATTGTCTCTTATGTAAGAGAGACCACATTCACAATCTATAGATTGTGAATGTAGTCTCTCTTACATAGGTCAAACAAAAAGGTCTATAAAAACCCGCGTGAAAAACATATAGCTGACGTGAAGCACCGACGGTCCGGGAAGTCTGCAGCCTGCGAATATGTTCAAGATCGTCCCCACCATTACATTCGATTTGATAAACCACATATCCTCGCAAAAGAACACCGATTCCTAACAAGGATGATACGCGAGGCTATTGAAATTAAAAAAAAACATCCAAATTTCAATAGAGAAGATGGATGGGTGCAGCCAGCTTCTTGGGATCCTATAATTAACAAAATTAAATCCAAACCCAATCATACCACTGCAAGACTTCATGATACTATAAGCTCGTTTTGCGTAAATCGGACTAAAAATTAAAAATTGATATTCAAAAACTGAAGGTAGCCGGACTAACTATGACATTACATAACTATGACATAAGCATGAGTGCTGTAAAGCACCCGAAATGTCGGGATAATAAAAATAAATTAAAGTAATTAAACACGATAAAATCCGTAAATAATAGTTTTATTCAGTCTTTATGAATTAAAATATAAGTAAATAATTACAGTAGGATAAGTAAAAGTATCAAGGGGAACAAAAAAACTTATGTCATTTAAATTAATAAAAAAAGAAAAGTAACCAAAAAATAAAGTCTCCAGGATGATTTTTTAAAATTTTTCTTTAGAAAAGATCATAATTTTATGAGAATTGTTTTTAAGAATTAATATGTCACAAGCATCTTTAACTAATTTTTTGGTTATAAGTAATATGTAGAATTAAATTTACGAAAACGACGTGAGATGGATATGATAAACGACGGACGATCAAAAAATGTGAGAATATCCAATATTTTATACCATCTTTCAAAAAATAAAAAAAATAAAAAGTGAAAAAAATCTTTCAAATTTTTTTAGCAACCTAGATAATTAGATATGCAGTTTTTATCCTAAAGCCTAAGTGTATGTAAGTGCAACGTATAAATGTATAGAATCTAGTTAACATACCTGCTTTCTTAGCATTCGTTTTGGAATAAGATAAAATGTTTGTGTGTATTAATGTAAAAATGGAAATGTATGTATATAATGGCAAGATAGCAGATATATTTAGATGTTGTTATTAGCATATACGTTATAGTAAGATACCTAGTACGGAAATGTATAATTCGTTTTTGATTGCTAGGTTATCGTTGGAACAGTACACAATTAGAACGTTTTTGAAAGCAACCAGAGTCTTAAGGCATTAGTGATTATTCTTATTTTGTAAAGAAAAGCGAAAATTTGTCTAATAATTGAATATAAATTGAATACGAGCTGTGGTAGCATTAGAATAGCTAACGGTTTTTAAGAATTTGAGTTGAATACGCTCCAACTATTGATTGTATTTCTCAGATAATGGGTTCCAAATGATAGAAGCATACTCCAATAGAGTTCTAATCAGATAATTGTTGAAGTGTTAAATAAGAATAAATATTTGAATCAGGTCGAATGAATTTATTACAAGAGCAAATAATTAAACTAAATATACTTGCTTTGTTGGCAATATAGTTAATGTGATTGCTCAATTGCAGTTTTGAATCTGGTAAAACTCCTAGATATTTAATTAGGTCCACTTTTCATAACTCAGTGTTATTAATAGTGTAGATATACTTTATGAAATTGCGCTTCTTTGTAACTGTAATTAATTTACACTTATTAACACTAAGCTGTAGTTTTTTTTTAGTATAGTACAACGATAAGCGATTAAGATCACTTTGTAATTTAAATGTGTCATCAAGGCTAAGTATGATATTACGCTGACAACCTAAAGATATACCTTCACTCTTAGGTCGTCAGCGTAAAGTAAGAAATAGCTATGACGAAAGCAGTTGTTGATGTCATTGACAAATAAAATAAACAGTAAAGGACCAATAATAAAGCCTTCTGGCACACCGGATGTGACTGTAATGAAGTTAGATGAATGGCCATTAACGACAACCCTGTGAGTTCTATTTGTAATGTATGAATGAAGCCATCTAAGCAAGTCACTACAAATACCATTAAAAGCGATACACTTTATCGAAAGCATTACAAAAGTCAGTATACATAGAATCAATCCGTATTCCCATCCTTAAGTTCAAATAAATATATATTATAAATAAGAAGATTGCTTTCTGTGGATTGTTTTTTTGTACAAATCCGTGTTATTCGGGTATGATAATGTTTGCAAGGGTCAGGATGAATAACGTTATTTGCTAGTAATTTAAATACATTTAACACTATGGACAGTAATGGGATTAGACGATAATTCTCCCGCCACACGTCGTTTTTGGTCCCTTCTTTATGAATAGGCGTGCCATTAGCTTTTTTCCAAATAGCACAAAAGACACCATTTTGAATGCATATATTGTAAAGAATCCTCAGATGAACACAGATTGTATCCGCTGTATACTTAAGGAAGCAAGGTGGAATGGGATCCGGTTCAGATCCCTTGCAAACATCTTAATTTTTAAGCTCGCTTTTTACTACATCATCAGTGCAATTTATCGTATCGTATCTGATAAAGAATCACTATCACATGTAAGCTTATCTGAATCTAAGTTAGATGGTTCAAATACGTCTGGTAGTTGCTTCTTGTTTATATTTGATAGTATCTGGAATACTATTGTTATCTTTATGACTATGAATGTATTGTTAAAAATTCTTAACATCTTTTCGTGTACCATCTTTTATGGTGTTCATGTACTTATGAAAAATAATAGCTAGAAAATAAAAACTCTGCTAGCAAATGATTTGCCAAACGAGGCAAATATCCCTCTTAAGGGTTAATCTATCTGAGGTCTATGTGTAGCAGTAGAATAAAATCCTATATCAATATTTTTCTTGTTTATTAAATAGTTTTATTACATAAATAAAGTTATATATATATATATATATATATATATATATATATATATATATATATGATATTTTACAAATCACAATGTAGTTCCAAAGTAGTGTTCTCTGATTATATAGAGGTTAACCTTTGTACATTTTTGTGCAACGAAGTTCAAATAAATAAATAAAATAAATCTATGTAATTCCACAACATTTTGAATAAAAGTTGTTCAACACATTATAAAATACAAATAGTTAGCCAATAATCTAACAGATTATTGGCTTACGTAATTTACCTTACTAAAGAAATTATTAGCTTCAAAGAAAATGTGATTAATTTCCCATCAGTACATTTATTTAACCTTAAACTTTTCGCGCAAATATTCTGGTTCGAAATTTCAAAGTAAAATGCCAGTCATTTTCCATTTTAATAAATTGCTCGAACATTTAACACGCAATATTGGTTGAAATACAAAATTGTTGATAGACGCTCATTTTCGCTTTGAAGGATTAAATTTAATTAATGGCTCTTTAACAATGTCTATTAAAGTTGCTTCAGATTTTTTATTACACGGCAAATTAATACAATATTTTATTATCTATCAATACATCCATTACAGCCTATAAAAGTCGTTGCTGAAAAAAAGACCTCCCTCATAATTAATTTCAAACTGCATCACCTCTTCGAAATTACTACGTAATCGGTCACTTTAAGTAGCACCAAAAATGAACTCCTTTCTGTTCTCTGTTATATACTGCGAAGTTTTAAATGTGACTAACGGACGACGAACAAATACACAATAATTTATTAGGGCAGGGTAAATGTAATACGAAATATTACAGATATAAGCGAAGTCTTAAATTTAACTTGCGAGAGATGAACAAATACAAAATAATTTACTGAGGCAGAGTAAACGATCACTGAAATGTCAGGTCGTTTTATTAAATTATCTAGTTGCGCTTGTTGCTTGCAAGCGGGTACATAAACATAAATATATTATGTATTGCAGTAAGAATATGCGGTTTAAAGAAATGCGATGAATATATAATGGTATTATATAATGCGAGAAATTAGGTAAAATATTAAATTTAAATGTGTCTAAGTTCATTTTTATTTTCTCATAAATATACGAATACGTGAAATAAATAACGTTACGCATATAATCACGTCGTTAAATTTATGTGATAGCGGTACCTCAACGGTTTATAATTATATGGGTTACATATGGCTACATATTATGCATATAGTTCATGGAAATATTCCAACTATGTTGCAAAAAATTGGTTAGTGAATTGAAATATGTGAATACGGAATTGACCACAGAATATGGTTCTAATCCGGGCGAAGTGACCACAAACGGATAACAATATCGAACGGCGCTAGTGCTCCTCGCACTTCAGGTTGACTCTCACGTGGTGCACTTCTCGTTGTCCTGTTTCACACGATTTTAACACAAATCATGGCAGTAAATTTAAATGTATGATAACTTAAGCTGATAGCGCGATGCGGTGACGGTGACTCGAGCGTGATGCAGTACAGTATATCCACTGTTTGACTAAGAATAGGCCCGAACTGCCAGCTGGTCGCAAATGGGAATGGAATGGAAAGGGCTTAGAGGAATTCGGATTAACCAATTTGATTGACTAAAAATGCAGGAATATTTCAATTTGAGAAATGGAGATAACACATCGATTGCATCGTAGGGAGAAATTGGCATAGTCGACATGCTTGGCTGGAGAGTTGGCAACCGCAAAATTTTATTACTGTTAGCTGTTATCAGGAAGATGCTACTGTCCATCAACTGTTTTGATATCCCTCTATCACCTCTTAGGTCCTACGGGACTATATGGGCATTACTACGCCAATACACGGTACGGTTTATTATAAGAGTAATAAAACGACATGTCAATAGTAATCAAATTTAGATGTTAATTAGAAAACTATTGCTTTTCAAATGACGTACATCCGATGCTGTCCGTTAACCTCATTAAAACTAGAAATCGGCTTGAACATTACTACGCCAATACACGGTACGGTTTATTATAAGAGTAATAAAACGACATGTCAATAGTAATCAACTTTAGATGTTAATTAGAAAACTATTGCTTTTCAAATGACGTACATCCATTGCTGTCCGTTAACCTCATCAAAACTAGAAATCGGCTTGAACATTACTACGCCAATACACGGTACGGTTTATTATAAGAGTAATAAAACGACATGTCAATAGTAATCAAATTTAGATGTTAATTAGAAAACTATTGCTTTTCAAATGACGTACATCCATTGCTGTCCGTTAACCTCATTAAAACTAGAAATCGGCTTGAACATTACTACGCCAATACACGGTACGGTTTATTATAAGAGTAATAAAACGACATGTCAATAGTAATCAACTTTAGATGTTAATTAGAAAACTATTGCTTTTCAAATGACGTACATCCATTGCTGTCCGTTAACCTCATTAAAACTAGAAATCGGCTTGAACATTACTACGCCAATACACGGTACGGTTTATTATAAGAGTAATAAAACGACATGTCAATAGTAATCAAATTTAGATGTTAATTAGAAAACTATTGCTTTTCAAATGACGTACATCCGATGCTGTCCGTTAACCTCATTAAAACTAGAAATCGGCTTGAACATTACTACGCCAATACACGGTACGGTTTATTATAAGAGTAATAAAACGACATGTCAATAGTAATCAAATTTAGATGTTAATTAAGAAAACTATTGCTTTTCAAATGACGTACATCCGATGCTGTCCGTTAACCTCATTAAAACTAGAAATCGGCTTGAACATTACTACGCCAATACACGGTACGGTTTATTATAAGAGTAATAAAACGACATGTCAATAGTAATCAAATTTAGATGTTAATTAGAAAACTATTGCTTTTCAAATGACGTACATCCGATGCTGTCCGTTAACCTCATCAAAACTAGAAATCGGCTTGAACATTACTACGCCAATACACGGTACGATTTATTATAAGAGTAATAAAACGACATGTCAATAGTAATCAAATTTAGATGTTAATTAGAAAACTATTGCTTTTCAAATGACGTACATCCAATGCTGTCCGTTAACCTCATTAAAACTAGAAATCGGCTTGAACAACTTTGATGGTTTTTGTGTTTATTTGAGTGGGTTCCTGGATGGCTTAAAAACTCAATTGGCGAGTGTGTCGAGATCCAGAAATCAATCTGTGCGAAGCTTGGGCGGATCGCCAGTAGTTAATATTTCATTAACATAAGAATCACAAACTACATAATTATTCGACATACTGATCAAATTCTGCAATGCTCTTAAAACAATTTGAACTAATCATTTTTATTTACATTTGTAAACCGTAATTCATTATAGCTTTTAAAGATGTTATTAAAAGTTTTGACATTATAAAAAACAACAGAAGAACGTTTTAAATATAAATGGATTTTTACAAAGTTTTATCAAAATATAATTGCACGTATAAATCGTCTTGCGAAACATTTTATTAATGATTACTAAGTTAAGATACCAATACCATTACATCACAGCCTAACAAAAATCCACCACTGATAAGCCGGCATCCTCTATAGATTGCCACATAGTGGGGATAATTTTCGTGGTAAGTTTATATTGGTAAGCGCGTTTGCAACCGCAGTTTTTTATTATTTTGAGTTGTTACCTATGCTGCATCTTCCATTTCATCTCTATCTATCACTTACGTCATCAACGGTTTGATATGGGGTTGTGCACTTTCTTATGTCACCATTACAGGACAGCATAAGAAAGTACACAACAATTAAGTTAAGGTAATTGTATCGTTATTGTATGCCTAGTAACTCACAATGTGTTACTCCAATTTTACTGCTGATATTTGCCTCTCAAACATTTAGAAATAGAAGTGAGTACTCGAAAACGAAAACTTGAAAAAGAGCGATATTGACTCTGTGCGTACTGGAAACAGATGCAAGTTGGCAATACCAGTTACTCAACTCCACAGAGTCATTCATTCATCCTGTTGGAACAATGTTTACGCATTTAGAACCAGAAAATATACAAAACTGTTTTATCGCCAAGTTAAAAAAAAACTTTACTGAAATTTATTGTATAAAGAGTCTCATTACAGGCCGAATCTAAAGGTATTTATGGTTAATAATAATCCTTGGGAATGAGGTGATCACTAACAAGCTATTTCTAAATTGCTTGTGTAGTCCATTGTGTAATATATCACCTATACATTTGTAAACTGTTCTCTCTTCAAAAAAATATCTGTGTGAATTTCTTGCTGGTTTTTCCCAGTACAGAGGAGTTTTTGATACCAGTAGCCGATTTAATATAAGAATTTTAATTTCATAAAGTATTATTTATAATCAATATTGAATACAAAAAATATTTCTGTTCTTTTAGATATCCCTGTTACAAATATCGTGATCGTGAATGGAATTTCCATAGCTCTCTGAACAACTTTAATTTTCCTTATAATATCTAAATATTTCATAACAAATATCTTAATTTCAAAATACAAAACTCGGTATTTTTCTTTAAAAATACATTCACAAATTAAAACTCAAACAGTTTAACCCGTTATGCCAACTAGACCAAGTAAACACCACAAAACAATGGGACCAAAGCAGAGAATTTGTTTGTAAGGTAAACATTTTGAGTGGAGAACATTTAAACGTTGTTGTGCATTTTTTAAATTTTCATACCATTTGTTTGTGAATTATAATTCTAAAACAACATGAGGCCTATGTTCGGGGTTTCTCTGCATGATAAACTTATAAATAAGGACATCCGCAGTACAACCAGAGTGACCGACATAGTACGGATTAGTAAGCTGAAGAGGCAATGGGCCGGCCATATAGCTTGAAGAACCGACAACCGATGAGGAAAAAATGTACTCGAGTGGTAGACTCGTACCAGTAGGTGAAGTGCAGGGCGACTCTCCACTAGATGTAATGACGACCTGGTAAAACAGACTCTCAGCGGCATTCTTTGGGGGAGGCCTATGTCCAGCTGTGGACTTGTATGAAGGGCTGTAATGCATCATAATTACAACTGATGATGATGAAATGAATAACATGAATATAATAAACGAAATAACAATCTAAAAAGGAAGTTCTTTTATTGACAAAATCCTCGCTCTAATACAAGTACGTCAACGTACTAGTACTAGAGCGAGATACGTAATGTAAATTTGATATCTAGTCTGATATTTTATTGACATTTGGAACAGCTTTTTCCCTCTGGATCTTTATCTTTTTTTTCGTTTCCTCGTTTCATTAGCTCATTTTTTCTTTATTTTGTACACAGATGAGGTGAAATAGACTAAGAAATTTATTATTTTTTAAAGATTGAATGAATGTTTATAAGTTAGTTGGGACAATTCAAAACGTGTTCAGGGGTTGTTACTTCCTTCTATTTATTTCAAAATTTTCATTGATTATTATTACAACTAACCAAAAGTCCACCGCTGAACGTAGACCTATGCCATATATATATATATATATATATATATATATATATATATATATATATATATATATATATATATTTGCCCTTCATTGTCACGCTTTGGCTGGTGGGTTGCTAGCATGTGGTGGAGTAACGCAGTAGAATAATTGCTCCACAAACCTCTCATCAACAAATATTTTAGATATAATGTCTAAAGTCTGGGGTGATTTTTTTATAGTATAAGGTTGACAAACGAGAACACAGTGTACCTGATGGTAAGTGGATGCTGTGGCCCATAGACATCTACTTTTATCCTCTATTAAGATTTGATGCGTTGTCACCCCTGAGGACTAAGATGAAATGCCACGTTTCCAGTTAATAGTGCTTCCTTGCTGTTATCTACACTCACCACACGAAACACAGCAGCATTTAGCTGCTGTTTTATTGGGTTTTCTGTGAGAGCGTGGTCCTAGTTGCAGCGTGACACGACCACATAAAATGTAGAAATAGCATTTCATCATTTATAAAATAGTATAACTATTTTATAGAGGCAATTACTGGTAGTTTATGGGCTCGGTGCTCACCAAAAATCACGCAGAACTCAAGCAGCGGCAATGCATCAAAGTTTTTATAAAACAAGGGTATATTTTATACAATAAGGGGATACAGTCTACTTCATGATAAGGAAATATTGTAGCCCATAGGCATGTGGATCTATCTTTGAGTAAAAATCAAAATGCAGAAGCGTTGTTATCCCTGAGGTATAAGATGGATAGCGTCGTTTCCAATAAAAAAAAGGTCTCCGTTTATTTACTCTGCCCATACGAAATACAGCAGCATTAAGCTGCTATTTTACGCTGGTGTTCTGTGAGAGCGCGGTTCTTCCCATTCGCGATACTACTATGTAGCTGTAGTATGGCTCTACTACGTATAAAATGAATGATGGTATAGGAAAAAAATTCGAAATGTTGTCGCAATATTAAAATAAATAGTATTTGAATAAAAATATATTTTCATATATTAAAAGTATTCTTAAAATGGAATGCCCCGTTTCAAGTAAAAACGGTCTCTGATTCTTTAAACACACCGTACGGAACACATAATCATTAAGTTGATATTTAACTCTGGTATTCTGTGAGTGCGTTGGTTTTCTAGTCGAGCTGACCCAATGCTATGTTATTGTACGTGCTACAGTCATAATACCCATGCAACATGGCTCTATCACGTATAAATAGATTTTGGAGTCATGGGCCACAGCATCCTTTTACCATGTGCTCGTTTGTCTAGGTTACTTCTATAAAAACAAACATAACGCAACCAGTCCTGAAAACTAGCACTATGTATTTTTGCACAAATGTTGACTCCGGCTGGGATTCGAACTCAGAAACCATACTTAACAGGTACTTTCACGATAAAATCATGTTTCAATATTGAAAATATCGGTCTAATAATTTATGTTAAGAAGGGGACTTCCCACTTGAATAATAAAAAATGACGTTAATTTTTAGCCAACTTCAAATAAAAAGTTGATCCTTAACTTTACTGTTATTTGATACGAATTGAATTGATCGACTGAATTTTTAGTATATAGGCCGCTATAATAATGATTATTTGTTGTTAATGCATTTATTAATACATCAAGGTTGGTCGCATCTAAATTTGAAGAAAAATTACCCCTAAGGTTTACAAAATAGGGAATGAAACTTTTAATATAACCGCTTAGACAACATTTTAGTAGTAACCTTTAGCTTGTGTCCTTCTTTCCATTAGAATTCACATAAAACCAAACTAATTAAAATGTGAAAACCAAATTTAAAGCGCTAAAAATAATTAACTTACATACACGAAATAGCGTCTGAAGTCGGATGCTTTTATTCTTTGATATACAATATCTCTTAGCATTTTAATTAAAAGTTTAATTTTCTAACGAATGAAAAAATGCTGAAGCGAAATAATTTTAACTGACAATCACTAGCAGTAAATAAAAGCGGATATTACGCTCAAACTCGAAGAAGCCACAAAAATGGAACCTATTAGCCGACTCGGTACAATACAGCCGTATATAATATAGTGTAAAGACGTAGCATATTGGATTTTTCATTATAACAGTGCTTTATGACGCTCTTTATAGAGCTATAAAGTAATTAATGATAAAAGTACTTATTGGCTTGCTATGTGGTATATTATACAATCATTTTAGAGTTAGAAAACATTCCAACATCAAGCTTTGATCATAAGCTGTGATGATCATAGTGAAAATTGTGATGAAAAGAATGTACGAACTAGGTCATGAAATTATTGTGCTGTCGTAAGTTAGTTTGCTGAAAACTTGATTATATCTATTGAATGAGAATGTTTCCAAAAAAGGCGCGTGTGATAATACACAATGCTGTGTTACTGCCTTAATGTATGGTAGTGAAAGTTGGGTGTGGCAGAAGAAGCACGAGAGTTTTGTTTAAATAAATACTGTAGAAATGCGATAAATAAGGAGCATATTAAGGCTGAATCTGAATGACAGGGTGAGAAATTGTGTTACAAGAGTAAAGTATTGTGTTCAAGATGATATTGTGGCTAGGATTGAGAAAGAAATACTTCGGTGGTTTGGTCATGGAGAAAGAATAAACGAGAAAGGAGAACAAAGCAAATTTATGTTGCAGAAGTGAACGGTAGAGTCGGGCAAAGATGCCCTAGATGAAAGCTTATTGACCAAATTGGCGATATATTGAAGATGGGCCGGATTAAGTGTAGCCTTAACTGATGTGCATATAGTAGGTACATGGATGTAAAGGAGGCAAGAGAGGTTTGTCAGATCATGGCAAGTGGAAGTCCGTAGACTCTGCCTATACCTCTGGGTGACAGGTGTTAATTTTTATGATATGATGTGATTAATTGTAAAATTTCATAGTTTTCATACATACATACATAAATAGATACATTATAAACAGTTTATGACAGTAAGAGCGTCTTGAAAGGTTAAAAAGTGGCTTAAGAGCTATCACTCTATGTTAAAAGCTACAGCCACCATAGCGTTATGCAGCCCGTAAACACCCGCGGGTTAAATAGCAAGTTCAGCTACTATAGTTTCCGTAACCGCTTAAAATTTACTATTACCAGTACCATTACCGCCTATAAATGTCCATCGCTGAACATAGACCTTCCCCATGTATTCCCTGATACTTTATGGGTATTATGCCGAGCCACTTGTAAACCGCAGTTTTTTTTTATTATTTTGAGATGTTATAAGAAAGACGCTATTGCCCATGACCTCCTTAATTTATTTTCGTAGCCTCTTTTTTTATAGTATAAGTGTATAAACGAGCACACAGGCCATCTGATGTTAAGTGGATGCTGTGGCCCATAGACATCTACATTTATCTTCAATTAAAAATCAAAATGCAGATGCGTTGCCAGCCCTGAGGACTGAGATGGAATGCCTCGTTTCCAGTAAAAAGGTTCTCCGGTTATCTACACTCACCATACGAAACACAACAGCATTACGCTGCTATTTTACGCTAGTATTCTGCGAAGCGTGATCCTGCCCCAGTCGAGCCGACCCATTCGTACTCCAACCACAATATAGCTGCATCATGGCTCCACCACGTTGAAACCGACGGGACGATATGGGGTAGTGAGAATATTTCTACACTACCACTGCGCGGCAAGTATTTAAAATTTCAATTAATATTTTACTAATGTCGGCAGGAAATGAATGAAGATTATTCGCCTAATTTGAAATTTAAGAAGACCAATAAGATCCAAGCTCTTACAGGTATTCGTAGAATTTAAATACCTGAATATTACAACTAAAGGATTTTAGGATTATCTGTAACAGAAATAACGTCATTACTAACTAACGTGGCCCAGTGACCCTAAGTGAGTCTCAGCCTTCGACAATAAATCATGTTTCCACCGTACGCTCGTTTCACTATCCGATCCTCTCCTATTATTTTTTTCTTTTTTGAAACGTTACCTCCACACTAGGATTTTTTCCTGTATCGTGGGGGCAGTTTACAAACACAAATTTCACAAGGACAAACATCCAGATCTGGAACAATTACTTGTAGGTCATACAAATTTCGTGCGGGTTTCGAACCCGTGACCCCCAGCGCAGCCACTCATTGCTAAGCCACTACGCCACGGGGCCGTCAATTTTGAGATGGCATAGCCAAAGGGAAGAAGTGAGGAGTCTGTGGGCTTTTATCTCGCCAATATTTGGCTCGGCTATCAGATACAACGCCATAATTTATGAATTTTCAACCACGACACAAAAGTATAGACATATTAAATTTGTGTAATGTTGTCCCTTTTGATAACTCATATCATACGTCCATTCATTCATTAGAACTAATTAAAACCGAACAGAACATAGGCTCCCCACACGTATTACTTCATATGGGAGACATTTGCCGTAGTTGCGCCACTTGCCTTGGCTTGGTAATAAAAAAATTATTAAGGAGTAGCTACTGCACATATAATGTTTCATCTTCTTCTATCGCCTCCTACGACTATCATGACCTTTTACACCCGTACTACTTCAATTATTGAGCTTATATTTCGTAAAGGAAAAGGTTCAAGCATACTTTTAATTTATAAGGCGACCGCATTAAGTTGTCATAAGTAAAGAGAAATTGAATATTTCTACCTTTCAGTGAATCGAGGTCACAACATGTGTCTTATTGATTTACCGCAGTATGATGTAAATAATAAAGTTCCGATGTGTATGTTTCGTATATTTGTAATAAAACTTCCAACCTAAAAAACACTTGAAAATTAATTGAATACTTATATCTTTTAAAATAAGACTAATTTTCACAAATTATAACGCGTATATTAACATATTTTATATTCACGGGGTGGGGAGCGATTATATACAATTTTAATCTGAAGGTAGGCGTGGTTAACTATGACACCGAGATTTCGAACACCTCAATCTCCCCCCTATGGGTGCTGCAAAGTGCTCTAAACGTCGGAAATATCAAATAAGTTAATATACGCGATATAATTCGTAAAAACTAGTTTTATTTTAATGTATAGTGTTCGCGTAAATGTGAAAAATCATTATACTTATATCTTGATTTCATAGTCAAAAAAAGATACCAAAGATGTATAATTTTTATGAAATTACAATCGCACTTACAGTGTTCCTGATGTTAAGTGGCTGCTGCGGCCTATTGATATCTGTAACCAGCTACAAAGAAAGCTAAAAATTCGTTATCGCCAATGAAGACTTAAATGAAAAGTCTAAAGCAAGCTTAATGGGCGGTTTACACGGGCTTCGTAGCTAAGCGCTTAGTACTTGTCACTAATACTAAGTCCTCATGTGTAAACACGCTGATTAGTGCTTAGTATTAGTATTTGTGAATAGTGCAAGTGAATAGAAAACGATCCTATTTACTAAGCGACAAGTCGATACCCCCACCACGATTTACTAAGCACTTGTCGCTTGCTGTGTGTTAACAGTTTGACAAGTTAGTTAGTGACAAGTTGTTCTCATATTTGTGTCTTGTCGTTGATTTGCTGGTGCGATTTTTTCTAATAAAATATCAAATTGTGCTGTTGACATTCTCATAGTTACTCTATATTCTCCTGGATCTTCGGTTGCTAGTTCTTTTAATAGAAGAACAGAATGGCCCCGTTCATCTCTGCGCAGTAACCAGTCTTGTCCACAAATGTTTTCTTTTTAATATTTGTCTTTCAAGCTCTTCGATCATGCTTGAATAATAATGTTTGAATATTGCTTAAACACACTGCGCAAAATCAGGCGGCGTCGCTCCATTTCGAATGTCTGGTCACTAATAACTTTTACTGGCTCCAACGTGTAAATGGTTACTTTTCATTTGTCATAATGAGGCCTAATATAGTGACAAGTACTAAGCACTTAGCATACGAAGCCAGTAACGCTGGCGCCAGTCCTCAGACAAGCCAGCGCTGGCCTGGCCCTTGTTGTTTAGACGAGGTCAAATGGATTCATTTCATTCCTAGATTATTTTTGTAAATCGTTGTATTAAATTAATTATTTATTAAACTTCAACTGAAAATAACGTTTATCATATAGTACATACATCAAATATACGAATTTGTACAATATCAATTAATATATATTATATATTATAGTAAATTCTTTATATTATAAATTATTTATTCTGGAGCGGGGGTTGCGGAGCATGCGGGCGGAGGTCACTGGATTGAAAAATAGGCAGGTGCTCTATTCCCGCCAGTGCTGGCAGCCAGCGCTGGCTTGTCTTGAAAAACTGTTTATACGAGGCCAATATCAAGCCAGCACTGGGTGCCAGTAAAACTGGCAGCCAACATTGGCTTCGTCTAAACCTTGCTTAACAGCCTGTAATTATACTGGCACATTATTTCCTTCGGACCGAAATAATGCAGAGCACGCACCGCTATTCGGCGACAAAAATAATTCAAGACGCTACTTCTAGCGAACGACCTTGAGCGTTCGGTCCTATATAATCCACGCACTCTCGCTACAATATATCGCGTAAGAATTACGCCCAAATTTTTGGAATTATTTAAATAAAAAAGAAAAGCGAGGTAAAGAAATTTAATAAAACGTCAATAATGAATACATCGATGAATGGATTTTTAAATTATCTATCCATTAGTGTAATCCACAAATGATTAGAGCGTTACCTTTAGCCATAATTTTAGTCATTTTTAAAAGTAGATTTTAAATGTATTTATAACACATAAAAACAAATTAGAACGTGGGATGTTATGATAGGATATCGAACATTAATAACGTGCTTTTGTATGTAGTTCATTTCTCATAACTAATGAGACAATATTCTCTGAAAAACGCACTATCGCAATGTTTTGGTCGGGGTATCGCCTTAAAGGATGTTACCTACTCCGAGGGACACCGATTTAGAAAAGGAATCTTTCATGTGATACTTGTCAAAATTTTCATACTCTACAAATCTGTCATATTCATTTTAAGCTGGCATGTTAAAGTCATATATGTATGTATACATACATGTAGTAAAACATACATAACATTATGTATGTGGTCAAGATAAAATAAAAGGTCAGAAAAGCTTGGATTACTAATATATATCATGGAAAACAAGACGTTTTGACGTACCTAAGTGATTATCTCACGTGTATAATTGTTTTTATAAAACAGAAGTGACTACCAAACTCACATTACAGTCTACCTGATGGTAGTAGTACTGGTAGTGGTTGCTGCAATTCATGCGACGAAATTCAAACGAAAAAGCTACAGATGCGTTACTCCTCTAAGCGTACGATTTAGGGACAGTCAAGAAAAGAGCCTACTCGTCTTTAAAACGCCGTGAGCCGTATGATTATTTGCCCTTCCCCTATTAAAAATAACTGGGATAGAATGACTTACAGTCTGTACACTGGCTCTCTATACATTTCATGCCCAGAACACACCGCTATTGGCGGCAGAAATAGGTAAAAGTGTGGCACCTAAGTAGACAAACTCCTAGGTAGATTCCTACTTGAATATAGGCGCTTACATATGTATGTGTATGTTCTTACTTTATGACTTTGCGGTTAAGATTCATACGATAAGACTATTGTACGTACAGTTCACTGATTAAATCTATTCATATATTCGTAACCCGTTGTTTTCTTTTGCCTATCTCTACCGCATTATATAGTGGATGACCTTTTTTATCGTCTGCAAAAAAAGTAGGGTGTAATATGTGAACGGAGTGATAAGCCTATGGCACTGATATGTTACAAAAAAATTTTTTAATTAAATATTTGAATTTTTTACAACAATTACTTTGCCCTTTACCCTTGAGCCTATGACCCTGAAAAGTGATAAGGTCAAAGATGCCTGATGTTTTATTACCGTTTGTAAAGTAGGGTGGATATAATTTGAATTTCGATAGAATTTAATTAAATTTACTAAACTCAAAATTTTGTTTTTATTTTTTGTAAAATATCTTCGTTCACAGGTTACACCCTTTTTTTTCAAAAGTTCATCCAGTATATATCAAGGTCAAGATCAAGTGGGCCAGTCTCAATCGAAATAAGTCATCTGCGCAGGACAGGATTATAGTGCCCGAATGCGTGCGCAAGTTCAGTTGCACGTTTTATACCCTCATTCTCATAGTCCGATGGGCCGACAAATCCGTATGACTGGAGAGTGATCAGCGCAGTACCAACGACTTTACGCGCTTTCCGAGGCACAAGGGTAAATCACAGCCAACTTTCTGATTACGGGTTTTTACTGAGAATTCCTTGACAGATAAATTTAATTACTGATTTTATTGGCCCGATCCGGGATATCAACCCGAACTCAAAGATTAACAGTCGCCAGTTTACAACCACTGGACCAACGAGGTAGTCTTCTTATAATATAACATACATTGAAAAGATATTAATTAAACCTATGTAATAGTGTTTTGAAGAGCAGTAAGTAAGTAGTCGTTACTTGAAGCCCTATAGTGTGAAGCTTAACATACTTATAACTGAACACCTTCAGACATGGTCATACGTCTTTAGAAGGTATTTTGCACACATTGAGAATAAAAATAGTTATGTCGACTTGACTTAAAACAGTAACACCTACTGTTTTTTTTTTTAGAATAGTATCAACGCTCCTGACATTATACTAAACTAGTAAGTACTAATGCACTAAGAGCGTTCGGTAGTCAAAGGGCGGTTTCGAATCTATAACATTTTAATTTTGCTGTCCATACTCTTAAACGTAGACACATGTTTAAAAAAGTATACCAACGACAGTCGTTGGTATACTTTTTTACCGCTATGTAATAGCGGCGCAAGAGAATTTTACACGTGGTAGAGCCATGCTGCAGTTATATAAGTAACATAGTTGTAGCACGAATGGGTCGGCTCGACCGGGGAAGGACCTCGTTCTCACAGAATACCTGCGTCAATAGTAACTTAATGCTGTTGTGTTTCGTGTGGTGAGTGTAGAAAACCGGAGACCCTTTTTACTGGAAACGAGTCATTCCACCTAAGTCCTCACGGATGACAACGCATCCGCATTTTGATTCGTAATCGAGGATAGATGTAGATGTCTATGGGCCACAGCAACCAATTACCATCAGGTGGACTGTGTGCTCGTTTTTCATCCAATCCGATAAAAAAAAATTCATTACTACATGTCCTGGGTATCAAACAAGGCGACAGTGGGAAACCAAAAGAGGAGATGGGAATCAGCAGGTCTCGAAATTAAATTCCATGATAACAACTCAAAAATAATAGGAACAGCACTTTTAAATCCACCTAATGGACATGGCAACTACGGCACGCTCTGATGCAATATATTAGGAAGGCCTGATTTGAGCTCGGTTCTGTTCGCTCTTTTGATAGGCGGTAAAGAATGATACATAGGCTGCACTAAAAGTATCGGGAATGGAATATTCCCACTGTTCCTGTCATAATAAAATCTTTTTAATTGAAAACTACTTGGTTTTAAAAATCGAATACCATTTATTTATTTACAAAAAAGATTCTCGGTCTTTTCACGAGGTTTTGTCAAACTTGTTTAGTCGTTGAGAAAATGGAATTGACTCGAGAAAATTCAAGAGCGACGATTTATTATGACTTTCGAAGCGGTTTAACACAAAAACGGTATATTGACCGGATGATTTCTGCATTTGGTGATGAATCCCCATCCAAAACCACAATTTAACGCTGGTTTGCTGAATTTCAACGTGGACGTGTCAAGCTCAGTGATGATCCCCGTCAAGGTCGTCCAAAATCTGCGGTCAGCCAAGAAAACGTTGATGCTGTGCGTAAGCTGATTGAAAAAGATCGACATGTGACATACCGGGAAATTCAGGCAACTTTAGACATTGGCATGAGTCAAATACAAATAATCTTGCATGAACAATTAGGCGTAAAAAAGTTGTTTTCCCGATGGATACCGCATTCGCTCTGTGAAGAGCAAAAAGCGGCTCGCGTTACTTGGTGTATCAGAACTCTCGAAAGATTTCACGCATGATCTTCAAATGCTGTATACAACATCGTATTAGGTGACGAATCCTGGGTATATGCATACGAACCCGAAACAAAAAAAGTCACATAGATTAAGCACAAAAATTGCCGTTACGATAAAAAAAGTGGCCACGTTTGTCTCCAAAACCGGCCATGTTACGAGTATTCTTCATGAAGATCAAAGAACGGTTAATGCGGAATGGTATGCTAGAATTTGTTTGTCACAGGTCGTTTCAGAACTCCGTAAAGAGAACTGCAACCGCCGCATCATCCTCCATCACGACAATGCGAGTTCTCACACCGCACACAGAACAAAAGAGTTTTTAGAGCAAGAAAACATTGAATTATTAGACCATCCGCCGTACAGCCCCGACCTAAGCCCTAATTATTTCCATACTTTCCCTAAAATAAAGAATAAATTGCGTGTACAGAGATTTTCATCACCTGAAGAAGCTACGGACGCCTACAAAACGGCCATTTTGGAGACCCCAGCTTTCGAATGGAATGGTTGCTTCAATGATTGGTTCCATAGTATAGAAAAATGTGTCAAATTTCGCGGAGAATACTTCGAAAAGCAATAAATACATTTTTAATTAGTAATGTTGTGTCACTTCCTTGATTCCCGAAATATTCAGTGCCGCCCTAAATGATGTCAGTAAAAGCATCCCATGTTATAGGCAAAAAACATTTAACAAGAAATTGTTCTCAGATATTACATCATTTACAAAATGCATTATGAGAGTAGATTTTATTTTTGCAATACTGTTTCAGAATATATCTAGGGGTAAGTAGAGATGTTTTAGTGGTTTATAAAAGACAAAATTATACATGAATAAGAATATAATTTAAACAACAACGACGCGACAAACATTACATTTTGCGTTGTTTAAAAGTCGAATTTACTTATTTATTCTAGGATACCAGCATTGCACAAATTATTACATTTTTATTGAAAGAAGGTTTAATAAAAAAAAAAAAAAAAAAATACCACCCTGAATAAAAAAAGAAAAGAAGGATCAGACATTTATAATAGTGATCTATTATATTTTTCTTATATTTAGATTAATTGCAGTTAAAAATATCTTCCACACTGACTTTCGAGTGTGTGCGTGTGTGTGTGTGTGTGTGTGTGTGTGTGTGTGTGTGTGTGTGTGTGTGTGAGGCGTGGTACGTGTGTGTGTGCGTGCGTGCGTGCGTGCGTGCGCGCGTGCGCGCGTGCGTGCGTGCGTGCGTGCGTGCGTGTGCGTGCGTGCGTGCGTGCGTGCGTGCGTGTGTGCGTGTGTGCGTGTGTGTGCGTGTGTGCGTGCGTGCATGGTGTGTGTGTGTGTGTGTGTGTGTGTGTGTGTGTGTGTGCGTGCGTGTGTGTGTGTGTGTGTGTGCACCTGTGCTTGCGTAAAGCACAAATGCATTCTCCACGAAAACTCAAACATTACCGGAGAGAGTAAGCGCAGGAACAACGGCTTTTTCAGACACGGGGGCGAAACTCCGCCAATTCCCTACCTGTGGGCAGCTACTAAGAATTTCTTAACAGAAAATGATTATGGTTCGACCCTAACCCGAAACCTCATGATCGGATGACAAGCTAACTTACATCACTACTCCTTCTTACTTGGTAGAGCCATGCTGCAGTTATATTAGTAGTATAGTTGTAGCACGAATGGGTCGGCTCGACCGGGAAAGGACCACGCTCTCACAGAATACTAGCGTCAAATACTAGCTTAATACTTCTGTATTTCGTATGGTGAGTGTAGAGATCACCCTCTTTTCTGGAAACGAGGCATTCAATCTTAGTCCTCATGGGTGACAACGCATCTGCATTTTGTTTTGTAATTGATGATACATGTAGATGGCTATGGGCCGCAGCAACCACTTACCATCAGGTGGACTGTGTGCTCATTTGTCACTGTATCCTATAAAAAAATAACTATCACTAGACCAAATAGGCAGCCAAAAGAGATACTGTTATTATCGGTCAAGGTAATTCGTAGTACCGCCACTCGATAGTGAATGGCTTAGAAAAGCAATTCTTTAATTGATCGACACGGCTTTGGCTATTGTGGACATTATAGTAGGCAATTATCGCCAAATTTCGTTAGATGGCGTTAGCAGTTTGCTCAAGAATGTAACTGAACTCAATTATTATGGGAACTTTTCTGTTCGATTCAGATTTGCTGGATTTTTTTTTTTAATTTTTGTACGTGTTAGAGCCACGCTGCAGCTATATTATGGTTGTAGTACAAATGGGTCGGCTCAACCGGGGAAGGACCACGCTTCCACGGAATACCATAGTAAAATAGCAGCTTAATACTGCTGTGTTTCGTATGGCGAGCGTAGAGATGCGGAGACCTTTTTTACTGGAAACGAGGCATTCCGTCTTAGTCTTCAGTGGTGACAACGCATCTGCGTTTTTAATCTTAATCGAGGATAAATGTAGATGTCTATGGGCCACAGCATCCACCTACCATCAAGTGGAATGCGTGCTCGTTTGTCATCTTTATTCTGTAAGAAAATATTCGTATATTTTTGCGCATGACGAACATTACGCAAGCTACACTGATAGTACGTGGCTACTGTATCCCACGGACAACACGGATGTAGCGTCAGCTCTGAAGACTAAGATGGAATGTCTCAAATTTTGTAATTATATTGGTTCTTTATAATTTACATTTCGGATCGGCACACAGTAGTGTACACACTGCTGTTTGGCTGAAATATGTAAGAAAGTCTTACCAACCGAGACTGGCCACCTAGAGTCCTACCATCTAAATCTTCTGTGCAATATAAGTTCCATTTGTGGTGGATCCGAAGACTTCATTGAATATAATGTTAACTGTGTTAACTGTTTTTAACTTAAAAATAAGTTTAATAGTTAAAACAGTATTTAAAAAAAGTACTTAAAATTTTTCCTTAAGAATATCAACCCCTCCCTTTTTTAGTATCAAATACAATATATTATTTAATAGCCTAGATCACTCCCACAGTTAAGATAAATCTAACGATACCTGATATGTTCAAATACATCAAGCCGTTAAGGCTAGAGAACCAAAGAAGTAGACATACATTACATACAAAAAAAATCGGGTCCGTATTTCTAATTTACTTCATAGTGTGAAACGAAGTCTGAAACGTATAATTAACACGTTTTCAAAATAGGGCCAGTTTTATTTTTAATTCAATTTGTTCAAGGACATCATTAAGGAAAGAGTAACAAAGTAAATTTTATGCTGCGAAAGTAAGTGCCTGAGTCAGCGAGGGACACTCTAAACTTAATTTAATCTAACAATTCGCGGTACGTTGAACATGGGCCAAATTAAGTGTAGATACTGTTTGGAGACAGGATGCTGGTTACTTTTTAATTATTTAGGTATTTATTTACTCAATAAAAGTAAGGTATATTACTACAGAAGCTTTCTCAATAAACTGATCTAATATATAAAAATTATATTTGTTTGTTCATATTTTATGCGCTGCTATACCGTTGTCCAGATTGCGGTAAAACTTTGTCAACATATTGCTTGCACTTCCGCTGAGGTTATAGGCATAGTTGGACCCGGTAGGTGGCGCTGTTATAGAATCCAGATATCTCCTGTACGAATCCCGGGCTAGTTTATTATAAGAAAATAAAAGGTTACTTACCTACACCTCAAACTATTTAAAAAGCAGAAAGTAAAAAAGCAATCAAACAATGTTTTCTTATTGCAATTATATATACTCAATACTCAGTTAATAGCCACTTTTTAGAGAGGATTTGAACATTAGTTCGCTTAATTTATTTTTATTTAGAGGTGTTTCTCTTAAGTACAATGGATTTATTCAATCGATGACTATAATAATTAAAATATCATTAAAAATCATTTTTGGAACCGAATACACTTAAAACACTTTTTTGTCTCTTGTCTATGTACTAACTGCACAAAGTTGTTAAAATAAGGGATCTTAATACAATGCGTGAGATTAAAATATGTTATATGGTCGAGGTACTGACTAAAGTCAACTTAAACTCTGTATCAACGAAAGTCCTAATGTAGATAAGCCAAAAGATGCGCGGTGTCTTTACATCGTATAAGCAATGAAATATGCTTTAAAAGGTAAATATGCTAAATATACATAAAACCGATTTATGGACATATTATATGGATATTAATGAAGAGAGAGAGGTATGTCAGGATCGTAGTAAATGGAAGTCCGTAGTCTCTGTCTGCTTCCTGATTTTTGAGGACACGGCTAAGGGGAGACACAGTAGCTACAAGGAACTGGAAACCCTTAATATTGATAAGGATATATTTTATCACAGTTCTCAGCGGTGAAAACGCATCAGCTTTTAAATTTTGATAGAAAATTGATGTAGATGCTCACTAGTACTTTTACTGCCATAAAAAAGTGGTGAAATTAAAATTTTTGTACAAACGACAATATAAATAAAATGTAGTCGAAGTCAATTAAATACGCATTATTAAGTATAACTCAAAAACTATTGGTCACATATTGATCAAATTTATATGCAGCCACATGGAAAGCACCACTCTTCGAATTAAAAAGAGTCATCAAAATCAGTTTACCTAGAAAAAAGTTCTGAAGTAACACACAAAATACAGTCGAATTGAGTACCTCTTTATTTTTGAAGCTGGTTGAATAAGACTACGTGACGAACGTGTTTAGCGGGGCGGATCATTTACTCTTTCTATACTCAGATCTTACAAATGCTATTACGAGTAGTTGGGGCGTGCTCAGCATTTAATTTGAGCGACCGCTACTCCGGCGATGTACTCATAATATAAGATCAGCCTCTCGGTATTATATAGGATAGAATGCGAGAGTGAACACGTGTATTACATGATTAACTACTCGCTCACCTAACCACCATCTTTGCACCACATGGTCGTGGCTCGACGACTTTATCATTCATAATTTGTACAGCGATGAAGTGGAATAATTTGCCGTTGTCTGTTTTCCGTCCGATTCCAAGTTTTTTTTTTCAAGGTAAGAGTGAATAGGCTTATGTTACGCTAAGACGTTGCAATTTACTATTTAAAGTTTCATCACTTATGACCAGTTATTCAAACACTAGCTTATAGAAAAAGTAAATAAAAGTGATTGTTATGTACACCCAAAAAACCTACAACCGCACGCTAAGTTTTTGAGGTTTCTAAAATCATGTTTAGTTAGTGTATAGTGTATAAGGTTATTAGTATAGTGTAAAAGGTAAAGTAATCGTAACGATAACCGTATGATACCTAATCAAGATATTAAAACACGGGTCGTGAGTTCAAATTCTAGACAGGAAAATATCGGTGCTAATACACGAATTCTTAGTTTTGAAGTCTAGTGCTATAATTGTTATTCAACGGGGATAATGACTACCAAACTTCACATATTGTATAAACCATTTATCGCACCTGGTTAGGTAAGAAACAGTTAATCATTCAGTAGTAAAAGCGCGCAGATTCCTAACATTAAACCATCTTTTGTTTAGCTTCCAATTAAATTCTAATTTATCTTAAACTGTGAGACGCGGATTTTAATACCGTTCGGAACGAATAGAATAGAGGAAATATTTCCCTAGTAACCTAGTAGATTGCCCCATAGGAGGTATATTTGCATAGTTAACATGCATGGAAGGTGGATTGGAAACCCCAGTTTTATATTTTATTGTTGTTATTATTAGGACGATCCATCGATCCATCTCCTCATTTTTTTCTCTCTGGCGCCTTTACGGGACGGTATGTGGATATGCCACCTACACTACACTGTGAAGGCCTCTATTGAAATCGTTTTGTCTTTAGTAGAGCAAAGTTTACAGGTTTTAGTGAATTTCTTCTACATTAAACACAAATTCATTACTCCTCCGGAGAGAAACAGATGAATGATTCAACGACTAGAATTGAAAATTAATAAGTTAGGAAGGTGCCATTATATCGTAAACTAAAGGTTGGTATAACGTCGTGACTTTTCAGGTATGCGGCACCTGACAGCGATATTAATTTTACATCTTTTATGAAAAAATGTTTTTTCATCGAATCCTGTTATGAATTAAACATTAACTGGATAAAAAGTTTTTCGATTTATAATACATTTTTATAGAAGTAAGGGTGACAAACAAGAACACATTCAACCTGATGATAAATAGATGATGTGGCCTATACACAAACATATCTGCTTCAAAATTAATTTGCCCTGAGGTTAAAATAAAATTAATCATTAAAAGTAAACATTAAATTTTGTATTTAAATAATTGCTCAAGGTAATAACTATAATGTAGTCTAAATAATTAATTTTAGAACTAAATATCCTATTTTTATATCAAACCACCCCGACAATTTTACTTCATATTTTTAAGGGACTACCACAGCGGTATTTATGAACTATTTATCAAAAAATATGCGTTTAATTATGTACACAGGTTCTTAAGGAGATATTACCATTCTTTTATTTTATATTTTCATAAGTAGGTAAAATAATAGTATACAAACGTTACAACAAAACGTGACTTTTTAAAAAAAATTACGGTACTAAGAATCTCCAGTACGTCGATAAAGAAGTTTCACTTCAAAGAGTATCATCAAATCGGTGAACATATACATAAAAAGAAACGCGTCGAATATAGAACCTCTTCATTTTCAATGGGTTTGCAGTACTCGTTACTATACTAATCACATGCGTATTATACTTGTTATGTTACGCTGGTATCGCCATTTCGTTACGCTCGTTTGTGTTGTAGCAATAATAGGTTGCAGAGTAGATTTTTTTATAGGATAGGGTGACAAACAAGCACATAGTCCACCTGATGGTTAAGTGGTTGCCGTGGCTCACATACATTTATACTCGATTACGAATCAAAATGCAGCTGCGTTGTCGTGGTGTGTGGTTCTCTACACGCACGACACGAAACGCAGCAGCATTAAGCCACTATTTTACGCTGGTATTCTGTTCTGTGTTCCCTGGTCGAGTCGACCCATCCGTGCAACGAATTACACTATACTATACTACTAATATAACTGCAGTATGGCTCTACCACATATAAAATAAGTGCATAAATAATATTGAGTCAGTTAATTGAACGGCGTAGCTCTGGGGAGAGTGATCGTCGTAAATTTTATAGTATTCTAACAACTCGGGCTTGATTAGCGTTGTTACCATTAAAATTGTTAAGGCCACGCTGCAGATATATCATAGTTGTAACACAGCACTAGTGTTAAATGGTAGCTTAGGCTGCTATGTTTCGTATGGTGAGTATAAAGAACCAGAGAGCCTTTTAACTGGACACCAGGCAATCTATCTTAGAACTCAAGGACGAAAATACATCTGCATTTTGATTCTTGACCGAGGAAAGATTTATGTCTCTTGGGCCACAGCATCTACTTACAGTCAAATGACCTGTGTGCGCGTTAACACACTTACACTTCGAACTCTTTTACCATAATACAAATATTTTCGTCATCATCATCATCATCACAGCCCTTCACAAGTCCACTGCTGAACATAGGCCTCCCCCAAGTAATGCCACAAAGCACGGTCCTGAGCCACCTGCATCCATCGACTTCCTGCATATCTTACCAGGTCGTCACTCCACCTAGTGGGGGGTCGCCCTACACTACGCCTACCGGTACGAGGCTGCCACTCGAGAACATTTCTTCCCCATCGGTTATCGGTTCTTCGAGCTATATGGCCGGCCTATTGCCACTTCAGCTTACTAATCCGTTGTGCTATGTCGGTCACTCTGGTTCTACTGCGGATATCCTCATTTCTGAGTCTATCACGCAGAGAAACTCCGAGCATAGCCCTCTCCATAGCTCGCTGAGCGACCTTGAGCGTCCTCATACGGCCAGCAGTGAAGGACCACGTCTCTGATCCGTAAGTCATCACTTGCAACACGCACTGGTTGTACACTTTAGTTTTCAGAGATTGAGGTATACCTGACGAGAAGATGTGTCGTAATTTCCCGAACGCTGCCCAGCCGAGTTGAATCCGTCGATTGACCTCTCGGTCGAAGTTGGACTTACCTAGTCGGACTATTTGTCCCAGGTAAACGTACTCGTCAACAACTTCGAGCATAGTGCTCCCAACAATACCGGCATAGGTGTGACATGGACATTAAACATGATCTTTGTTTTGTCCATGTTCATCTTAAGACCTATCCGCTGGGAGGCACTATTGAGGTCAT
The DNA here is from genome assembly GCA_907164705.1 of Parnassius apollo. NCBI lineage: Eukaryota > Metazoa > Arthropoda > Insecta > Lepidoptera > Papilionidae > Parnassius > Parnassius apollo. Next base: position 2,442,821 of record CAJQZP010001707.1, read on the forward strand.
TGAGCATAGTGCTTAAGTCCCCCAGCGATTCTGCCATAAGGACTATATCGTCGGCAAATCGAAGGTGAGTGATGTACTCGCCATTGATGTTAATACCGTATCCTTTCCAGTCCAGTAGCTTGAAAACGTCTTCCAAAGCAGCGGTGAAGAGTTTCGGGGATATAACGTCTCCCTGTCTTACACCTCTCTGCAGTTGGATAGGTTTCGAGCTCTGGTTCTGTACTCGGATAGCCATCGTAGCCCTACTGTACAAACACTTCAGCACTTCGATATACCGATAGTCAACTTGGCACCGCTGAAGGGACTGCAGCACCGCCCAAATTTCGACGGAATCAAAGGCTTTCTCATAGTCCACATACGCCAGGCAAAATGGCAAATTGTACTCTTCAGTCTTCTGTACAATCTGCCGCAGGGTATGTATGTGGTCTATGGTACTGAAGCCTTTTCGGAAACCGGCTTGTTCGGGAGGCTGGAAGTCGTCGAGTCTGCGTGCGAGACGATTCGTAATGACTCTCGAAAACAGCACGTAGACGCGGCTCAGAAGGGAAATCGGTCTGTATTTCTTCAAGAGAGCGTTGTCGCCTTTCTTAAAGAACAAGACCACCGCACTTCTGCTCCACGCCTCCGGAGTAGTACCACTATGGAGGACGGAATTGAAGAGCTTCTGAAGGACTTCAAGTACCGGTGTTCCACCCGCTTTCAGAAGCTCCGCTGTAATTCCATCCTCGCCTGGGGCCCTGCCGTTTTTAAGGTGCTGGAGAGCCATTCTAATCTCGCTTAGACTGACGTCCGGGATATCATCGGAAGTGTCGGATAAGACTTGCTCTTGGATCGTTACTCACACTTGCGTGTGGCTCCAACGATGATGTGTACAGCTGCCCATAGAAACCTCTCAATCTCACTCAAAATCTCAGGTGTCCCGGAAACGATGCTGCCACACTCAGTCTTCAGCCTTGACAGTTGGCTCTTACGGGCAGACAGATCTCTGGCAAAGACTTTGGAGCCCTGGTTCCGCTCGATCGCTTCTTTAATACGAGCAGTATTAAAGTTGCGTAAGTCTCGCCGCATGCATTTGGAGATCTGTCTGTTCAGTTGCCTGTATGCTGTCAAATCTGTTGACGATTGCAGCCTCATCTCCCGTCTAACAGCCATGAGATTAAGAGTGTGATCGGAGAGTTTTTGTGTTCTTCTGCGGCGGGTCTTGCAGAACTTAGCTTCGACCGCATGGACAGTTTCCACGAGCTTGTCATTCATATCGTCCACTGCATTGCAATCTTGTAGGCACTGAAAGCGGTTGTGTAACTCGAGCTGAAAGTTTTCGGGATTTTGGATTAGAGCACGAGGGGGGACGGAGCGTTGACTTCATTAGACGAGACCTCTCCAACTTAACGTTTAGGTTCAGTGTGTCTCTAACCATTCGGTGATCGCTGCCAGTTTTCACCCTTGCGATCACTGAGACATCACTGAACAGTTGGCGTCTGGTCGTCATAATGAAGTCAATCTCATTTTTTGTCGAACCGTCGGGGCTCGACCAGGTCCACTTCCTGTGGGGCCGCTTCTGGAAGAAAGAGTTCATCATAAAGAGTCCCTCTTTCTCCATAAAGTCGGCCAGCTGCTGGCCCCTTCGGTTCCGTTGCCCTACTCCAAATTTCCCTAACTTCAGCTCACCGTTTTCTCTTGTGCCTAGTTTTGCGTTGAAGTCTCCCATCAACACCCTGTAGTGGGTTTTGGAGGAATGCATGGCTTTGGAAATATCCTCATACATTTCCTCCACCTCCTCATCGAAATGTGCCGAGGTTGGTGCGTAAACCTGTATGACCTTCAGCGAATACCGTCTGGTGATTCTGAGTATCAGGTACGCGACCCTCGTCGACACACTCCCAATCTTTACAACGTTGTTGACGAGAGACTTGTGGACGATAAATCCGACACCTCCTTGGGACAGATGGTTGCCCTCTGATAGAATGATGATAGAACAAGTTGCCGGATTCGAGAATCACCGTGTCCGCCCCCTCTCTTCGGACCTCGGATAATCCTATAATACTCCAGCGCAACTTGTCTATCTCTTCTTCCAGCTCCAGGATCTTCTCGTCAGTCCTCAGGGTGCGTGCGTTAAATGTTGCCAGGTCGAGTCGTCGTAGGTGGCAACCGAACCTCCACCGGAGATTCTTAGCACCCCCTGCCCCGCCGTTACCATGGTCGCCACCGTAGCCAGGAATAGCGGGGCCGCCGGGGACTGGGGGCCGTCTATTTGTGTAATTGTTCATGGGGGGGTATATTGCCATAGTTGCCACGCTTGGCGAGCGGGTTGGCAACCGCAGTTTTTTTTTGTCGTACAGTTGCTGTTATCAGGAAGATGCTGCTGCTCATCTCCTGCCTGTCTCCCACTGTCGCCTTTTACGACACCCACGGGAAGATATGGGGTAGTGGATATTCTTAACCGCCACTACACGGCATTAAATAATTACCAAATATTTTAATCAATATTTTTTCCATTTCCAACATTATAAACTTGGGAGACCTATATATAGTTGTGGACGGCGAACCAATTAAAAATCGTAACCGAGTAGAGTTAATTATATATTTCGAGTTTAATAATATTATATAAATACACAGAAACCTTACCAATAAATGAAAAAAAAATTTTCTTAATCCGCTCAGTAATCTTATTAGACTGTCCAAATTTGTTGAGAAATGCGATACATACATTGAATAAAGTTACGTAAACGTGAATTTGACGTGTACAGTCGACGAAAGAAGACCCCATTATCATCCTGTGTGTGTCGTAAGAGGCGATGGAGAGAAACTGAAACAGGAGATGGGTAGCGCCATTTTCGTACAACTGGAGCAAGCAATAATAGCAATTGAGGCAAATATCCTTATGATGCAAAATGTGGTGGATGTCAATGTTTAGCAGTGGACTTTTAACATACAGGCTGTAATGGAGTTCATGATTATATTATATATTAATTAGAAACCAGATTTACCTTAATTTTGAAGTATATTATTTTGAAATTGAAATCTGTTAACACCACTGGCCTTACCTGAAAAGAACGCCACACTTTAATCTTTGTATTTTGAGAAGAGACAAGAAGACGAAAAATTAAAAAAGTACAATAAAAATGATGTTATCGTTGAATATGGGATATTCTCAGATTTGTGACCATTGTAATTCCACTTTATGGGGTTGTGGTAATACTCAAGGCTTAAGCGTATAAGTTATTGTTCGCGGACTGTGAAATATACGATGTGCACTTATGCCTTGATCTACCATGGACCACTAAGTCACAAGCAAGACTGCTGATCATGTGGTCTTAGGTTTAAATCTTGTTTCATCCTCGTGCCTCGAAAAACACGTACATCGCAACTACGTCTGATCTGTCTTCGTTCGTATCGCATTGCTGTCCCGTCGGACTATAAGAGTCATGGATCAGAGAGTTCATGTCATGTATTTATGCACAAAGTCACTTCCACTGACATTGGCGACCGTGACCGAAATTCGGTATAAATGACATTAATAAATTCTTTATATAAATTGCAAATACTCGTAAAATGAAACGGGCCATACACGGTCTTTCTTACATAATAAACGTAAAAAAGTTTATGTAAAAACGAAAGGCGTGCTAAGAGGCTTATTAGTGAACTGAATCTAGTTAAAGCCAATTTTATCAGTTTCTAGCATAGGCGCAAAGTAGCCAATGTTTCTTTTTTTTTCTACAGAATAAATTTAATAGAGTGTGCGCAAGAAATGCACGACTTAATTACTCCTACTTTCTTACACCATCGGACAACTAGACGCTCGGCCAGTCTCTACCTTCTTTTGAATTAATCGAATTGCTATTTCGGTTGTCATGTGTGCAGTAAGAGAGTTGACTAATTTGCCAGCTTCGGTTTTTCCATTTAATGAGGGCTAATAATATTCCTCTCCGTTGACACTGAGGTGAAGTTTTTATTACACTATTTAATTAAAGAGTTAGTTTTAAATAAAAGTTTATTGATTGATTACGAGGTATAATATTTATTCACAAAACAATAGTTATTTGGTTTTTAATTTTTTCGACATGTCTAACCTTTTTAAAAAAAATCTACTCTTAAGAATGTCTGTGGTTTATTTTATTTATTTTTAATCTAATTGATATAAAATATAACCAATATTAAAAAAAGGAGCTCTAGATCTTCCGAACAAATTAATTTCATCGCTATGAAATTTGTCAAATATTATACCTTATTGTTAAGTGGTACCAGCCTGGTGGCAGAAAAGTCGTGGATGCTTTCAATACAATTTCTTTTAGGCAAGAGTGAATAGACTTTTATTAAGTTACATGACGACTTACTTTTAGGAAGAATAGCATTTCAGTTCTGGTATATATTAGTAAAAAAACATCGATGATGTTTTAGATTTTTAACTTCCCGCTAAGAAAATTGAAAATTTTCAAAAAAGAGGATGATATTGATTTCACTCCGATTTTCTAAAATCGATTTTTCATGAGATCTCGACGTGTAAAGATCCCAGGAAGCTATTCCGACTAATTTCACGTGGTCGTCCGTACGGATGTATGTATGTATGTATGTGTGCATGTGTGTGTGTAAGTATGTAAACCTTTCATAACTTTTGAACATCTTAATCGATGGAGATGCGGTTTGCGGTGTTCTGAAATAAATTTGGTGATAATATGAACTGTATCGGATGAGTAGATATTGAGAAATCTCAAAAATAAAAATTTTGAAAAACTGTTTTATTGGAATAACTTTTAAACAGCTTTACCGATCGATTTTCAAAACTAATCAGCACTTAACCTCAAAAAATGACGTCGAATGTCGTTTGGAAAATAAAAATCGTTTCATTCGTACGTAAGATATCGAAGGAGAACGAACTTGAAAAAAAAAACGTTTTTTTTTAAAAAAAATATGACTTCGAGATTTTGCAACATAATTTGGTGAAATTTGGAGCGCTTTGCATTTTAAATTAGCGCGAGGATCCAGGGATGGCCTGCAGGGCAACTAATTTTTTTTCTTTAGAAGAGGGGTAAAATAGCATGCAGCTCACATGATGGTAAGTGACTCACGCCACGCATGAACAACTGCAACGCCAGAGGAATTGCAGGTGCGTTGCCGACCATTTTAAAAAGAGTAGGCGCTTTTCTTGAAGATCACTAAGTCGTAGTGGTCAAGGAAACCGGCTGTTATCAGTCGATTCCATAAAGAAGTTGTGCTATGCAAACTAAGTAAATCGAAAATTATCGGATCGCCAATCACCTACATGGTATGGTTGGATTTATATTGATTTAATTCGTAAATTCGAGCCTAATGTTCTACGTTAGTCAACCTTTTAAGGAGTACGTTACAAGAGCGTTACACTGAAAGCTCAAACAGATCGGGTACTGAGTTTTCTTTTAGGCTAAGGCTTGATTTGTGAGCTATCGGCGGGGAGTATGGCATTACCTTGCGTTTGGCAAACTTTTTGAGCAGTTAACGCTCGCTATACTATACACTCTGCAGTTCCCATCCACTCCAGGCTCGTCACTCAGTTCCTACACGTTAACTTAGGCTAAGAACATCAAATAAAAACCATTATCATCATATTGCCTCATTTGTCGGTTCTTTCGTAAATATACGTACTTCGAATTATTATTTGTTTTACATGTTATTGTAATTTATCAAAACGCTTTTATACTGTAACAATCCAATACAATGTCCACTTTTCTTAATTTACCAATTTCATGTTCATAACGATAGAAAACAACTTTTATTTTCGAGTCCATTCGGTTATTCAAACAAAAATACATACATTATACAACTCCAAAGGTTGAACCCTTAAAATTATTTTACATAAATATGAGTTGTTAACGGGTACATAATTAATTTTTAAAATGCTATGCTCCGCGGATTCACACGATAGAAAGTGTTTGCTGTAGCCCATAGACTTCTACATTATCCTAGATTAAAATTCAAAATGCAGACTCGTTCTGACACCTGAGCTCAAGTTGAAATGCTTCACTTCCAGTTAAAAGGGTCTCCGTTTATCTACACTCACCATATGACACACATCAGCATTAAGCAGCTATTTTACGCTAGTATTCTGTGAAGGTGGGTTCCAACCCTGATTAAGTAGACCCATTTGCGTTACAATAAATATTATAGCTTCAGCATCGTTCGCTTCTTTCTTAGGTATTATTTCTCGCTTTTTTTGTACTATGGATCTTAACAAGCTGTATATAACATTGTGGCTACATAAGCTTCAATCTTCCTCAATAAACGGGTTACCTAATACAATATTGATAATTTTGAAATTGAACTCATATTTTAAGATAAGCGCGTTCAAACAAACAACCTCATCAGCTTCATAATATATTGCATAGATTGTATAGATTAGCTTGACCTTGACCTTGACATGACCTTGACGTTGTCCCTATCCGATTTTGATAACGAGAGTACAGAAGATTTATAGTTTCATTAAAACCTACCCGTGTCTGAAATTACTCTTTTATCCAATAAAATCGATGGCAGACTAGATTGCAGCGTAAAAGATATAGCTATGATAAAACACAACTATATCAACCAAGTCTACGTGGAACGACCAGGCTGCAGCTATATTGTGATTGTTGCACGAATGGGTCGACTCGACCGGGGAAGGATCATGCTCACACAGAATACCAGCGTAAAATAATACCTTAATGCTGCTGTGTTTCATATTGTTAGTGTAGAGGACCCGAGGTCCCTTTTACTGGAAACGAAACATTTTATTTTAGTCTTCAGGTGCTACAGGCCACATCATAACTTAAACATCAGGTATCACACATTTTTTATGTGGTAGACCCATACTGCAACTATATTGGTAGTATACGGGTATACGAATGGGCCGGCTTGACCTGGGAAGGACCACGCCTTCGCAGAATACCAGCGTAAAATAACAGCTTAACGCTGCTGTGTTTAGTTAGGTGAGCGTAGAGAACCGGTGACCCTTTTAACCGGAAACAAGGCATCCCATCTAAGTCCTCACAGGTGACTATGTATCGGCATTTTGATTCGTAATCGATGATAGATTTAGATGTCTATGGGCCACAGTAACCATTTATCAACTGGTGGACTTTGTGCTCGTTTGTCACCCTTATCCTTTAATTTGTTTAAATTTGTTGACCTAGCATGCTATCCCTGGAACTTCCCAGTATGTTCGATCACAAACCGCTTGACAAATATTTTTGCGAACTAATTGTGAACTATCATTACATCAAAAATGATCCAAGCAGAAATTTCAAGGTTATAAAAAAACTTAATTTGAATTTTTTTTACAGCGATAACTTTCGAATGGATCGAACAATTTTGATGTAATTGGTGGCAACCGACGTAGTTTTAAAAAAAATAATAAAATCTCAATATATATAAATTACGTGTCACGTTGTTTGTCCGCGATGGACTCCTAAACTACTTAACCGATTTTAATCAAAATTGCACACCGTGTGCAGTTTGGTCCAACTTGAGAGATAGGATAGTTTTTGCCCATGAGTGAACTACAATTTTTTTTGCGAATTTAAGGATTTTTAATTGGACATAACAAATTGTCGTCGAAAAGGGCAGAACAACGTCTGCCTGACAAGCTAGTTTGACATATATTTTAGTTGACAGTTCTCTTAATGGTAGAGAGGCCATCAAACAGTATTATTTTAATTGCACGACAGGAAAAAGAACTGTAAGTTGCAATTGCCATGTAATGTCCATTATATGGTACCTAAGCTGAAGAATTTAATACAGCACACACCTGAAGTGGACGATTAATAAATCATTAAAAGTGAAAATGTTTTAAATTCATACTACCTCTGTTTTTTATAATTATTTCAAACCTCTTAAGCACACTGCAAACCGTGTGCAGTTTGGACCAATTTGAGACATAGGATAGTTTTTTTGCCCATGAGTGACCCACAATTTTTTTTTTTGCGAATTTAAGGATTTTTAATAGGACATGACAAAGGTCGTCGAAAAGGGCATAACAACGTCTGCCTGGCAAGCTAGTTTATTATAAAAAAACAATTAGACTAAAAATTCAAAAGTTATGTGAAAAAAGCTATTATAGACTTGTTATACTACTGCCTAGAAAGAACACTTTTTGAAATTTTTCGTCATTGATTTCTCTTCAACGCATAAATCGATTTTGAAGTAGTTTGCGGTAATCGACGTGGTTCTTTTATATTTAAGAGCTGATTAGATTTTGGAATTGATCGTTACTTGTCTTGAAATGTTATTTCAAAAACACTTTTTTTTAAATTTCGATTTAGAAATTTCTCAAAATCTATTATTCCATATCAGTTAAAACAGTAAAGAAAATCTAAGTTTGGTAAAACCCTTTCGAACACCACCAAGTTCACACGCACGCACGCACGCCTGTACGCACACAGTGACATTATCGTAGTACTATGTCCTCGTAAGACATAGTGACATCCTGGTATGAATAGTCAGAAAAGCTTCGTAGGACCTCAAAACGTCGAGATATGATGAAACCTCGATTTTCAAAAACTAGGGTGTAAACCAGTAACTTCCCGATTTTTTAAAAATCATTGATTTTCATAGCGGGAAGTTAAAAAGGCGAACTCTGTGCTCGTTTGTCACCCCTTATCAATCTTATCAAACCTTATCAAAAACAAGGACACAGAATGTGATATCTTTATACTACAAACCGGTAAGATTTATAATATTAAAATCAATTACACTAATACACTAATGGCATTACTCTTGAAAATCGACGTCAAATTAAGAAATGATACTGAAATGAAATGGAATTTAAATGAAGAAGGCATATACTACTACCAGTAAGTCGAAACAATTTATATTTTGTGAATATTCTAATATTATATAACAAAAATAAAGAAATATTGATGTGTCATAAACAACCTACTAAAAATGTAACAAAATTTTACAGATACTGATATGCCGGAAAATATTGTCGCTTTTAAATTTGCACTTGGCTTAATAAAGAACTAAATAAATACGATAATATACGATGAAAAATGTTAATTTAATGATCCACGAATGAACTCAATTTTTATTAAATTATAATTTTTTCCCTCTGTCTGTCTTTATAATACAAACCGGTAAGATTTATAATATTGAAATCAATTATACACTAACGGCAGTACTCTTAAAATCGACGACAAATTAAGAAATGGTATTAGTTCCTCTCTTTCTCTCTCTTCGCTAAATGATAATAGAAGAGACAGGTATAGAGATAATTAGTACTATTTTATAATAAGCATTACTATTAAAACTTATCAAACCATTACTGTTAAAACTTATCAAAAATCCACTGCTGAACTTAGGCCTCCCCCGTAGTTTGTCTCACAGGGAGGATAATTGCCATAGTTGCCACACATGGCAGACCCACAGGACGATATGGTGTAATACATACCATTACACCGCAAGTACATGGCTTTAGTAAGCAATAATCAACGATTATAATTTAGTATTTTGGAAGTCCCACGTGGTAGAGCCATGCTGCAGCTATATTATGGTTGTAGCACGAATGGGTCGGCTCGAAAGTGGAAGGACCACGCTCTCACAGAATACCAGCGTAAAACAACAGCTTAATGCTGCCGTGTTTCGTATGGTGGGTGTAGAGAACCGGAGACCCTTTTTACTGGAAACGATGCATTCCATCTTAATCCTCAAGGCTGACAATGCATCTGCATTTTAAATCTTAATCGAGAATACACGTAGATGTCTATTAGCCACAGCATCCACTTACTATCATGGACTATGTGCTAGTTTGTCACCCTTATTCTATAAAAAATATTTATGATAAAACGCAAATATTCAGAAACCTTAATAATAAAAGAAGTAGAAAAACTACTGGCCATTGATCCCCAGTAATCTGATTAGACTGTCCAAATATGTCACAGAAACACGTTACTTACTTATCCTTGCTCGTGACTACAATAAAAAATTCATTCAATTTATTTTAACAACCTTAACTAGACGTCTTGAATCTTATATACTCTCTAATATATTAAAAGGTGGAAAGGTTCTTTTATCAATTCTAGTAACCATATGTTCATATGTTTTATCTTACAGCTTAAATTCACTCGCTTAAAATACACCTCACCATTAGTCTGAAACCGATACTTCAGACCGATTTTTCAACGACTTCTGTAAGTGAGAGTTCACATGCGAATCGTAGCAGAAACGTGTCAAATGAGATGCGCTTGCAGCACGTTGTGCGCGACCGGTACTATCTAATTTTTTACAGGATAAGGGTGAGCACACAGTTCATCTGATGATAAGTGGTCTCTGTAGCTCATAGATATCTCCATTTATCCTCGATTACGAATCAAAATGCAGATGCGTTGTCACCCGTGAGGACTAAGATTGAATGCCTCGATACCAGTAAAAAAGGTCTCTAGTTTTCTACACTAACCATACGAAACACAGCAGCATTAAGTAAAACACGATATTGGAACATGATCGTAGTTGCAGAATCGTCACTACCCATACTCATAATTGTAAATGACGTAGTAAACTTGGGGACAGCACAATCACTGCTCTATTTGCAGATTGAGATCATAGGCCTCCCCAAAGGAACGCCACAAAACATGATCCAGAGCCACCTATGCCCATCGTAATTAAGAGCGTAAATATATCAAAATCACAGATAATTTCTACCTCATCATCATCATCATTACAGCCCTTCACAAGTCCACTGCTAAACATAGGCCTCCCCCAAGTAACGCCACAAAGCACGATCCTGAGCCACCTGCATCCATCGACTTCCTGCATGTCTTACCAGTTCGTCACTCCATCTAGTGGGGAGTCGCCCTACATTACGCCTACCGGTACGAGGCTGCAACTCGAGAAACTTTCTTCCCTATCGGTTATCGGTACTTCTAGCTATATGACCGGCCCATTGCAACTTCAGCTTACTAATCCGTTGGGCTATGTCGGTCACTCTGGTTTTACTGCGGATATCCTCATTTCTGAGTCTATCACACAGAGAAACTCCGAGCATAGCCCTCTCCATAGCTCGCTGAGCGACCTTGAGTGTCCTCATACGGCCAGCAGTGAAGGACCACGTCTCAGATCCGTAAGTCATTCAATTTCTACCTAATACTGTGTAATGACGGTATAAAATATTCACTACTCTATATCAGCCTGTGAGTGTGGTGAGAGGTGACAGAGAGAAGTTGAACCAAAAGGTATGAAACAGCACCTTCTGTATAACAGCTGAATAAAAACTCCGATTGCCAACTCGTTTACCAAGTGTGACAAATATGGTAAATATGGCAAATGTCCTATAGAGTAGTTAGAGGCTTCTGTTTAGCAGTGGATTTTTGAGAGGCTATAAAGGTAAAAGGCTTTAATGTCTTCAAGTACCAGAAATGTACTGTTTTACGTGGTATAGTCCAAGCTGCGTTAATATGGCTGAAATACGAATAAGTCCGCTCGTGAAATGACCGTGATCTCACAGTATGATATCAGCGTTAAATAACATCACACAGATGGCATGATACAAATAGTGTGCGACAAGAACCAACAACTCAATTTACACTGGTAAAGAACATTCCATCCTAATTATCAGTGATAACACATCCACGTTTTAATTAATAATCATGATAAAAATAAGGATAAGTGTAGATAGTTATGAGTGACAACAGCATTCACATACCACCTGCTACACACACTGCATATTAGTATACAAACATTACTACTTAAGAAAACACACACACACACAAACACGCGCGAGCGCACACGCACGCGCACGCGCTCGCACACGCACACGCACACGCACACGCACACGCACACGCACACGCGCACGCACACGCACACGCACACGCACACGCACATGCACACGCACACGCACACGCACATGCACACGCACACGCACGCGCACGCGCACACGCACACGCACACGCACACGCACACGCACATGCACACGCACACGCACACGCACACGCACACGCACACGCACGCGCACGCGCACACGCATACGCACACGCACACGCACACGCACACGCACACGCACACGCACACGCACGCGCACACGCACACGCACACGCACACGCAAACGCACACGCACACGCACATGCACACGCACACGCACACGCGCACGCACACGCACACGCACACGCACACGCACACGCATACGCACACGCACACGCATACGCACATACAAATAAACACATGTCTTCGAAGTAGAAATTATAAATAATAGGAAAAATATACATCGGTTTTTAAGATGGTTTCTTGCAAAAAAGGGAATATTAAGTTGTCAAAATCACCTTTTAAATTGTATAATATTTTATCGTTAACAAAGCCAAACGGGTTTTCATCCCAGTTTCATTCCTGTCTCAAAGCATCAGGTATTTATATTACCGGATGTTAAAATATTTAATCAAGCTTTTACATGTTTAACCCAATTTTCAAGCAGTATTTAAATACTTATTTATACCTGTAGTGTACATAGGAGGTCACTTAAACAGGTGACCTGTTTAAATTTAAAATGTGGCTACTTTTTAAAGAATAACCTGTATATCTCGACGTTCCATTTTCTAATAAAATATAAATAAAATGAAAAATATACATCGGTTTTTAAGATGGTTACTTGCAAAAATGGAAAATAAAAATATGTAATTCACCTTTTAAATGATATATTTTATCGTTATCAAAGCCAAACAGAGTTTGAAACTCAATTTCATTTCTGTCTCAAAACAACAGGTATTTACTTATGTTTCTGATTATTAAAATATTAAATAAAGATTTTCATGTTTAACACAACTTTCGAGCAGTATTTAAATACTTGATTATATCTGCAGTGTGCATAGGCGGTCAGTTAAACAGGTCGCCGATAACGTGTGTCACTTCATAGAGGAACAATGCTAAACCAATTCTAGTGTGCAGGTAAAATTAGGAAAGTTTTAATTAAGACTCTGTCTTTGTAAGCATTTCTTAGTTTTTGCTATAAATCTACTGAAACTATTTCAGACTGTGTTTCAGACAATTCACACAAATGACCCGGAGTAAGGATTAATTTTCTGCCTAAGAACCCGTCTGGGTTGGTACCATTCTCTTGACTAATTCTGCCTCTAAACAATAGTTCCTGCACTGTTGTGTTCAGGTCCGAAGGATACAGAGCACCAGGATATAAGCCTGGGTAAAGAGAAACAATATAGCTACGCCATAGCCATATCTTTATCTGAAGTATGTTGTAGTGGTCCATGGTTTGAATTAGCTAATTAACTAATATCAGGTAGACTGTTAGTCGATTCTGCAGGTAAATTTTATGAAAAAATAAAATAAAAATAGTAATTGATTCTTACGACAAGCAAGATTAACAACAAGCAACTTTGGACTCAATGGAAAGCCGTGCTAAGAGGCTTATTGGTGATCCAAATTTGGTTAAAAGCAATCTGACCAGTCTCGAACGTAAGCGCAAAGTAGCCAGCTTTTTTGGTAGCATTGGAATATATCCACTTAGGGGGCGTCCATAAAATACGTGAGGTGTATTTTTTTAATTATCTGTCCATCCTTCCACCCCTGGTGAGATGTCGTGAGATTTTATTCAACCCCCTACCCCATCCTCCAACCTCACGTGAGATTTTTCAAAATATGGGTTTCTTACGTAAACGCGTTGGATTGTTATTGTAAAAAGAAAAAATATTGAACGTCCTATAACTCAAAAAGTATAGACATTAGAAAAAAAAAGTTTCTAACAAAAGTTTTAGAAAATAAACTGGTGTTTAAACATAGATTTATGCATTTTATTGATTTATCTGATATTTCACAGTTATTGGCCGCGATAGAAAAACCGGTTCATTAAATAGGCCATAAATTTTAAACGGTAAGTTTTACAAAAAAGTTTACTCGAATCAAAAGATGCGAAATTTTATTTTCTACAATAATAGTTTGCATAACTTTTGCCTTAAATATGTGCATAGTTTCCGAGAAATCGGCTGAAAACGTTTTTTTAAGATGGCGCTTGAAGCGCCACCTGGATCTGTCAGTATTTTGTGATTTTATGCTGAGTAAGTGATCCTACATCTTATAAAAAAATTAAATTGGATCGGAAATTTACTGTACTATTTCGTTAAACATTTTATTTATCAACAACGTCTTACAATCGTCATTTCTCTAGCGCTCAAGTGACCTTCATACAAATAATTCGATATTTTAATTGTTGATAATTTTTATTATTGGATAAGAATATGGTAATAACTCTAAGTTATATTTTCCTTCATTAAAAAAATTGTCTTTGACCAAACCTACTACTTGACTCTTTGGCTTGACCATAGGTTTGACTAATTGGTTTAATAATCTGACATTTCAGTAGTGGTTAATCGTATTACGATAAACGCTTAAGATTAAATCGTAAGCAAGTACAATCTGGATTAAATGGACCAATATACCCCCCCTCAGATTAGATGAGATTTGATTCGACCACCTGCCCCCCCCCTTAAACATCTCACGTTGTTTATGGACGCATTAAAATGACAGTGTTTCAAATATTTACTTATACGTTACCTATATATATATATATATATATATATATATATATATATATATATATATATATATATATATATATATATATATATATATAAAGAAAGGTTTACACAGAGCAGATTAAAAGCTTTTAGGTACTTTCTCCCTACGTCACTACGTCTTAACATAGTCAACCCTTGTCATTTTTATGTGGCATGACAAGAGATTTGTAAGAGATTTATTATCCATACACCTGTTTTAATATTGCTTGCTTAGTCGTGAAAAAGGTTATATTTATAAAAAAATACGAATTTTTGCTTTGAACGTGTAAAAATTAGCCCCTTTTCTTTTTAAAGTAAGTTCGTCCAGCCAATTAAAAACCTTCGCCTTAATGAAGTTATTCACAAAACTTGTTCCATTAGTAAAATCAAGTAATATCGATCAACGTGTGTCTTTTTAATCCTCAAATATCTAAATATTTATTTATTATAAATTAATTAAAATGAAAAGTTTATTTAATGATTTCTTATATTTACGCGAACACTACACATTGATTAAAACTACTTTTACGAATTTTATCGCGTTTATTTTACTATTATTTTTAATTCCCGACGTTTCGGGCGCTTTCCAGCACCCATGGTCACGGGGGACTGAGATGACTGACGTCCCGATGTCATTGTTATACCCGGAGTACCTTCAGCTTTTTTACAAGCAAGTAGATGGTGTTGCGATGGGCTGACCTGTATCTCCCATTGTCGCCGATATATTCATGGAAGACTTTGAGGAGAAAGCCCTCCTTACTGCACCTGTTACACCAAGGATCTACAAGCGGTACGTAGACGATACTTTCACAATTTTACCATCAGACAAAGTAACTGCATTTTTAGAACATCTTAATTCCATAAACTCTAAAATTCAATTTACTATGGGGTTAGATGCAAATAATTCCTTACCTTTCCTAGATGTGTTAGTCATCCAAAATCCTAACAACACCATTGGTCACACTGTGTGTAGGAAAAAGACCCACACAAACCGATATTTAAACGGTGAATCTCACCACCATCCTTCACAGTTAGCTACCGTGGGCAAATCTTTGTTACAGAGAGCACGAGGGATCTGTGACAGCAAACACCTGGCCGCCGAGCTTCAGCACGTAAAACAAGTTCTGCACGACAACAAGCTTCAGGTCCCGCGCCTTCGTCATAGTGATAGTGACCGAGTGAAACCGGCCACAGTCGAGCGTGTGCCACCATTACCATATTTTAGAGGAGTCAGACAGAATTGGCTACATCTTGAAGCGAGCTTCCATTAAAGCATTCTACAAGCCGCCGAAGCAGATTAGTCAGTTCCTACCATCAGTCAAGTGTCATATTCCTCTACAAGATGCAGAAGTGTACAAGCTGTATTGTGAATGTGGTCTCTCTTATATAGGACAAACAAAAAGATCAATTAGAACCCGCGTAAAAGAACATATAGCTGATGTGAAGCATCAACATTCCGGGAAATCTGCAGTTTGCGATCATATCCTAGACGGCCACAACCATTACATCAGATTTGATAGACCAAAAATCCTCGCGAAAGAACACCGATTCCTACCAAGGATGATACGTGAGGCTATTGAAATTAAAAAAACATCCCAATTTCAATAGAGAAGGAGGCTGGGTACTACCACCTGCTTGGGATCCTATAATCAATAAAATTAAAACTAAACCCAAACATACCACTGCAAGACCTCAGGACATAGTCAGTTCATTTTGCATAGATCGGACCATAAACAATAATTAAAAAAGCTGAAGGTACTCCGGGTTTAACAATGACATCGGGACGTCAGTCATCTCAGTCCCCCGTGACCATGGGTGCTGGAAAGCGCCCGAATCGTCTGGAATTAAAAATAATAGTAAAATAAACGCGATAAAATCCGTAAAATTAGTTTTAATCAATTAAAAATTTATTGTTTGTCGGTCCCCGCAAGCACTAATGGAGTATATATATATATATATATATATATATATATATATATATATATATATATATATATATAGACATCTCTTTACGGTAAATGTTGATCAGACGCGACTTCACGCGAGCACTTTGTTGATCCGAAAACTCATGTTGATCCGGCGCCTTTTGTTGATCCAATATGCATCTCTGGTAACTAATGTGGCTCCAACCGGATCAACATCAGCACTCACGAGACTGTTTGCTAGCGTTGGCCGAATTTGATCCGATATACAAATCCACCTTGCGATGGTTACGGAAAATGTTGATCCGATTTAAATGAGCCAATCAGAGCTCAGCAAACGATAAGATAAACGATCGTATTGGCTGAATGCAGCCGCGACGTTGCCGTTTCGTATCTTTGGCGGTACAAGCTACAGATTAAATGCGTGTTATGTAATGCATTCAGGGTGCTGTTTGGTATACCTCGTTATTGTAATGCGCCGGGTATGTTCGCGAATGCGCGTGTGGATTGTTTCTAGACCACCATGCGTAAACGATGCACATCCCTGGTGCGCAGGGTGTGGGCCGGTTCCAATGGTATCCTGAGGGCATTTTCTCACAGGTTTGAGGTCAGTAACTGAACCATTGTTATATGGTGCACGCGCTGACTAATCGGGCCTGTCTTATATATAGTTTTAAAATTAGGTAAATAGTTTTAAGTTTTACGAAAATTGGTTTTAAGATTTGTATTATTACTAACATCTATGATCCTTGTGGTCGAAAAAAAATACTTTTTTTTAACGAATTACTCGACAACGCCCCTTCTTGTAGCGGGATTTGTAGCAACGGCGACATAAGGTATTCGTCTGAGTGCATGTTTGCGTGCGTGCGTGTGTGTGTGTGTGTGTGTGTGTGTGTGTGTGTGTGTATGCGTGTGGTTGTGTGTGTGTGTGTGTTTGTGGTGTGTGTGTATGTGTGTGTGTGTGTGTGTGTGTGTGTGTGTGTGTGTGTGTGTGTGTGTGTGTGTGTGTGTGTGTGTTTGTGTGCGTATGTGTGCGTGTTCGTATGTGTACGTGTGT
Source organism: Parnassius apollo (assembly GCA_907164705.1). Lineage (NCBI taxonomy): Eukaryota > Metazoa > Arthropoda > Insecta > Lepidoptera > Papilionidae > Parnassius > Parnassius apollo. The sequence continues at coordinate 2,460,301 of CAJQZP010001707.1, forward strand.
GTGTGTGTGTGTGTGTGTGAGTGAATGGGTGTGCGTGTTTGAATGTGTGCACTGTTGTGTTTGTGTGTGTGCGAGTGTGTGCGGCAGTGTGCGTTGTGTGTTGCGGTGATGCGCTTGCGTGTTTGTGTGTGTGTGTGTGTGTGTGTGTGTGTGTGTGTGTGTGTGTGTGTGTGTGTACCATAAACCAGTTAACATGTTTTCTACATCTTTATAATCAAGATTTTTAAGGACGAGTTTACAAAATTGATAGGTATAGAATCGAACTATTACATGAGATATTATCATGAGACCTTACCTCCGGTCTTGATGGAGTGACGTCAAAATGTAATTCGGGATTACTAGTGGAACTCTTGGACTAGTAGAACTGGGTGTGCTGAGTTTGGGCTCGTTTTGTTAGTTATGATGAGTCCTTACCTCCTGACTTGCTGAAGTGACCTGAAGGTGTACTTCGATAACTAACACTGTAACACCTGGACTAGTAGAACTAGGTATGCCGAGTTTGGGTTTGTTTTGTTAGTTATGATGAAACCAACACAAAACAAAAGTTCTTTTCACTTTGTCTCTAGTACCAATAGGTATCCAAGCTGATATTTGGAAAAATGAATAACCTCTTAGTAAAATCTTTAGGGGCAGTATCGATATCCACTTACCAGCCACACTGTTTTTCGCTGTAACCAACTGTCCTTTATATGAGCCTCACTTGCCCTCACGCGGTACCAACTTTACTGCACTTCAGTGCGCCCACTACCACCTCTGCCACCTACGCCTCCACATCTACCACCGCACCCCTCTCTAAGCCTTCGTTCTCCACCTCCGCTACCTCCGCCTCCACCATAAACTCTGCTCCATCCGCCTCAACAATAAACTCCGCTCCCTCCGCCGCCACCATCACGCGCCATCACTATTCTTTCCGCCTCCAACACAATTCTCCGTTTCCACTATCTCCGACTTCACCACAAATTCCTCTCCTCCACCTTCACCACATACAACGCTGCATTCACCTCCGCCTCCACGTGTCCATTCTCCGCCTCCGTTTTCTGGGCACACACACACACACACACACACACACACACAAACACGCACTCAGACGAATACACACGCACGCACAAAAACCTGCACGCACGCACACGCACGCGCATAAACACACGCGCGCTCTCGCGCTCTCATATAAATACAGACACACACACACACACACACACACACATCCGCACATACACTCACACACGCACGCGCGCGCACAATCGAACACACATACATGCACAAGGACATACACAAACACAAAATAACAGTGGACACACGCACGCACACACGCACACACTCGTACCCACACACAAAAGCAAACACATGCACAACCGCATACATACACACACACACACACACACACCAACTCACACACACGTATTAAAAAACACAACAGTGCACACACGCACACATACACTCACACACACGCGCACGCACATGCGTTCACATGAACACATGTGAACGCACATACACCCACACGCACGCGCACACACAAACTAGCATAACACACACACACACACACACACACACACACACACACACACACACACACACACACACACACGAGTAACAAATTAATTTGTAATAAAGTATCCATCATGGATAGTACTTTATTACAAATTAATTCTTAACACTCCATTGCGTGAAACTTTTGTTGAATCGATCCGTTTTCGTGCTACAGTCTGTATTTAGTAGAAGTTTGACGGTGTATCAAATAAGTGGTATAGTAATCCGTTTTGTCACTAAAATGTTATATAATATAGCACTGTTAAAGTATTCGTTACGACCGTAATAAGACTTTCAAGAATGGTAGAAGTCTGTGCTCAGCAGTAATACACAAATGCACAATATATTTTCAAATAACACAAGTGGGTATAATATATGTTATACCTACCTATTTAAATGTATAGATTAGAACTGTAAAGATGGAAAGTAAAGATGGAATGTTTTATCGTGTCTCTCTAAAAAGCATCGTAGCAAAAAACGATAGGTATTTAAATATAAGAGTTCATCATAAGTAATTTTTCAGTTCTTTGTGAGTTTGATGCAGTAACCTTGGGTTGCAGTAGTAGAAACAGAAGTTTTAATATGGCCTCCATTCACCAATCAGCATTGTGTTATGAAAACGGAACAAATTTACGTTTGTTCGTAATTGATGTACTCAAGCATAGAAAATAGACCGCAAACATTAATGTAAAAAAATCAGCATTTCTTGAATAAAAAAATTAAGGAGAAAAATACTGTGCTTTAGGATGAAACGCGAAATAGCCAGTCTATTTTCTGTTTATACCCTGATAATCACGCCACTGGTTTCAGTTCTTCTGAATGTGCATAACTACTGCATATTCAGAATTAGTAATAAAAGTCATTTTTTATTCACTTATACTGCTGTTAATTAAAATAGGTCAGTCAGAGTACGTGCCGTTGCATAACTTTAAATATACTCGCAGGGGGGAAAGTAACGTCGGCTTTTCTTATAGCATTTAACGAGTTTTATGTAGAATTTTTAGTAACAAGGAGTAAAGAAATAGGAAAACAGGATATTATTTAAAATTATTTATACACAATAATACATAATATATACATAATAATAATAGCAATGGCATTAATACTGCTAACAATTCCCTTTAACCAGTTCAATAAAGCTTAAAATGTCTGTGTTAAGTAGTTCACGACAGTAGGCGAATGGCGAATTAGAACCCACGACCTTTTAGTTTTGTAGCACGTATCTCTAATCATTGGGCTGTGATCGCTAAGAGGCTGCTTAAGATTTACATGCGTATCGCTTTATTTAACAAGCTATTTGGTTTTGGAATAAGAGATGAGATATCATCCGTTATCAGATTTCATAGCCTCTGATAGACAGTGATGCGGGGGAGTCTTGTGATCAGAAGTGGAATAAAAGTTACAATGTTGTCATTTTATTAAAAAATATCATTCGTTGTAATAAAGAGTCGTCAAAATAACGAGGAGGCTAATACGTCGCCTAGCAACATTACGTCCAGCGTAGAGTATACGTGTATTGTGAGTATATATATGCAGTGACGGTAAGATCATTTTCTTGCAAGTATGTACGGCTAATAAGCGAACAGACAGTCTACATGATGGTTAGCGGGTTATATTTCTATAATAAATGTATAATATTTGAAGTAGATTATTCTTTAGATTATTCTGTATCAGATCAGTAAATTCTAAATCTCTCTCTCTCTCTCTCTCTCTCTCTCTCTCTCTCTCACGCTCGCTCTTAAAACGTCAACGATACATTTAGAAAATAAATTGCAAAAGAATCGTAGCTATTAATAATACCAGTATTCGCTTTTACTACTCCACTAGCCCAGTGTGAACGAAACGGCTTGTGCCAGGAACATTTTACGACAGTAATTAAAAAGATAACGAAATAGAATCATATTTTAGATATTTTATGTCTAAAAGTAAAGTACCAGCCTGCGTAAGTCCCACAAATTATATTTTTTTCAAAATTGGCCTTTACTTTGCGGGAGACCTTCTGATAAAAAAACTGGCTAAGTGCGTGGTGGGCCACGCACAAGGTAGAGGTACGGTTCCGTAGTTGCTCGTCACGATACTTGGGCTTTCTTGATAATGAGCATAACAAGTGAGATTTGAACGGTATAACGACTAAAAATTGGCTCAAATAGAAGGATGGTAACTGAATGGCTTATTTCAAAATCAGACTTATGGGGAGTGGTATTCAAAAAAGATTAAAAAAAACTTTTCGATGTTGAAAATAAAACAATTAACATCAATTTATTCACATGTCACCTATATATATATATATATATATATATATATATATATATATATATATATATATATATATATATATATATATATATATATATATATATATATATAATATAAGAAATTGATGTAAATTGTGTTACACAGAAAATAAACTGGCTATTTCGCGTTTCATCCTAAATAAAGCACAGTATTTTTCTCCTTAATTTTTTTATTCAAGAAATACTGATTTTTTTACATTAATGTTTGCGGTCTATTTTCTATGCTTGAGTACATCAATTACGAACAAACGTAAATTTGTTCCGTTTTCATAACACAATGCTGATTGGTGAATGGAGGCCACATTAAAACTTCTGTTTCTACTACTGCAGCGCAAGGTTACTGCATCAAACTCACAAAGAACTGAAAAATTATTTATGATGAACTCTTATATTTAAATACCTATCGTTTTTTGCTACGATGATTTTTAGAGAGACACGATAAAACATTCCATATTTACAGTTCTAATCTATACATTTAAATAGGTAGGTACAATATATATTATACCTACTTGTGTTATTTGAGAATATATTGTGCATTTGTGTATTACTGCTGAGCACAGACTTCTACCATTCTTGAAAGTCTTATTACGGTCGTAACGAATACTTTAACAGTGCTATATTATATAACATTTTAGTGACAAAACGGATTACTATACCACTTATTTGATACACCGTCAAACTTCTACTAAATACAGACTGTAGCACGAAAACGGATCGATTCAACAAAAGTTTCACGCTGCCTTGGAATGTCAGCGAATCAAGTAACGTGAACCGAAAGCCAATTACAGGACTTAACTACCTCGTATAACATAACCTAAGAAACTATTTTTTCTATAGGATAGAGTGACAAACGAGCACACAGTCCACCAGATGGTAAGTGGTTGCTGTGGCCCGTAGACATCTACATCTATCCTCGACGAATCAAAATGCAGATGCGTTGTCACTCGTGAGGACTAAGATGGAATGCATCGTTTCCAGTAAAAAGGGTCTCCGGTTCTCTACACTCACCATACGAAACACAGCAGCATTAAGCTACTATTTTACACTGGTTTTCTGTGAGAGTGTGGTCCTTCCCTGGTCGAGCCGACCCATTCATGCTACAACTATACTTCTAATATAACTGCAGCATGGCTCTACCACGCACATAAATAATATTCGACATACTTGATATATTATACTTTTTTACACACACAAAAACACTTTACCCATCCCCACGTGTTTATTACTACTATATATCTGTATATCTAGAACTGTGAGGCTTTTACACAGTTTACATGATGATAACTGGATGCTGTGGTCCACAGACATGTACTTTTATCATCGATTAAGAATCATAATAAAGATGCGTTGATATTCCTGAGGACTAAGATGGAATACCTTGTTTCCATAAAAAGGGTCTCCGTAGGAAAACACTACTAATTGATTGATATTTCGTATCGCTTCTTGGAAACAGAACAGCTGTGGACCTTCTATTGAGTCGATGTATTTATACTACGCGGTTCGTTATAGAAAATAATGAAAACAAAATTGGTTACGAAAACGTGATTCTAATATGATATTGTAATTTTTTTTATTTTTTTATTTTTTATAGAATTGGGTGACAACTGAGCAAACAGTCCACCTGATGGTAAGTGGTTGCTGCGGCCCATAGACATCTACATCTATCTTCCATTACAAATCAAAATGCAGATGGGTTGTCACCCGTGAGGACTGAGATGGAATGCCTCATTTCCAGTAAAAAGGGTCTCCGGTTCTCTACACTCACCATACGAAATACAGCAGCATTAAGCTACTATTTCACGCTGGTATTCTGTGAGATATTTTTTTATTGTTATAGCGAATGTAGGTGCAAAGTAGAAATTAAAGTACTTTTCGTACTACTTTTTCTCGGTAAGGAGTGAACGCAAAATTTTGGGATAAACAAATTATTTGAATGTTTCGTCCCTTTTTGACATTACCAAGAAGGTAAATTTAATTTAATTTATAGCTAACAAATCCTAGCAGAAATAAAATGTTAACAAACAATGAAGTTAAAACGCTGAAGAAAATTAAATGTTTTATGCATTGGTATGTACGGGTTCCATTGTACTTTAATTGCATTTTAATTCATCACATTCTTCTTTTAAAATTAGAATCTACAATTTTAATTTTGCGGCTCCCTCTCCAGGCACTGGCGGAGGTAAAACTTCCAAATGTCCATGATCAACGGCAGCTGTATTCTTTATTTTAATGAATGTTATATTCTATTAAGAAACATTTTATTAAACCTTTGAGACTTTGATAAATTTTTATAAGATACCGATTTATTTGTTAAGTGTTGAGTTCAAACATACCAAGCCCAGAAGTGTCCCATGTTCTTGAATATTTGGCCGTATATCATCATCATATCATCATAACTTTACAGTACGCATTATAGATCTGCTGAACATAGGTCTCCCCCATACCTCATAGGGGGGATATTTGACTGCAACGTTTATCTAGTGGTCCTAAGTTTGAATCCCGAGTCAGTTCAAAATTAGTTATTGCGTTTTTCTCACAAGATTTTCTCAGTAGTAACCCGGAGTCAAAAGATTGGCGGTGTGACACCGCCTCCCCTCGGAAAGCATGTAAAGCCATCTCTACTTCACCTGATCTCTCTTCGGTTTTCAATTACCATCTGGTTGACTGTATGTTCGTTTTCCACTTTAACTGAATGAAAATCCATCCTGTAGTGAATGTTTACGAGCTGATAATTCAAATTTTTGATCTACCAGTTTATTTCTAGTGGAATTTTTGATTGTAGTTCATATTTAAATAAACTGAATTTAATTTATTAATCTTTATTTTAACTTTACCTTATGCTAAAATTATAATAGAGAAATACGTAAATAAAACGAATTACTTAGAGACTATATCATCAATGTATACAAGAGTTAAACACGCTAGGTCAACAGTATTTAGGAAAGCGCTTTATACAACATTATTATTAATCAACTTCATAAAAGAAGTCGGTTTTGTATTCGACGCGTATATTCACCGATTTATCGGAAACAACTGAACTGGTTTAAGCTAATCGTTCTTAATAAATATTCTATAATATCTCAAAAGTGTTCCCATTTAAATATGTAATAAATATAACACCATCACTTCTCTACGTGGTAGAGCGACGCTACAGCTTATCGTTGTAGCACGAATGGGTCGGCTCGATTGGGGAAGGACCACGCTCTCACAGAATACCAGCGTGAAATAGCAACTTAATGCTGCTGTATTTCATATGGTGAGTGTAGAGAACCGAAGACGCTTTTTACTGAGAAACGAGGCATTCCATATTTGTCTCCACGGGTGACAACGCATCTGCATTTTGATTCTTAATCGAGTTTAAATGTAGATGTCTATAGGCCACAGCGTCCACTTACCATCAGGTGGACTGTGTGCTCGTTTGTCACCCTTATTTTATACAAAAAAAAAACACCAAATGGTGAAAATTAAAGTAATTAACTTATTATTATAATTATATAAAGATGTTATTATAACTATTTAGACGATAATCCATTTGTTAAGCCAGCTTGTAATGTTGCTTAGTATACTAAACGAGTAAAAAAATAATTTTTAACATAGAGTATGTCTAAACACTACATAAAAATCTATTATGTGACATTATTTTACCCTTTTCAGCCGACTTCATAAAAAGCAAGAGGTTCTCAATTTGACTGTATTTTTATGTGTTTTGTCATGGATGAGCAAAGAATTTAGATTTGAATCCAACCTAATCACTTATATAAAATTCGACCAAATCTCGATTTATACACGATTAACTACTCCAGGGATAAGCTATTCCACTATTTAAATCTCGGGTAAAGTCGTGTGACAATTTTCCGTGCAACTACTATTAGAATAACTATACTGGAGAAGCAGAGTAAATAAATGTACCTAAAATTTTTTTCTAGTGAAGATGTAAAAGGTTAGGCCCACTAGCTTTTTCCTAAAATTTTTGAGTTAATGTCGATTTTTTCGCAAGGTTTGAATTCTTATTGTGAGTATTATTTCTTGTCTTTATGCGATGTTTTGAAATAAAAAATAAGTGAAAATAAACGCAAAATATAATAATATGATTATATTTCATTACATCTGACGAAATGAGCTTAAAATAGTCGTGTATTAGTGATAGAAACATATAACGCCATTACAACATTCCTGGAATAATTCCGTTTTTCCGTGCAAAAGGAAAGTTTAGTAACTATTCCCTAATAGGCTCGCTATTCATAGAATTTCGAATATTAAAACTTAAAATTAAATCAATCTCGAATAAGTTGCGGTTTTCTCTCAAATATATAAGTCTAATCGAATAGTAACCATCTAATAATAGGTTCTTACATATGAAATTGGTGTTTTGTACGGGAGGATAATAAAGTCAATTTTTTTTTTGTAAAATATATTTACTTAATTAATCAAAGTATGCATCGTTGTTATCTTTCATCGCACTCGCACTTCATCTTTCATCTCATATGTAGTTCATTGACCCCTTTACTAAAAAAAACAATGGGGGCAAGAATCAATAAACTCTTTGAAGGTGGTTTGGACTGCCGCATCGGAGTTGAATTTTTTTCCTTGTAAGAAGTTGTCCGAATTCCGGAAAAAATGGTAATCTGTTGAAGCAAGGTCTGAGAAGTACGCTGGATGTCGCAGACATTCCAATTGTGGTTCATTTAACTTAGTGGTTGTTTTTTGTGCAGTGTGTGGTCTTGAATTGTCGTAAAGCAGCTGTGGCCTAGAGCGATTGACCAATCTCGGTTGTTTAGCAGCTAGTTCTTCCTTCATGGTTTGCAGTTGCTGACAATACAAATCTGCCGTAATCGTTTGGCCAGATTTTAGAAAGCTGTAGTGAACGACACCGGGGCTAGTCCACCAAACACTCACAAGTATATTTTTCTGAGTCAATTTTCGTTTAGGGCAGGATTTCGCTGGGTCTCCAGGGTTCGGCCATCGCGACGAGCGCCGCCGATTATCATACATTATCCACTTTTCATCGCAAGTAATGATAAAATATCTTCATTTTTGTGACGGTTGAGCAAAGTAACACAGAGTTCAACTCGTGTTTGCAAGTTCGATTCACTCAATTCATGAGGTACGAATCGTTCAAGTTTTTTTACTCTCCTGATTTGCTTCAAATGTATTAATACAGTTTTATCACTTACCTCGAAGTCTGCACCTATCTCTAAAGCGCTTTGTGATGGATTCGCTTCCACAAGAGCCTTTAATTCTTCATTTTCCATTTTGGTCTCCGGCCGTTCACGGGATTGTTTCTGAAGGTCGAAATTTCTAGAACAAAAACGGTGAAACCAAAAACATACCGTGCTTTCTTTTGCGAAACCAGCGCCGTACACATCACTAAACCTTCGAGCTGTTTTTGCAGCACTAATGCCACGGTGGAACTCGTACTCGTAAATATATTGATATTTCATGTTTTTCATTGTGCGGTAATAAGCGAAGCCAAAGAAAAAATAATGAGGAAAAAACAAATACATGACTGTTTTCAAAATTCAAATGTAGCTAAATGAATTTATAAATTTGTATTTGGAATTCTTAACCAAAGAGGAGATGTTTCAGATCAAAGTGGTCAGTACGACAAAACATCATTCATTCAATGAGTCCACCGTTTCGATATCGCACAAAAATGTATCATGTAATATATAAATGATCACTTATATATTGTATACAGGAAAACAGCACGTTCCCCTTTCCGTAAAGAGTTTTAAGTTTCACTTCGTTTGCATTTACCGCCATTTTTATTGCGGTAAATGCAAACGAAGTGAAACTTAAACTTACTTACTTTGATTAATATAAGGTAGTTTATATTAATATTAGTACGGCGATGAAAGACAAAAGTTTCACAAGAAGGAAAATATATATTTTTTTACGTGGTAGAGCCATGCTGCAGTTATTTTAGTAGTATAGTTGTAGCACGAATGGGTCGGATCGACCGGGAAAGGACCTCACTCTCACAGAATACCAGCGTCAATAGTAGCTTAATGCTGCTGTTATTCGTATGGTGAGTGTAGGGAACCGGAGACCCTTTTTACTGGAAATGAGGCATTCCATCTTAGTGACAGTCCTCACGGGTGACAACGCATCTGCATTTTGATTCGTAATTGAAGATAGTGCCAAGCAACCTTCTTTATCCTTTCACCCAATCCTATAAAAAAATAATAAGATGTGATACTCGTAAGTTTATCATTCATATGTAAGGATCCAATATAATTGAAATCATAGATTTACCAAGTAATAATAAAAATAAGGCTTATTCTTTTTTCCGACAAATTTAGAAAATAACGTAAACAAACAACTTTTAATATGGTACTACCAATTTTTAAGACTAGTGTTTAGGATAGATCTAGATCTAGATCTAGGATTCCTTGTATGACAGATCACCAGCCCCCACAGACCAATCTATAATCTAAGTGAAAAGAAGTATGTACTCTTATTGTTACATATATATGACAAAATAACATTCAACGTTGCGTGCATGCGCAATAAAAGATTCGCTGTACGATAACGGGAAACGACACGGAACAAGCAACTAGCTAAAGTAATTTACGCGACCTTTCAATCATTGATTAATAACCTCATACCAACAAAGAGAGGCATATAGAAAACTATGTACATTTTAAGTTACTTATTTAAAGGATAAAGTGTGAAAAACGAGCACACAGTCCACCTGATGGTAAGTGGATGCCGTGGCTCATATTTAACTACATCTACCCTTCATTAAGAATCAAAATGCAGATACGTTGTTATCCCTGAGGACTAAGATGGAATACCTCATTTCTAGTAAAAAAGGTCTACATACCTGTACACTCATAGCAGCATTGAGGTGCAATTTTACGCTTTTTGGTTGAGCCAACCTATGACTATAACATAGCTGCAGTATGGCTCTACCACGTAAAAACCAATCTCTTCTTGTTTTAAACGCCCTTAAAATTCCTAATGGATTATAAGCTGCTTACACACATATGTACATAAAACCATGTCTTCAGTTAAAAAGCACGACGGGATGTTGACGACTCCATGGCTTAGCAATGAGTTAGAGTGCTGGGTGCCGTGGAGTCATATCCTGCACATAACAAGTATTTGTATGGCCCATTAGTAATTATTCCGTATTTAGATGTTTGTCCTTGGGCATATGATGTAACGCCTCTTCTACTGTATGGAATCACTCTACTAGATGGAGTGACGAAATAGTCAGACATGCAGGAAGTCGATGGATGATGGTGGCTCAGGACCGTGCTTTGGGGCAATCCTTGGTTAAAATTATTTTACAAGTCTACTTCAGCCTCCCTGTGTTCACAAGTAGACTTGTGAAGGGATTTAATGATGATAATTATAGTGCCTCCACTATACAGGTGAAAATCCTAGTGAATGAGTAACGATAAAATGTTTTCAGTGTGTGAGTGCTTCTTTTAACAATGAGTTAAGCATGGTTTTGGCATTACTTCGGCTTCACAAAATTCGCAGCGCTCCGTATTCTCTTTTGTTTTGGTTTGAGGATTGTGATAGAAATTTAATTATTCAGCTTAATAAAGTTGGGCTAACTTTTAATTTGAGTCTTGCTTTCATCTCATAAAGCCGTCTTTTGACGAAACGAAATCTTTGCTGAGAAATAATTTTAATGTACATTTTAATTTAATTTATTAGGAAATAGCATAATTTCCGAAAAGTACATGTTATTAAATTTGTAAATATATACATAAATATGTAACACATACATGAATTATCAATTAGGTCAAATCAATGTAAGTATTAAAGTGAAGTGGCAATGGTCCAAATTATATATAAAATTAAACGAGGTGTTTGGACCACACACAGGGTCTTTCTAACATCAATGTAAAAAAGTATATGTAAAAAGAAAAGGCGTGCTAAGAGACTTATTGGTGAACTGAATGTAGTTATAGCCAATTTTATCAGTCTCGAGCACAGGCACAAAGTAGCCAGCCTTTCGTTGTTCTACAGAACACATTTAAAAGATTGTGCGCATTTCCCTCTCCCTGCCAGCACTGGACAACCAAACGTTCGGTAAGTCTCTACCGTCTTGTTGTTGACATATCACGCTTTCTAACTGATCGATTTGCTTTTTCAGTTGTCATGCATACAGTAATGGACGCCACACACGGTCAGTTCAACTGATCATTCCAACTGATCAGTTCAAACTAAAACTGTTGATATCTTTTAAAATATTGGATTTTCGATATACTAATTAATAAACTTATATATAAAACTCCGATATTGATATATTTTTAGCTTTCGATATATCGAAAATTCAATATTTTAAAAAATATCAACAGTTATAGATCAGTTTAACTGACCGTGTGTGGCGACCATAAGGGTGTGGGATAATTTACAAGCATCGATCTTTCTTGATGATTTCTGATCTTCGATCGATGTACGTGTTAAAACAAAAGTAAATAGGCTTTGGTTGAGCTATATCACCACTTTCCTTCAAGAGGGGTGGAAGTTTAGTCCTGATATAATAGTAAAAAACATCAATTTTAAATGTTCTTTTTTGTTTTTAAGCTTATGTGGTTTTGTTCTATAGGACAAACGAGCACACAGCTCATATGGTTGTAAGCGACTACTGACACCCATCAACAATTCCAACACTAGGCTAGTTGCAGGTGCGTTACCGGCCGCTAGGTTACTAAGTCGTAGTGGTTCGAAAATGGCTGGTGTTAGGAGATCTAACAAATAAGTTGTGCGAAAATGCTTCGGATATATGCACAGTGGTGGACCGCAAATCATCCAGATGGTATGTTTGGATTTATATGGATTTTGTTGTAAATTTGTGACTTATGGGTAACTTAAAGTCGTTGGTCCTACATGTGATCTTTCCCCAATCTGTATACGTGGAGGGGTCCATAGCAAACTGTCGCGGAGAGCCTAAAGCACCCCAGACCTGAAAACAAAGAGTAATGGCGCGGATTCTAACGAAAATCCCCCAAACCGGACTCCCAATAATAAGGAATCAAATGGCTTTCATAGCAAGGCCTACATCGCGAATTTATAAGCTTTTCTCCATAAAAAGGTTACTACATAATGCAAAAAATATTTTTTGTTTCAAACTGATAGTTTAAGATAAGCGCAAACAAACAATATCTTCAGCTTTTTAATATAGATTAGAATGACGCAGCCCTTGGCTGATTTTGATAACGACAGTACATATGATTTACAGTTTAATTTAAACCTATCCGTGTCAAAAGTAACTTTAATTCAATACAATCGATGGCCATCATTTTTAGGTATGCTATACAAAAGCTTTGAGCTGAAAGCTGAAATAGATCCACTGAGTTTCTTTTTAGGCTAAAGCTTGATTTGAAAGTGATTGGCGAGGATTTTGGCTTTGCTTCGCATATGGTAAACATTTTAAGTGGCCACCACTCCCTACACTACGCATGCCATATTTCCCATACACTTCAGGCACACGTCACCCAGTTTCTATACTTTACTTAAATCAAAACCTAAGATTATTAAATCAAAACCATCAGCATTAAATTGCCTTAGTTACCTTGTTTAGCAGACGGGTCAGTTGGTTTTCTATTATTATTAAATGTTTATTTAACACTCACACCTACTTCATATCTTTATTTAAAAAGACTCTTGTGTCCGTCTTCTCTTTTAGATAACCTCTGGCGTCTCTTACGACGATCACAGAATGACTTGTGATAATGAATTCTATTACGCTGCCACCACACGGTACATGTCAAAGATATTTATCTTTCCATAAGTAATAAAACAATTTATTCCACATTAATTTTATAAATAAACTTACTTCAATTTATTATTTGCTTCAGATATTATCAAAAATTCATAATAATGAATTTATCAAAAAGCTTTTATACAATAACAATCCAATACAATATCCACTTTTCTCAATTTACCAATTTCCTGTCCATTACGATAGAAAACAACTTTTCTTTGCGAGTATTCCTTTAGATATTCAAACAAAAATACATACATTATGCAAATCCAGAGGTTGAACCCATAAAATTGTTTCTTGAAGTTGTTTAATACATACATTATATAAATGCGAGTGACTACATAGTTCTGAAAAAAATCCTCATGCAAGTATTTAAAGTTTACGGAGTCGTTAACGGGTATATCATTAATTTTTAAAATGCTATATTCCGCGGATTTACACGAGTTAAAATTGCATAACGCATGCTTCATATTCATTTTTTACAGAATAAGGGTAGTAAACGCGCACGCAGTTCACCTGTTAAAAGTGATTGCTGTAGCCCATAGAAATTTATCCTTGATTAAAATTCAAAGAACAGATGAGTTCTGACGCCCGAGCCCAAGATGTAATTCCTCATTTCCAGTTTAAAGGGTCTTCATTTCACTACACTCACCATACGACACACAGAAGCATTAAGCTGCTATTTACTCTGGTATTATTGATTTATATGGGGTGTTCCAACTCTGATTAAGCACGAACCCATTCGTGTTACAAAAATAATATAGCTGCAGCATCGCTTAATCACGGATAAAACATGAACAAGATGTATCATTGCGGCTTTATAAGCTTATAGGTTTCTTCAATAAACGGGTTATATTAAGCAAGAAAATATTTTAAACTGATCTGATACTTTAAGATAAGCGCTTTCGAACAAACAACCTCTTCAGCTTTATAATATACTGCATAGATTGGCGTGACCTTGATCTTGACCTTGTGCAATTTTGATAACGCCTGTACAGAAGATTTATAGTGTCATTAAAACGTACCCGTGTCTGAAGTAGCTCTTATCCAATAAAATCGATGTCAGATTAGATTGTAGCGTATAAGATACAGCAATCACAACACAACTATACTCGTATTAACCACGTCTACGTGGTAGAACCAGGTTGCAGCTATATTATGATTGTAGCAAGAGTGGGTCGACTCGACCGGGGAAGGACCACGCTCTCACAGAATACCAGCGTAAAATACGTACCTTAATCCCGCTGTGTATCATATTGTTAGTGTAGAGGAGCGGAAATCCCTTTTACCGGAAACCATTCTATTTCAGTCCTCATGGGCAACGAATCTGCATTTTATTTCTTAATTGAATATAGATGTCTACTTGACTACGGACCACATCCTACAATAATCATTAAGTGGACTGTGTGCCCGTATGTCATCTGTATACTATGATTTGTCAACTTTATGCTGTGAACCGCTAGGATTTATAATATTGAAATCAATTATACACTAATGGCCTCACCCTTAAAATCGACATTAAATGAAGAAATGCTATTAATTCCTCTCTCTCTCTCTCTCTCTCTCTCTTTCTCTCTCCCTCTCTCCTCCCCCTCTCTCTCTCTTTCTCTCTCTCCCTCTCTCTCTCTCTTCACTAAATGATAATAAAGGTAGAGAGATAATTAATACTTTATTTTATAACGTAATTACCGTTACTATTAAAGCTTATCAAAAATCCACTGCTAATCATTGGCCTCCTCTATATTTTGCCTCACAGGAAGGATATATGCCATATTTGAAACACTTGGCAGACTATCTCTTTTATAGTTTTCCTCTATCACCTCTTACACCCAAGCGGTAATATGCTATTTAAGAGGCAAGGTAAAAGGCTTTACAGTGCTTTCAAGTAGCAGAAATGTACTGTTTTACGTGGTATTACCCAGGCAGCACTAATATGGCTGCATCACGAATTGGTCGGCTCGTGAAAGGACCGTGCTCTCACAATATAGTATCAGCGTAAAAAAACAACACACTGATGGCATGACATATATAGTGTATGACAAGAACCAACAACTCATTTTACAATGGTAAAGAACATTCCATCCTAATCATCAGGGATAACACATCCGCATTTTAATTAATTATCGTGAGTGACAGCGTTCTCATACCACCAGGCGGACTGCATATTAGTGTACAACTATTACTTACTTAAGTAAACACACACACACACACACACACACACACACACACACACAAATTGCTCAATAACCCTCAACTCCCTCAGAAATAAGGGAAAGATATGCCCAGCAGTGGGACTAATATAGACTGTGGTACTGATATTCATAACTTTATAAAATTAAAAATCTAATTCTAAAAATTCATGGCAAAAAGAGCTCGTGTTATATTTCATTTAATAGTTCGTACAATCGTTATTTATAAAAACTCAAATCGCTGTGTTTTACTTTATTAAGCTTTATTAATAATTTTTTTGCATCTAGGTCGCAAAATGAACGCCAGGTGGAGCATGACATCGCCGCCGCAACGCTTACAATATGGCAAAGTGCCACTTATAGGCCTGAATGCTTTTAATATATTTATATTTTGGTGAAGGCATTGTTATAATGAAGCTATTTATCCTTTAAAAGAAACACTGTAAAACGGCGCTAGAAATTTATCTTCTTGTTCAGCCCGTTGTCCTTATAGTAGTGCCACGCTACAGCTATATTATGGTTGCAGCATGGATGGATCGTCTCGACCGGTGAGGATCACGTTCTCATAGAAATAGCGGCTAAATGCTGCTGTTTTTCGTATGGTTAGTGTAGATAACTGAAGACTCTTTTAACTGGAAACGAAATGTTCCATCTAAGTTCTCAAGTATGACAAAACATCTAAATTTTGATTCTTAATTGAGTTGGATAAAGGTGTCCATAGATTCTTAATTGAATATGGATATAGATGTCCATAGATTTTTAATTGTGTATGAATATAGGTGTCCATAGATTCTTAATTAAGTATGGATATAAGTGACTATAGATTCTTGATTGAGTATGGATATAGGTGTCTATAGATTCTTAATTGAATATGGATAAAGGTGTTCATAGATTCTTATAGTCAACCAAACCTAAGAAATACATTTTGACAGCTGTCAGATTTATTGCACCAAGCATGCCAACCAAAAAATGGGAACGTACAACATTTGATTCTTTAAAAAATCGATATCGATTATTTTAGAGTTGGTAATCATTTAGTTTGGTTTGAATAATACCAGAGTAAATTTAAAACGGATAATTTAAAACACAAGATTTATCAGTTCCTTCGTATTTTTTGTTACTGCTTATTTCTGGCACAGTTATAAAAATTTAAGATTGAAACTAGATTAAAAATAAATTTATTCAATCATTTTCAGTAAAACTAGTAGATATGTAGTTGTTTATATTAATTATTATTAGATTTTCTATAATGCATACAAAATTAATGTCTCTTTCAAAGTCATCCATAATAATTTTTTTGTTTTTTCTACCACTTTTGCCCAATCATCCTTTGTGATATGGGCACATACTTCGAATATTTTTATAGCAACAAACGAGCACACAGTATACCTGATGTTAAGGGGATGCTATGTCCCATAGACATACATATTTATTCTCAATTAAGAAT
The DNA here is from genome assembly GCA_907164705.1 of Parnassius apollo. Lineage (NCBI taxonomy): Eukaryota > Metazoa > Arthropoda > Insecta > Lepidoptera > Papilionidae > Parnassius > Parnassius apollo. The sequence continues at coordinate 2,477,485 of CAJQZP010001707.1, forward strand.
CAAAATGCAAATGCGATGTCACCCCAGTGGCTTAAGATTGCATGCCTCGATTCCAGTAAAAAGCATCTCCGATTCTCTACACTCACCATACGAAACACAGCAGCGTTACGCTAATGTTTTACGCTGGTATTCTGTGAGAGCGTGGTCCTGCCCCGGTTGAGCCGACCCATTCGTGCTACAACTATAATATAGATGTAGCGTGGCTCTACCACGTACAAAAAGTTATTATAGAAGAAACAGTACAAAAAGTTAAAACCTAGTCACAAAATAAGAAGACAAACAAAAAATCACAAAATTACGCACAGTAAGCTCTGAAAACAGAAACAGAAACTTTTTTATTCAATATAGATTATGAATAATACTTATTGCAAGTCACTTTTTTCATTTACCACGTTCGCAAAAAAAAAAACCTTTGTCTTGAGAAGAACCAGCAATAAACCCAACGGAACTAGTTTAAAAAAAATAAGAGCTTACAATCATGCGTGTTACAATTAACAACACAAAACAAATTAGAAATAGCTTGGTAGCAATCACACTTCCCAGGAGTTATATTATCATCCATAAATTCCTTAATATTAAAATAACCCTTTTTTATACAATCTTTGTTTAATAAAGATTTTAAACTATGTGTACTTACGTCAAATTTTGTATATTTTCTGGGATTTTGTTGTAAAAGCATATTCATCGCCCCAAGAATGAATTACTGACACTGTAGAAGTCGAGTAACTGTTAACGAAATGGCGGGATATTGAAATTATGTAGTGGTTTGTTTAGCACGGCCTTTGTATATGATTTTTTTGCCTACATAAATTTACTTTGACAGAGTAATAAAAAATAAACTTGTTTTATTAATCATTCATGTAATTTGAGGAATTTTGAAAATAAAAATTAAATTAAACAAATAATACATTACAACAATTAATGATTCGATTATTTGAAAAATTTTACCGATTATTTGAATATTTTGCCGATCGAAATAATACTAGTTTTTACGGAATTTATCGCGTATATTTAACTTTTTTAAATACTCGACGTTTCGAACGCTTTACAGCACTCATGGTCAGAGTGCTGTAAAGCGTTCGAAAAGGATCAAGGAAAGCGTTATCAGGATTCCGACACCTTGAGCCATACTGTGTATAGAAAAAAGACCCATACAGATAGATATTTAGAACGGTGATTCTCACCACCATCCTTCACAGTTACCTACCGTGGGTAAATCTTTGTTTCATAGAGCACGAGGGATCTGTGACAGTAAACACGTGGCTGCCGAGCTCCACCATGTCAAACAAGTTTTGCATGACAACAAGCTTCGGGTCCCGCGCCTACGTCACAGTGAACGAGTGAAGCCGGCCACAGTCGAGCGTGTACCTGCTGTACTGCCATATGTTAGAGGAGTCACTGACAAGATTGGCTACATCTTGAAGCGTGCTTCCATCTAAACATACTTCAAGCCGCTGAAGAAGATTGGTCAGTTTTTACCATCAGTCAAGTGTAATGTCCCTCTGCAAGATGCAGGAGTGTACAAGCTTGATTGTGAATGTGGTCTCTCCTACATAGGACAAACTAAAAGATCAATAAAAACCCCCGTTAAAGAACATATAGCTGATGTGAAGAATCGACGCTCCGGGAAGTCTGCAGTCTGTGAACACGTACAGGATCGCCCCCGTCACTACATCAGATTTGATAGACTGCAAATCCTTGCTAAAGAACACCGATTCCTTCCAAGGATGATTCGCGAGGCTATTGAAATCAAAAAACATCCTAATTTCAATAGAGAAGGTGGCTGGATGCTACCATCTGCTTGGGATCCGATAATAAATAAAATTAAATCCCAACCCAAGCATACAACTGCAAGACTTCAAGATATCATAAGTTCATACTGTATAGATCGGAACAAAAGTTAAAATTTAATGTATGGTAACCGCGGTTAACTATGACATATGGACGTTGAACATCTCAGTCCCGCCCGTGACCATGAGTGCTGTAAAGCGTTCGAAACGTCGGGTATTTAAAAAGTTAAATATACGCGATAAATTCCGTAAAAACTAGTATTATTTCAATGTGTAGTGTTCGCGTAAATATAAGAAATCATTATATTTTGCCGATCATTCGTATAACAACGAATTTTAATCATCCAAGCACTACGGTAATATACATAGCGACATATAATTGAAACGACGTCAAGTAAAAAAAGTTAATACTAGTTATTTTTTTTATTTTGCTTTTTTTGAAAAATTCAAATTTAAATTAGTGATAAAAAACTATACACGTTGTAATGAAATATAGATAACTTTATAATTCTTCGGATTTACGTAAAAGGTTATTTTAAATCCTGTGAGTACGCTGGTGCAAAGTTATTGCGGAATGATTAATGTGAAGCGTCAAAAGGTATTTCTTAGATTTGGTGGACTACAGTTGTGTATAGATATAGGTGTCCATAGATTCTTAATTGTGTGCTTATTGCTATGCCTATTTTATAAAAAGCCCACAAAAGTTAATTACTGAATATTAGGCTTTATTGTTGTAGGGAAAGAGAATATTAAGTCTTATGTCTAATGCGACTCAGTAGCGCATTGGTTTAAGCGTTTTGCTGCGAAACGGCAAGACCGCGTGTTTAAATCTCGAACGGAAAAAGTGTTTGCATGAACTGTATTGTATGCAGATGTATTTTTAACATTGTATGGGTATTGCACTTATATGCATTTCTACGTGAAATTTATGAATTATAAATACCTCGACAACACAAAAAATATCCCTGGGCCCCACAGCATGGGGATAAGTTTTTTTAAAATAGCGGAAAATATTATTTACAACGTGACCTATGTCTATAGTTACAATTTTTAGGGACTGAAGAAGAACAAGAAGGATTTTCGTAGTCCAGACGACATCAACCAACTGCCTATAAATTGACAGGAAATGACAGTCCTGAGTCACATGAAACTCTAAGAGCCAAAAAGACTAACAGCACTAACATCATCACAAACCAAAAAAAAATGACAGGAATGTGTTAATAGTTAATTGAAATATTTTGATTAATTAATTATGTTATATTTGTAATAAATCGTATTTTTTTTTTTTTCAATTATATATTTTTTTCTATACAATAACGACAATTTCATAGGTAAAAAAATACTATAAGTACTATTATTATTTATTTAAATCTTTAGTTAATATATACGAGGTAGAGACAAGATGCAGCTATATTATGGTTGTATCACGAAAGGGTCGGCTTGACCGGGGAAGGACCATGCTCTCACAGAATACCTGCGTAAAAAAGCAGCTTGATGGTGTTGTGTTTCATATGGTGTGTAGGAAACCGAAGACCCGTTTTTCTGGAATCGAGGCATTCCATATTAGTCCTCAGGGGTGATAACGATATCTATGTGCAACAGTATCTACTTACCATCAGGTGGATGGTGTGCTCATTTTTCACCCTAATTCTAGAACTTTTTTTGAAAGAGATTTGATGTTTGTAAATTATTCTACTTCATTTTTAGATTCATCATCAGTACATAACTCTTCTTCTCAAGTACAAATGTATTTAATAGACGTGGTAAAGTTACGATGAAACTTGTCTTGATTGCAGCATGAATGGAACGGCTAGACTGGGAATAGTGTGTTTCGTATGGTGAAGGATGGGGATCCGAGACTTGTACTGTAAGTACACACATACAGAGTCATTCCATCTTAATTTTCAGGAGTAACAACGCATCTCCATTTGTAAAGTGTATACACGACAACATCTACTTATTTTTGGAATTTGGATAAACAATAGTACTTGTTTCAAAATATTTTTATTTTAAACTAGCTGGTAATCGGCGCATTACTTTCTTTCATTCTGCGACAAGAAGAAATAATTGTGCAAATATCGTTTTGAATTTGAAAGTTTTATAATCTTTAATTAGGCCCGTATTAATAAACGTTACTCAGGTCAAGTACACGCACTTGAGTACATTGTTGAGTTTATGACCTTATTAATAAACCTATCTCAAGATAAGGCTTAGGTTTACGATATCAGCTGAGTGACGTACTGATTAATAAACGAAACTCGCTTCTTAAGTGTGTAATTGAGATAAGCTTGAGATGCTAATATGTGAGTGCGGGCAGTCCGTGACTTGAGATCATTACTGTTGACATGGAGATAGAAAATATTTTAAGAGAAATTAATTATTACGATAATATTGAGTACTATGACGATATTTTACGGCTTTTGCGATATCGTTTACTAAAAATTTATATAGGGGTGCATCCGATCTTTTTTAAGTTACCAAGTGAACAATTTGAAAAAACGATACAGATTTGGTCAAGGCGGTAATATATATTATTACATTAATAAAAAACTTATTGGTAAAAGTAAACAACAGAGGTCTTCCAATTTCCCCAGAAATGTCGTCTTATTTAAGGTTTTATGCCACAGCATCATTTCAGATATGTACATATGGTATATTTATTTAAGTAGGTAATGAGAGCAACTACGACCTTTTCTGCCACCAAGGCGCAGTCCCTTAAAAATGAAGTGTATTATTTAACAGATTTCATATTGGAGAGGTTAATTTGTTCAAAAAATGTACTTTCTGTACTTTTAGTTCTATTGTATATTAATTAGATTTAAAACTAAATAAACTGAACCACAGGTATTCATAAAAGTAGAAAAAGATTTAGATCAAAGTTACGTACAAGATGTTGTTTTCAACAATGATTTCAAAAGGAAGGATAGGCCCATCTATAACTCGTACGAATTAACTTGAGATCTGGGCCGATGACGTAATTGTCAATGTACGGTGTGCAAAATAATGCGTCGTAATACTTTTTTATTTGAATTTTTTGAGATTTGCATGATATTATTAATAAAAACAAAATAAAATGTTCTGGCAAGGGGTGAAGTAATAAGTGATATACTGTTGCCATTTTTATATATTTTAAATATTTATTTTTTATAATATTATTTTTAGTTAACGCGTCAAGGAAGGACAAAGAAATAAACATACACACTTTCTCATTTATAATATTATTAATTTATTTATTATACACTTTATTGCACTATAAAAAGTGTTACAGATTCGTACACAATAAAAATACAAAGCATAACAGACGACCTTATTGCTAAAAAGCAATCTCTCCCAGGCAACCTTAGGGTGAAAGTGAATCAATCTTGGATAAGCGGAACAGCACAAACTATGTAAAATCAAGGAAGAGAAGTAAGGAATATTAATAAGGATTTATTATAATATTTATTATTCATTGTCACTGTATACGATCGGTTCTATTCCGTCCATTAGATCGTCCTCACTTTCACTCTCTGAGCTGGATTCTTCCCCTCCGATGGATATAGGAATTAATTCTCTCTGTTGGATTTCTCCAAGTCTATCACTCTCCCAGTATTCATTTTCTAATCTTTCGATATGGTTAATTTCTTTCTTTCAATCGGAAGCCGTTATAGACTGTATTGCGTCTCTTGTCAAACCCTCTATTTCCCTTTCAAACTGGTTAACATTTTTAGCTGCCACCCTTTGTTTTATTAAGTTCCATATATATTCGATAGGGTTCAAATCACAATGGTAGGGTGGCAGCCGTAATACCTCGTGTCCATGCTCCCTCATGAGTTCGTCCACTATATATTTTTTCGGTGGTTTATTGAGCAGTATTATATGGTACAGTACCGGTTTCGTCATTTTTTCATCAAAAGGAATGTTGTTTTTCCGAAGCTAACTTTGCATCTCACCTTTCAGGGACGAGCTCACGGGTAGTTTTTCAGACTGCGTTGAGTGGTAGGGAGCATTGTCTATAACGACGAGACTGTTTTGAGGTAAGTTTGGGATTAGTTTTTCTGTCAACTACTTTTTAAAGTTTTTACTATCCATTTCGTGATGGTAGTCCCCGGCATTACTTTTGCATTTGTAAAGCAATTCAGTACCAGGGATAAAGCCGTTTTCACCGCCAGCGTGCACCAATATTCACCGCTGTCTTGGATTATCATTTTTTCTAATGCTTGCGTCATTGTTATTTTGCCAGCATTTGCGCACGGTATAATGGGAGTGAATCCATGTTTCGTCTAAATAAGTTACGGGTTTTTTTGTCCACCCCAAGTTCATTGTTTTCTTTCTTCCTTCGTAAATAACGGGCTCTCCAGGCAGCAATGTCTGGCTTTTGTATTAAGACTTGTCTTGCGTTCTTACACTTTGTAAATTTGTACCCCAAGTAGTCAACGAGTATTCGTTGTAACGTGGTTTTTTCACCTGTAAAATAAAGATTTTATTTTTAATTTTTAGTTATCGCGTGGTATTTTTTCAAAAAATAATTTAAAATTAAATATCTCAGAAATGGTTCACTTTTGCATATGGGTGTCCATACATAAAATTGTTGCAAATTACCAGTTCTAGCACCCCTAACAAGATTATGCTTGAATTAAATGTCACCTTGTATATGATATGACCTAAAGTATGATATATAATACATATAAAAAATGTCAATAAATATGGGTACGTACCTGGAAAATTTAGATATGCTTTTGCCGCCGTTAAAATCTTTTTCAATGTTGGAATTTCTTTCCGTACTGTATAGAAACTGTTGACAAGGTTTCTTAGAGCACACAGATCCAAATTGTCGAGTTCAAATTTTTTTGAGCTCTGTTTCCTTTTTTTTTCCTGGAGTTGATAGTTTAAGTTCTGGTCTTGCTTGAGAAGTACATGGTTCCGATACTATTGTGACATCATCATTTTGGTCTTGAGAAATTGACTGAACTTTTTTCGCCTCGTTTTTCATTCTTAGTAGTGTTGCCTCTGATATGCCTGTTGCTGCACAAGCCCTCTTTAAAGCTTGGTCCACAGGAATAAAAAACTTTTTATTTGATTTTTCATCTTCGAAAAATTTTAAAACTTTTAGGGCAAGTGTCCGTGCGTGGCTATGTATTGTCTTTCCTCCCATCTTTTTTTAAAAATAAAAAAGGCGGAGTAACTCCTAAGCGTCACAAGAAAACGGCACAACACAACGTCCAAACTTAACAATAAAACAACGCAATTAACAACAAACAGATAAAATAACGTTCAAGTATAACAAAAACAAACAAAAGTCCAAACCAAACAACAAACAATTATCAAAAATATCGATCTAGAGTCGAGACGCGTATCCGTAGCAAAAATGCTATCGGTACTGAGCACGCACGGCCAGCGCGGGACGCGGTGCGGGGAGTCGGGAAGGGGGTCGCATTCCAGCGGAGTCTCAAGTTAATTCGTACGTGTTGTAAATATTTTACTCATAACTTTTTCATACATGAAAAAGTCATAATACAAATATCATATCATAACACGACGTAAGCAGGGTCGAATTTCGTAGTATAATTATCCTAATTGTACCATAATGATTTCTTAAATTTACGCGAACACTACACATTGAATAAAACTATTATTTACGGATTTTATCGCGTTTAATTACTTTAATTTATTTTTATTATTATCCCGACGTTTCGGGTGCTTTACAGCGCCCATGGTCACGGGGGGGGACTGAGATGTTTGACGTCCCAATGTCATAGTTAGTCCGGCTACCTTCAGTTTTTTAATATTAATTTTTGGTCCGATTTACGCAAAACGAGCTTATAGTATCATGAAGTCTTGCAGTGGTATGCTTGGGTTTGGGTTTAATTTTGTTGATTATAGGATCCCAAGCAGATGGTAGCACCCAACAATCTTCTCTATTGAAATTTGGATGTTTTTTAATTTCAATAGCCTCGCGTATCATCCTTGGTAGGAATCGGTGTTCTTTTCTTTCTTCTTTCTAATTGTACCATTATTTCATATTTTGTAGTATATAGTATCGTAATAATACTAAGCGAAAATACTATAATGTTACCTAAAGGTCGACTTGTACTATTATTGGGTCCTTTTACTTTTTAATATTAACGCTACGATATCGAGAATTTCTATATTGTACATGAGTACCGTTTTTTAAATAAAATTAGAATTAGCTCCCTTTCTGTTCAATCGGTGCTTGATCGATCCATCCTTGATAGAACTATAATGAGGAGGTACGACGATAAAAACTCCATGCTCCAGGGGCAATCGGTTTGAAAACAGAATTTCAAAATATTTTATGAATCAGATTTTTAGATTCAATTAAGCAGATATGGTTTCTTTTGTACTCTTTTCGTTTTACCCTTATTGAATATAAAATATATTAGGTAATATTCAAAATTTAACTTACACTAAGTTCTTTAGACAAAAATAAAACAGAAGTAAAAATAAAGCCATCAAAAAATGAAACGTATAGATAAATTAGATGCGTGACGCCAAAATCCCGACATGGAAAAAAAGAAACATGAAACGTCAAACGTGATATATTAAAAAAAAAAGTATAATTTTATTTTCCATGTACAATATTTTGAGGGTCTGAATCCAACCCTGGCCTAATCTTTGTAACGTAACTAAACTAACTGTAAAATAAAACTTTATAAATGCGTTTATATAATAATTTAATTGTAACAAAATTAATATAAAGTTATTAACCAATACGATATCTCATGTTCCTTTTTAATCTTTGTATCGTAATTTTGCATCCTTTTTACCATGCAACTAGACATATTTATGACAGGCAAATCTGTCCTGCGCGCGCACCACTGTCGACCGATTCGCGTTGGCCCTAAACTGTTATTTTAGGGCAGCGCACTGGTCTGTTTTAGTTGCTCGGTCGGCCCGGTCCTTACGCTAGTAATATATAAGTCAATGGTTTCCAAGTGTCAAAAATTATTATTTTGACGTATTCGTCAGTTTTATATTTGAGACCGACGCTGTCGTCGATTTGCGTTAGGTTATTTGTACATATTGAATTAAGTAGTAAATACTTCTTTCGTATTTAGAAGGATATACACAATAGTTTTAAAAATTTAAGCTTTTCGTAAGTAGAAAACAACCATATAACGTGATACAGTTCTATTTATTTAATTTTTATCAAAATAAAGGTACTCAATAAATCTCATGATATAGCAAAAACGAAACGTGATGAATGATATTCTAAACTTCGATCTGTGTGACGTAATCGTTCACGAGATCAAGATCAAGCCGTCAAGTCACAGATTAGTATCCCTAAGTACAATGTCTTAAGGAACTCATTTTGGTAACTGAGATACTGTTTTTATGTGTTTATTAATTTAACAACGATCTTGAGATGCTGATATCATAATGAGAGCGTATCAAATGATTACGCACTTGAGCTCGTCGTTGAGTAACGTTTATTAATACGGGCCTTAGGAATGATAATTCATTAATTGAAATTGAATAATATATAACTTTCAAATAAATTTACGCTGTAATATGCGCGCTACCTTCCGTTAGTTAATTGTACTATGCCTATAATCTTCACTTAATTGCAAGCAATAAATTGATAAAGTTTTAGTTTAATCAAATGAACTGTATAGCAGCCCATAAAATAAAAAATACAAACATTATTTTTAATAAATTAGATTACTAAATTACTAACTACAAAACGCCTCACGCCAGCATTAGGGTATACCACTTGTGTGTGTGTGTGTGTGTGTGTGTGTGTGTGTGTGTGCGTGCGTGCGTGCGTGCGTGCGTGCGTGCGTGCGTGCGTGCGTGCGTGCGTGCGTGCGTGCGTGCGTGCGTGCGTGCGTGCGTGCGTGCGTGCGTGCGTGCGTGCGTGCGTGCGTGGCGTGCGTGCGTGCGTGCGTGCGTGCGTGCGTGCGTGCGTGCGTGCGTGCGTGCGTGCGTGCGTGCGTGCGTGCGTGCGTGCGTGCGTGCGTGCGTGCGTGCGTGCGTGCGTGCGTGCGTGCGCGTGCGTGCGTGCGTGCGTGCGTGCGTGCGTGCGTGAGTGCGTGCGTGCGTGCGTGCGTGCGTGCGTGCTGTGCGTGTGCGTGTGCGTGTGCGTGCGTGTGCGTGCGTGCTGTGCGTGCGTGCGTGCGTGCGTGCGTGCGTGCGTGCGTGCGTGTGTGTGTGTGTGTGTGTGTGTGTCGTTTGTTTCCCTAAAATTCATAAAAAGTGACGCTTTCAAATGTCCGTGTTTCATGTTATTGTTACAGTATTTATACTTTCTAAATATTTATTTATACTTTACCCTCATATCCCATATAAAGAAAGGTTTACACAGGGCAGATTAAAAGCTTTTAGGTATTTTCTCGTCACTACGTCTAATATAGTCAACCCTTGTCATTTTTATGTCGTATGACAGGAGGATTGTAAGAGAATTATTATCCATATACCTATTTAAATACTGCTTGCGTAGTCGTGAAAAAGGTTACATTTATAAAAATGCGAATTTTGGCTTTAAATGTGTAAAAAATTTCCCCTTTTCTTTTTAAAGAAAGTCCGTCCAGGAAATTAAAAACCTTCGCCTTAATGAAGTTATTCACGAAACTTGTTCCATTAGTAAAATCAAGTAATATAGATCACCGGGGGTCTTTTAAATCCTTAAACTCAAATGTCTTTGAAAAAAATCAAGGACATTTGAATTTCACCATCTGGCATAGGCGATATTACGGTGGAGTCTTTTTGCCCTAAAACCCTCAAAACCTAAAAACCTCAGTAATATGATACAGCCTACGCCCGACTACTCATTTTGAATACATTTTTTAATACATTTGTCAAAATGAATGATGTTCATAATTTAACACGCGCTATATATAAGTCTAAACTTTCTTGTTTAGTCCGGGAGGAATCGGCACATGAGTATCCGAAACTATTTCACCTCAATTTTTATGCGTTTTTTTTACTATTATTAATGGGTCAAAGTACTCAAATTTGGGATTTTTCAAACCTTTATAAATTCTAATTCCGATAATATAAACTTTATTGTAAAAAGTCGCAGGATCTATTTTATACGTATTTTAACAAATAGTATTTAAAAATTGGCCGAGTAGTGGCGGTTGAGAATATCCACTACCCCATATCTTCCCGTGGGTGTCGTAAGAGGCGACAGAGGGACGCAGAAGGGAGATGGGCAGCAGCATCTTCTTAATAACAACAATGAAATAATAAAAAACTGCGGTTGCCAACCCGCTCGCCAAGCGTGGCAACTATGACAAATTCCATGAACAATTAAACAAATAGACGGCCCCCAGTCCCCGGCGGCCCCGCTATTTCTGGCTACGGTGGCGACCATGGTAACGGCGGGGCAGGGGGTGCTAAGAATTTCCGGTGGAGTTTCGGTTGCCACCTACGACGACTCGACCTGGCAACATTTAACGCACGCACACTGAGGACTGACGAGAAGATCCTGGAGCTGGAAGAAGAGATAGACAAGTTGCGCTGGAGTATTATAGGATTATCCGAGGTCCGAAGAGAGGGGGACGACACGGTAATTCTCGAATCCGGCAACTTGTTCTATCACCGGGAGGGCGACCATCTGTCCCAAGGGGGTGTCGGATTTATCGTCCACAGGTCTCTCGTCAACAACGTTGTAAAGATTGGGAGTGTGTCGACGAGGGTCGCGTACCTGATACTCAGAATTACCAAACGGTATTCGCTGAAGGTCATACAGGTTTACGTACCAACCTCGGCACATTCTGATGAGGAGGTGGAGGAAATTTATGAGGATATTTCCAAAGCCATGCATTCCTCCAAAACCCACTACACGGTGTTGATGGGAGACTTCAACGCAAAACTAGGCACAAGAGAAGGCGGTGAGCTGAAGTTTGGGAAATTTGGAGTAGGGCAACGAAACCGTAGGGGCCAGCAGTTGGCTGACTTTATGGAGAAAGAGGGACTCTTTATGATGAACTCTTTCTTCCAGAAGCGGCCCCACAGGAAGTGGACCTGGTCAAGCCCCGACGATTCGACAAAAAATGAGATTGACTTCATTATGACTACCAGACGCCAACTGTTCAGTGACGTCTCAGTGATCGCAAGGGTGAAAACCGGCAGCGATCACCGAATGGCAGGCACACTGAACCTAAACGTTAAGTTGGAGAGGTCTCGTCTAATGAAGTCAACGCTCCGTCCCCCTCGTGCTCTAATCCAGAATCCCGAGACTTTTCAGCTCGAGTTACGTAACCACTTTCAGTGCCTAGAAGATTGCAATGCAGTGGACGATATGAATGACAAGCTCGTGGAAACTGTCCATGCGGTCGGAGCTAAGTTCTGCAAGACCCGCCGCATAAGAACACAAAAACTCTCCGATCACACTCTTAATCTCATGGCTGTTAGACGGGAGATGAGGCTGCAATCGTCAACAGATTTGACAGCATACAGGCATATGAACAGACAGGTCTCCAAATGCATGCGGCAGGACTTACGCAACTTTAATACTGCTCGTATTAAAGAAGCGATCGAGCGGAACCAGGGCTCCAAAGTCTTTGCCAGAGATCTGTCTGCCAGAAAGAGCCAACTGTCAAAGCTGAAGACTGAGTGTGGCAGCATCGTTTTCGGGACACCTGAGATTTTGAGTGAGATTGAGAGGTTCTATGGGCAGCTGTACACATCATCGTTGGAGCCACACGCAAGTGTGAGTAACGATCCAAGAGCAAGTCTTATCCGACACTATTCCGATGATATACCGGACGTCAGTCTGAGCGAGATTAGAATGGCTCTCCAGCACCTTAAAAACGGCAGGGCCCCAGGCAAGGATGGAATTACAGCGGAGCTTCTGAAAGCGGGTGGAACACCGGTACTTGAAGTCCTTCAGACGCTCTTCAATTCCGTCCTCCATGGTGGCACTACTCCGGAGGCGTGGAGCAGAAGTGCGGTGGTCTTGTTCTTTAAGAAAGGCGACAACGCTCTCTTGAAGAACTACAGACCGATTTCCCTTCTGAGCCGCGTCTACGTGCTGTTTTCGAGAGTCATTACGAATCGTCTCACACGCAGACTCGACGACTTCCAGCCTCACGAACAAGCCGGTTTCCGAAAAGGCTTCAGTACCATAGACCACATACATACCCTGCGGCAGATTGTATAGAAGACAGAAGAGTACAATCTGCCACTTTGCCTGGCATATGTAGACTATGAGAAAGCCTTTGATTCCGTCGAATTTTGGGCGGTGCTACAGTCCCTTCAGCGGTGCCAAGTTGACTGTCGGTATATCGAGGTGCTGAAGTGTTTGTACAGTAGGGCTACGAAGGCTAATCCGAGTACAGAACCAGAGTTCGAAACCTATACCAACTGCAGAGAGGTGTAAGACAGGGTGACGTTATATCCCCGAAACTCTTCACCGCTGCGTTGGAAGACGTTTTCAAGCTACTGGACTGTAAAGGATACGGTATTAATATCAATGGCGAGTACATCATTCACCTTCGATTTGCCGACGATATAGTCCTTATGGCAGACTCGCTGGAGGACCTAGCCATCTCAATGACCTCATGGTGTCTCCCAACGGATAGGTCTTAAGATGAACATGGACAAAACAAAGATTATGTTCAATGTCCATGTCACACCTATGCCGGTAGTTGTGGGGAGCACTATGCTCGAAGTTGTTGACGAGTACGTTTACCTGGGACAAATAGTCCGACTAGGTAAGTCCAACTTCGACCGAGAGGTCAATCGACGGATTCAACTCGGCTGGGCAGCGTTCGGGAAATTACGACACATCTTCTCGTCAGGTGTACCTCAATCTCTGAAAACTAAAGTGTACAACCAGTGCGTGTTGCCAGTGATGACTTACGGATCAGAGACGTGGTCCTTCACTGCTGGCCGTATGAGGACGCTCAAGGTCGCTCAGCGAGCTATGGAGAGGGCTATGCTCGGAGTTTCGCTGCGTGATAGACTCAGAAATGAGTATATCCGCAGTAAAACCAGAGTGACTGACATAGCCCAACGGATTAGTAAGCTGAAGTGGCAATGGCCCGGCCATATAGCTCGAAGAACCGATAACCAACAAAAAAAAAACGATGGGGAAGAAAGGTTCTCGAGTGGCAGCCTCGTACCGGTAGGCGTAGTGTAGGGCGACCCCCCACTAGATGGAGTGACGACCTGGTAAGACTTGCAGAAAGTCGATGGACGCAGGTGGCTCATGACCATGCTTTGTGGCATTATTTGGGGGAGGCCTATGTTCAGCAGTGGACTTGTGAAGGGCTGTAATGATGATGATGATGATTTAAAAAAAAATGTCCTATTTAAAAATAACAATTCCTTACAATTGAAAACAATTGATTTAAACAATATGAAACCGAGTTGCTTCATGGCAGCATGTATTTTAATTATCAGTAGGACAATTTGAAGAGAACCGCATAGAAAAATTGAGGTGAAATAATATTTGGTACTCATGCGTCAATTCCTCCTGTACTAGTTCTCAAGTATTTCATAAAAGTTTATAAAACTTTTTTTGGGTAATTCTTTAACTATTTACAACAAGATTCCTTGTGACATTTATACTGTAATGTTTATACAAATAAATTCAAAGCACATGAGAACTTTCTTATTAAAACAAGATATTTTAAATAAGACCCCTGTTTTATTTTTTTCGGAAGAAGTGTGACAAACGAGCACATAGTCCACCTGATGGTAACTGAATGCTAATGCTCATAGCCCACAATTAACCTCGATTAAGATTAAAAATGCAGATGAGTTGTTATTCTTGAATGCTAAGACGCTACGCTTCATTTCCAGTAAAAAGGGTCTCCGGTTCTCTTTACTTTCCATACGAAACACAGCAGCATTAAGCTGCTATTTTACGCTGGTGTTCTGGAAGAGTCAACCTGGTACCTATAGCTGCAGCGTGGCTCTACAAGATATATGAATCATGATCATGATTAATGAATGAATATGAAGGCGACAGTTGCCTAATGGGAGGGCGCAAGCTGCGAACTCAAATGGCTGTGGGTTCGAATCCGTCATTCGTCTACTGTCGTAAACCACTTCTAAGTGTTTAAATTTTTAAGTATAGTGGGAAGATTGGTAACATTAATATCATTTTTTAAAATAAGCTTCCTTAGACTTTTTCTTACAGATGTATGTATTTTTATGGTTTAATAATTAAATTATTTTTAACCATTGTTACAAAATGGTTAAAAATAATTTAATTGTAAGTTTGTTGCCGCTTTTTTTCCACAAGGCTTTTTGCAAAGTAAAGGCCAATTTTGAACGACGAACGGACGAACGAAGGCTGATACTTTACTTTTAAATGTAAAGCATCTAAGTTTCGATTCTACCTTGATATAACATTGACATTCAATTACTATCATAAAACTCTCTTGGCACAAGCTATTTCAGCTTAGTCGAGGACAAGGGAATACTAGTAATACTGTTGCGCGCCTAAGTTGACGTCCTGTACCCGGCACTAGCGCCATCTAGTGTCGGGGACGAGAGCGATGGGAGCTTTCCAGAACATGACATCACTAATCTTTCAACCGACAGCGCCATCTAGTATCGATACGATGAACTAAGTTTCTAGCCCGACACTCGAACTTTCGGCGCCTGTCGATTGGCGCGTGTATTTACTTGAATATTCTGGATGTTTCGGTGATAATAAAAATAATGCGATCGAGGAAGTATTGAATTTGGCGAGACAAGCGAAACTTCGGGGCGAAATAAAGTGAATCAGTGTGATAATTATTAGTGTTTTAATTTTAATTAGTGTAAAGTGAATTAAAGTGTTAATTTTGGTAATTCTATCGGCAATTTTTATTGTCACAAACCCTAAGCTCGTAACAATTGGTGTCAGAAGTGGGATCAAATCATGCCGATTTTACCGGAGGAATCGGAGGGTGTCCGTACCCGAAGTAAACGCCAGCAGAAAACGGACCAGAGGAGATTTGGTGGTGCAACGCCGCAGACGTCGGAGGGCCAACTGCTAGCCACGGAGGCTGCGGGCCCGTTAGTAGCTACTACATCTGCAGCACCTGACTTAGGTGCTCTGATGGCGATGCTACAGGAGCAGCTGCAGCGCGGACGAGAGGAACAGGCTCGCCGACAGTAGGAACAGGTCCGTCGGTTGGAAGAGCAGCTGCGGGGTGGACAGGAAGAACAGGCCCGCCGACAGGAGGAACAGATGCTTCTCATGAAGAACCTTCACGCAACCTTCTGTAAAGAGATAAGGGAGGTGAAGGATAAGGTTGCTGAACATGACAACCACCTGTCAGAAGCCGAAACCCGAATCGAGCAAGTGAAAAATCGGGTTGACAACGTAATGGCTGACATGAACAAATCACTGGACGAACTCAAACTTGGGGATGGACTAACAGCTCCCGTAGTAGCTACTACACCTTCGCTACGTGGGTTCAAGGTGCCACCGTTCGACGGGACTTCTTCCTGGTCAGCCAACAAAACCCAGTTCGAGGCTGTTATGAAGGCGAATGGCTGGAATAAAAGTCAGGCCAATGACTGCTCTCACACTAGGCCTGCGAGACCAGGCGTTAACCATTCTGGAAGCTCTCGGTGAGGAAGTGACTTATGAGCAACTCCTTGAGGCATTGGAGGTGAGATATGGTGACGCCCACCTGGAACACGTCTTTCGTGCGCAGCTTAAAGATCGCGTGCAGCGCATCAACGAAAACCTGCAGCAGTGGACTCTAGAGGTGGAGAAGCTGGTGCGAAAAGCATACCGGTCTGTACCTGCGCTCATTGAAGGGGACCTGGTGCAGATATTCATCGATGGCATCCGCGACCTGGAAGTCAGAGCTGCTGTGAGGCTCGGGCACCATGAGACGCTTAAGGACGCCTTGGCCCATGCATTGGAGGTGGAAGCCGTGCGGCAGGATCATCGTTCCCATCGCTTCAGGGTTGCAGCAGCTACAGTTCAGGACCGCAATAATGTATACAGCCCTAGGTGCTATAGCTGTGGGACAAAAAGGGGCCATCTTCGTTCCAGCTGCCCTAAGCGAACTGTAGAAAGGGAAGTTGATCGATCTCGGGAGGGTAGTGCGGCCAACAGCACCGCCCAGCAGCAGCAGGGAAACGAGGTAAAGCCAGAACTGCGGGGCGGGTGCTGGCTGATGTTAAAAGAGACCCAAGGATCTCGATCTCACAAACCCATGATGGGAACAGCCTGATCATCAAGGGCGAGATCAAAGGAATGCCGTGTAAACTGACCATAGATACTGGAGCCTCTCGTACGGTTGTTAGTTCCCAACTTATAAGTCAGTTCCTTGGGGACTCCGCATACTACCGAGAACGCATTAATTTGGTAACAGCCACCGGTCAGCGTATACCCGTCCGTGGAGAGAAAGAGAGGGACTTGAAGCTAGGCAACATGATCTACCTGCATAATGTCATCGTGGCTGATATAATGGACGACTCCATCCTGGGCCTAGACTTTATGAGGAATAATTGTTGTGAGATCGATGTTAAGCAAGGTGTTTTGAAATGTGGACAGGAGGAACTTTTTATGGAAGGTGCGTTACCAGGGAACGTGTACAGCATTAAGAAGATTGTTCTTCCGCCGAGATCGGAAACAATTGTTGCGGTTAGTCTTCCCCGAAACGCTGGGTAAGCTCACCGTTGTGTACTTGTGGAAAGGGTAAACAATGACCTTCCATGGAAAGTAGCTTGAACCTTGGTCAGAACCACTGACATCTCAGGAGTACGTGTGCTGAACCTTTGTGACCGGGAACAGATTATAGAAAAAGGCACGTTGGTTGGTACTTGTGAGGAAGTGGATTGGTTACGTCGGTGCCAATATCTATCGAGTGAGACCCCCAGCAAGGATGCACAAACGAGAGTGACCACACTTTTGGAAGACTGTCGCAGCGTTCTCTCCCCGACCGAAATGGTCAAGGCGAAGAAGTTGTTACTCAAGTATGCCGATGTATTCTCATCAAACGATGCTGACATAGGAAAGACTGGCTTAGTTCAACACGAAATAAACACAGGAGAAGAATTGCCTATCCGTCAGCGGCCAAGAAGATTGCCGGTAGCACGTGAAAAGGAAGTGAAAATCATGATTGAAGGAATGGTGAAGGATGGTGTTATTGAACCTTCCTCTAGTCCATGGTGTTCACCAGTGGTGCTGGTAAAGAAGAAGGATGGTAGCATGCGGTTTTGTGTTGACCACCGCCGTCTGAACGACGTTACGAAGAAGGACAGCTATCCTTTGCCTAGAATTAATGACACGCTGGACATGCTTACAGGAGTAAAGTGGTTTAGCACGCTGGATCTAAAAAGTGGCTACTGGCAAGTTGAAGGAGGGAAATGCGTTCTCGGCGGGAAAGGGTCTGTGGCAAGTTAAAATAATGCCGTTTGGGTTGTGCAATGCTCCAGCAACGTTTGAAAGGCTGATGGAACTTGTACTTACCGGGGTAATTGGCGATGCCTGTCTGGTCTACTTGGATGAAATCATCATCGTAGGCCGTACGTTTGAGGAACACCTTTAAAACCTGGAACGCGTGCTCATGAAGATTCAGAGTGCCAACGTCAAGTGTTAACTATTTGGGGTATGTAGTATCGGAAGAAGGCCGGTTCCAAAAGACAAGACGCAGGTTAGAGCATTTTTGGGTTTGTGCTCCTATTACCGGCGATTTGTGAAGAAATTTGCAGATATAGCAAAACATCTGCATAAGCTAACCGAGGAGAAGCGACATTTCTGCTGGGCTGAAAGTTGCAATATCGCATTCCAGGAGCTCAAGGACCGTCTGTGCAAAACACCATTTTGGGATACCCTGATGCAAGCAAAGAATTTATAGTTGACACAGACGCAAGTGATATAGGACTTGGCGGTGTGTTGTCTCAACGGAATGGTGACCAAGAGGTCGTGATAGCGTACTTCAGCAAGTCGTTGTCAAAACCGGAAAGGAATTATTGTGTCAAGATAAGACAAGATGCGAATTGCTAGCTGTGGCAAAGTCGTTGCAGCATTTTAGCAAATATCTTCTGGGACGAAAATTTCACTTACGAACTGACCATGCTGCACTAAAATGGCTATTGCAGTTTAAAAATCCAGAAGGACAAGTTGCGAGGTGGATTGAACTACTGCAGGAATACGAATTTGAGATCGAACATCGCAGCGGAAAATTTCACGGCAACGCAGATGCATTGTCAAGAAGACCTTGTCCTGAAGATTACAACCATTGTACAAGGCAAGAGAGTAAGGAGGTGGTATCCGTGAGGATGCTCAGGACAGACCATCTCAGCAACGAGTGGAGGGACAGCTTACAACATGCACAGCAGGAAGATACGGACATCAAGCCGATTCTGGAATGGATAAAGGCCAGTGCTCCCAAGCCCAAGTGGAGCGACGTCTCAGCGATGAGTTCGACCACTAAAAGCTATTGGGCCCAATGGGACAGCTTGCTGCTTCAGGATGGAGTTCTGTGCCGTAAATGGGAAAATGTTCCGGGGAGACAGCTGTCATTTGCAAATGGTCGTTCCTAAAGCTAAAGTACCGGATGTTCTACAGCTGTACCATAATGATTGTTCAGGAGGCCATCTGGGAGTTAAACGAACTCTACTGAAGATCCGAGAACGGTTTTACTGGGTACACTGTCGAAACGACGTCGAGGACTGGTGTCGCAAATGTACAAGTTGTGCGGCTGTAAAGGGACCTCAGACTCGTAGTCGAGGTGCTTTGAAGTTGTACAATATTGGTGCACCATGGGAGAGAATAGCCATTAACGTGGCGGGGCCGTTTCCGGAGAGTGAAAGCGGTAACAAATATTTCATGGTTGTGCTGGACTTACTTATTCACTAAGTGGCCAGAAGTCTTCGCCATTCCAAATCAAGAAGCTTCAACAGTTGCAGATAAACTAGTTCATGAAGTCTTCTGTCGTTTTGGAGTACCCTTAGAGATTCACAGCGATCAAGGAAGGAATTTTGAGTCTCAAATATTCCAGGAAACTTGCTGAGTTATGGGTACTCATAAACTATGGGTACTCATTTACTCTGATGGATTGGTAGAACGATTTAATCAAACATTGGATAGGTACCTAGCAAAAGTTGTAGACAATCGGCAACGAGATTGGGACAATCATATACAACCGTTTTTGTTGTCATATCGAATCTCTGTTCACGAAAGTACAGCAGTGACACCAGCTTTCGCAAACTTTGGAAGAGAATTACGGCTGCCTGCAGATCTGATCACCGGGATACCACCTGATGCTCCACGCAGTATAACCGATTATGCAAATGACTTGTGGAACAAAATGAATGACATTTATGAACACGTCAGACAATCGGGCCAGCAAATGTCTGAGAAGATGAAAACCCGGTATGACCGCAAAATGAACAACAAAGGGTTCGACGAAGGTTCACTAGTGTGGTTGCACAATCCAGTCCGCAGCAAAGGGAAATCTCCTAAGCTTCAAGCTAAATGGGACGGACATCACTAATCTTTCAACCGACAGCGCCATCTAGTATCGAAACGAAGAACTAAGTTTCTAGCTCGACACTCGAACTTTCGGCGCCTGTCGATTGGCGCGCGTATTTACTTGAATATTCTGGATGTTTCGGTGATAATGTGTATTTAAAGGCGCTGCAGTATGCGATCGAGGAACTATTGAATTTGGCGAGAGAAGCGATGCTTCGGAGCGAAATAAAGTGAATGCAACGCAGAATGCGTAATGCAACGCAGTACGCATTCCATTTCAATCACAAAATATTATAATATATTACGTGGGTGGTAGAAATAAAGTGATGGCGCACCTTAAAAAAACTATTAGTAACACAGAAGCACAATCATATTGAAATAAGCTGGTCATATGTGGTGTAGAGACGTGCATCAACGTCTAGCAGATTATCGAATAATTAAGCCATATTCATTAACAAAGCTACATGAATTCCTGGATTACGAATGACAAATTAATATGATTAGGTAGGCTAAATCGGATATAAAAGATTACAACATTTACCAAGTTTAAGTAACTTTCTAATCAGGCTATTATAACTCGTGTTTTTATGCACTACTTACCACCTGATGGGATTGCAAGCGCTGTCCTATAATAAGAAAAAAATTACAAGTAGAGAAAGAGAGAGAGAGAGAGAGAGAGAGAAAATAAAAATGTTGATGTTCTGAACCTCTAAAGATTAAGATGGAATGTCTCATACTTCTAATTATCTTACTGGTCAGCCACCGCAGATTCTACTTTATCTGAAAATGCTTCGTGTGGTAGCGAAGCATGTGTCGTCTTATCGACGGTAGTGTCTTTTCTAATTTAGTGGTGTGTGACTCCCTAATATGTCCTCTCCTAATGGTGCTGGGATTAGTGCTCTTGAAGATTTCTATAGGAGTAGCAAGTAGATGGTGTGGCGATGGGCTCACCTGTATCTCCCATTGTCGCTGACATATTCATGGAAGACTTTGAGGAGAAAGCCCTGCTTAGTTCTCCCATAAATCCAAGGTTCTACAAGCGGTACGTAAACGACACTTTCACAATTCTACCTTTAGATAAAGTAACTGCATTTTTAGACCATCTTAACTCTATAAATTCTAAAATTCAGTTCACAATGGAGTTAGAGGCAAACAATTCCTTAGCTTTTCTAGATGTGTTAGTAATTCGGAATCCTAATAACACCTTGAGCCATACTGTGTATAGAAAAAAAGACCCATACAGATAGATATTTAAACGGTGATTCTCACCACCATCCTTCACAGTTAGCTACCGTGGGTAAATCTTTGTTTCAGAGAGCACGAGGGATCTGTGACAGTAAACACCTGGCTGCAGAGCTCCACCATGTCAAGCAAGTTTTGCATGACAACAAGCTTCGAGTCCCGCGCATATGTCACAGTGAACGAGTGAAGCCGGCCACAGTCGAGCGTGTACCTGCTGTACTGCCATATGTTAGAGGAGTCACTGACAAGATTGGCTACATCTTGAAGCGCGCTTCCATCAAAACATACTTCAAGCCGCTGAAGAAGATTGGTCAGCTTTTACCATCGGTCAAGTGTAATGTCCCTCTGCAAGATGCAGGAGTGTACAAGCTTGATTGTGAATGTGATCTCTCCTACATAGGACAAACTAAAAGATCAATTAAAACCCGCGTTAAAGAACATATAGCTGATGTGAAGAATCGACACTCCGGGAAGTCTGCATTCTGTGAACACGTACAGGATCGCCCCCGTCACTACATCAGATTTGATAGACCGCAGATCCTCGCTAAAGAACACCGATTCCTTCCAAGGATGATTCGCGAGGCTATTGAAATCAAAAAACATCCTAATTTCAATAGAGAAGATGGCTGGGTGCTACCATCTGCTTGGGATCCTATAATAAATAAAATTAAATTGGAACCCAAGCATACAACTGCAAGACTTCAAGATACCATAAGTTCATACTGCATAGATCGGAACAAAAGTTAAATTTTAATCTATGGTAACAGCGGTTAACTATGACATATGGACGTTGAACATCTCAGTCCTGCCCGTGACCATGAGTGCTGTAAAGCGTTCGAAACGTCGGGTATTTAAAAAGTTAAATATACGCGATAAATTCCGTAAAAACTAGTATTATTTCAATCATCTTAAGACCTATCCATTGAGAGAAACTATTGAGGTCATTGAGCATAGTGCTTAAGTCCTCCAGCGATTCTATCATAAGGACTATTTCGTCGGCAAATCGAAGGTGAGTGATGTACTCGCCATTGATGTTAATACCGTATCCTTTCTAGTACAGTAGCTTGAAAACGTCTTCCAATGCAGCGGTGAAGAGTTTCGGGGAAATACCGTCACCCTGTCTTACACTTCTCTACCGTTGGATAGGTTTCGTACTCTGGTTCTGTACTCGAATAGCCATCGCAGCCCTACTGTTCAAACACTTCAGCACTTCGATATACCGACAGTCAAATTGGCACCGCTGAAGAGACTGTAGCACCGCCCAAATTTCGACAGAATCAAAGGCTTTCTCATAGTCCACATACTTCAGGCAAAGTGGCAGATTGTCTAAAGTTTAGTCTATACTAATATGCTAATTAGATAAAGTTCGTAATATCCATTAGTAATATATTAATACATCAACCTTTGGAGATGAAAATCAGTTCAATAGTCATTAATAGCGTGATGCACAGTGACCGAAATTCGGTCCGACCGACATTGTCATTTTAATAACGTGTTATATGCTTTTGATATCAACGTTTAATACACCTGTTAATGTAATCAATATCCTGTTTAATATTATATAACTGAAATAATATATAGAGGTTGTTATTATATAACACACGATTAACAGTGCTCTATTTCTAATTTTTAGAGACAAAATGGAATTCTATAACACTTATTTGATACATCTTCAAACTTCTACTAAACACAGACTGTAGCACGAAAACGGATCGATGCAACAAAAGTTTCACGCCGCCTTGGAATGCCAGCGAATCAAGTAACGTGAACCGAAAGCCAATTACAAGACTTAACTATCTCGTATAACACAACCTAAGAATCTGTATTCGTCATACTTGTTATACTATATTTTTTATTTAACTGAAGTCACTTGAAATGAAAGAAACACGTTACCTAAATTCTCATTACTACTATAGTATATCGGTATATCCAGAACTGTGAGGCTTTTTATAGAATAAGGTAGACAAACGAGCACACAGTTTACCTGATGATAAGTTGATGGTGTGGTCCATAGACACGTACATTTATCCTCGATTAAGAATCAAAAACCTTGAGGACTGAGATGGAATGCCTCGTTTCAAGTACAAAGGATCTCCGGTGAAAAAACACGACTAATTGATTGATATTTTATATCCCTACTTGGGAACAGTACAGCTGAGGACCTTCCTTTGAGTCGACGTATAAATACTACACCAATAATAATGATATTATATAACGTGGTTCGTAAAAGGAAATAATGAAAACAAAACTGGTTATGAAAACTTGATTCCAATGTGATATTTTAATTTCATCAATTGTTATGGCGAATATAGCTACTAAAATAATATGAAAATACTTTTCGTACTCCTATTTCTCGGTAAGGAGTGGATGAAAATTTTTGAGAATAATAATTAAATTTGAATGTTTCGTCCCTTTTTTACGTTATCAACAAGGTAAATTTTATTTCATTTTCAAACATTTTTCTAGGAACGATGTAAAAGGTTATATAATGTCCAATCGCTTTCGTAGTAAATGTTTTAATGTCGAGTCGTTTGCAAGTTTTGAATTCTTATTGTGTGTATTATTAATTCTTGTCTCTATTCGGTGTTTTGAAAAACAAAGTAAGCGAGAATAAACACAAAATATAATAACATGATTATATTTCCTTAAATCTGACAAAATGAGCTTGAAATTGGTAGTGACCACTGACCTCTATATATACAAGTTCGCTGGACTGGCTATATACCGTGACATGATGAAGCGATTTGATTTCCGCCATTTTGGCGCTGACAGCAGAAGTGCACGTCCACGGAACTAATAATAGGGATAAGACAGTGTACCAAATTATATCGATAAAAATTCTATACCCTACCTATACCTAAAAATAAAATAAATAAATAGAATGGACTCTATGGATAGATGGACTATCCGTAACGTCCATTCTATTTATGTATCACATTAATATACCTAATGCCATTATCATTCATCATCATTAAAACCCTTCACAACTCCATTGCTGAACATAGGCCTCCTCCAAGGAATGCCACGAAGCACGGTCCTGAGCCACCTGCATGCATCAACTTCCTGCATGTCTTACCAGGTTTTGACTCCATCTAGTGGGGGAACGTCCTACACTTCACCTGTCGGTACGAGGTTGCAACTCGAGAACCTTTTTTCCCTGTCGGTATTCGGTTCTTCCAGCTATATGGCCGGTCAATTGCCACTTCAGTTTACTAGTCCATTGGGCGATGTTGGTCACTCTGGATCTGCTGTAGATATCCTCATTCCTAAGTTCGAACCCCCTGAGCTTAGCCCTCTTCATAGCTCGCTGAGCGATTTCAAGCTTCCTCATACGGCTTGCAGTGAAAGACCTCGTCTCAGATCCATAGGTCATCACTAGCAACACGCACTGGTTGTTACAATCTAGTTTTGAGGTATTCCTGACGAGAAGATATGTTGTAATCTCCCGAACGCTGCCCAGCCGAGTTGAATCCGTCGATTGACCTGTCGGTCGAAGTTGAACTTACGTGGTCGGACTATTTGTCCCAATTATAAATACTCGTCAACAACTAAAAAACCACCCAAAAACCACCGGCATAGGTGTGACATGGACATTACACATGACTTTTGTTTTGTCCATGTTCATCTTAAGACCTATCCGTTAGGAGACAATTTTGAGGTCATTGAACATATTCCTCCATAGGTCCTCCAGCGATTCCGCCATAAGGACTATATTGTCGGCAAATCGAAGGTGAGTGACGTACACGCCATTGACGTTAATACCGTATCCTCTCCAGTCCAGTAGTTTGAAAACGTCTTCCAATGCTGCAGTAAAGTATTTCGGGTATATTACGTCACCCTCTACCTCTACACATCTCTACAGTTGTATTAGTTTTGCACTCTGGTTCTGTACTCGGATAGCCATCGTAGCCCTTAGACCATTCAACTAAAAAAATTATTAAGATTCTGTTATTCCGTGCAAAAGAATAGAATATGGAGAATTGCTAAAGGTAAAACGTAAAATTAAATTATTCTCGAATAAATTGCGATATTCTCTCGAATAAGTAAGTCTAATCGAATAGTAATTATTTTATTTTATTGAAAGGATGGATATACAAAATAATAATTATAAAAATGAAGTTTGTTATTTTCTCTCAAAAATTTTAAAAACATATAAACAAACAAAATTTAATATGGTACAATAATTTTTAAGAAACTGTTATCTATTCTAGGATTCCTTGTATGACAGATCACCAGCCCCCACAGACCAATCTATGATAGAGGTATAAATGAGTATATACTCGTATGATCACATATATATGACAAAAATAACCTTCAACGTTGCGTGGATGCGCTCATAAAAGATTCACTGTATGATAACGGGAACGACACGGAACAAGCAACAAGGTAAAGTAATTTATGCGACCTTTCAGTCATCGATTAATAATCAACAAAGGAAGGCATATAAAGCACTATGTACATATCGAGTTACGTGTTTTTTTATGGAATAAGTGTGACAACCGAGCACACAGTCCACCTGACTCTAAGTGGATGCGGTGGTTCATACACGACGTTCATACAATTATCCTCAATATCGAATCAAAATACAGATGCTTTATGACCCCTGATAATTAAGATGGAATGCCTCGTATGAAGTAAAAGAAGTATCCGGTTCTCTACACTCACAATACAGAACACTGCAGTATTGATCTGCTATTTTAGGCTGGTATCCTTTGAGAGCGTGGTCCTTCCCCGG
This sequence comes from Parnassius apollo, assembly GCA_907164705.1. Taxonomy (NCBI): domain Eukaryota; kingdom Metazoa; phylum Arthropoda; class Insecta; order Lepidoptera; family Papilionidae; genus Parnassius; species Parnassius apollo. The sequence continues at coordinate 2,503,634 of CAJQZP010001707.1, forward strand.
TCGAGCTGACCCATTCGTGCTACAAATATACTACAAATATATAGTATAGCTCTGCCACGTAAAAACCATGCTCAACTTTTTTAAATACGCTCGTTCTTTCTTTAATAGTCCGTGGAATACCCCTCGTATAGTGCCTCGTACCGCTAAACGAAATGTAGGGCGTCCCCTACTAGATGGAGCGACGACATAGACATGCAGTAAGTTGACGAATGCTGGTGGCTCAGGACCGTACTTTGGGGCATTCCTTGAGGTGGACCAATGTTCAGAAGTCGACTTTGAAAAGGACTTTAATGATTATAATACTGCCTCCTAGTCGAGAAGTAACGTTTTGAAAAGAAAAAAATGTTTTAAGATCATGTGTGTGAATGCTTTTTTAACTAATTGTAAAAAAGCTAAGCATGGTTTTGGCATTGTTTCAGCGTCACTTAAAAATTCGCAGCGCTACATCTTCTTTGTATAATTGTGATAGAAATTTTAATATACAGCGTAATAAGGTTAGGCTTACTTAAGTACATTCTTGTAATTTGAGGCTTGCCGTATTTTGACGAAGCGAAAAAAATCGCTTAGAAATAATTTTAATCTACATGTTAATTTAATTTATTAGAAAATAGCACGATATCATACTTACATTTCCGAAAAATATATTTCATTAAATTTGTAAATAGATTACACATACATCAATAATCAACTGAGTGAAATCAATGGAGATGTTTACTAGGGAGAAGTCAAGCCCTAGAGTGGGATGCTACATGCGTGAACACTCTGTACGACCTTTTGTATCAAGGGTACCTTCTATCACGCCTGAGAGCCTGGTAAGTCCGTGGGTTCCACGTGTATAAAAAAAAATGCAGTCTTCTTTCTTGGCGTTTTTAGTTTCAATTTTATAATTATAATTATAAATTGTAATATTTTATATAAATTAAATAAATGTTAACTTAATGTTTAGTTATTTTTTGGTTGATTAAGAAACAAATTAATAAAACTGACATCACGCTTGGTTATACTTTTCTCTATAGATAAAAACCTCTGTAGTTATGTACACAGGAGTTGGATTTCATTTTTGCTTTGGGATGTACGAAATTAATTAACATTTCTACACATGGCCGCCGAAGACATACAAGTAAGAAGACGTGTCTATTAATTTGTTCAGTATCCAATTGTTCTAAGCTATCTAGCACAAACCTTAATCCTATTAGAATGTATCGGTGAACGTAATTACAGTACTATCAGTGTAACTAACTGCATTCGTTACTTTTATGTTTTTAACTATTTTACTGAGAGAATAACAGAAAAATATAATTGCAGGTTTCCAATCCAATACATCTTTTAAAACCTGTATTTATTGAACTGAACATAGGTCTCCCCCATAGGTTGGCTCATATGTCAAATATCCCCCGTTGCCAAGTTGCCACGTTTGGCAAGCGGGTAGGTAACAGCAGTGTTTTTATTTTATTTGTTATTTGTATGATGCTGCTGTCCATTTCCTGATTGTTTCCTCTGTCATTTCTTACGACACCCACGGGATGATATGGGATAGTGGATATTCTTACACCGCCACTATATGGCAGTCATACCACTTAAATACCCCAAAAGTAATCCTATTTTCACATTCTTTAGCACTAACAAAATAAGATCAAATAGATAAAAGGCAAAATTGTCGAAGTAAGCAATGTGTAAAAATCACCTTTTACCTTATACTAACACAAAATACCGATATAAACTTCAAACATCAATATCTCAAAGGTACCCTTTGGTGAATTTAATCCCCTTTACGTAAATACCTCTTATGTTCATAATATATTAATTTATTAAACGGATTATAAGCAAGCTTTTCTGCGTGATAGACTTCATAATGAAAAAATCTATCGTAACAACGGGGTAAAGTATATTTTTTTAGAAGAAGGGTAAAGCGATCATGCGGCTCACCTGATGGTAAGTGACTACAGCTGCCCGTAAACAACTGCAACACCAGGGAATTGCAGGTTTAGGGACAATATGCCTGACATATAGTTTAAAAGCCGACAACTGATGGAAAACCCAGGTTCTCGAATGGGCACTTAATATAATGACCACCTAATATATATATATATATATATGCAGATGGCTCAGGTCCATGTTTCGTGACTTTCCTTATAGAGACCTGTGTTAAGCAGGTAACTTGTAGTAGTGTGTGCTGCTATACTAACGAATCTTTTTGGGGATACAAAAGTGCATCTTAATTATAATTGTTTTTTAAAGTTAGGTATATTTACATCATTTATACGTCGTCGCTGGGCACATGTCTATTTTCATTCCAGTTATTATTATTGATCAATTAGTACGCCACCCTGCTATAATGTAAGTTGACGGACTTTACAGCATAACCTCGCTATATAAATATCATAATGAAGTTTTCCTTTACCACCGAGCACGTGTACGTTAGATGGAATTAACAATTTTATTTGCGCCGGCGGGATTTAAAAACCAGGGTACTGTAAATTTTTACCGCAAGCACTTAGCTTTTTAGCTACAATATATCAGTTTTTATTTTAAATAAGATGCATTTTTTCATTTTTGGTATCGATAATAGTCAGTAAAGTCCGTTAGTGACAGAATTAGTGTTATTCGTGAAGACAAGTATGATTGATGAGACAGAACAGATCTATGAAAATATTATTTTCGCTGCATTCAACCCTTAGATACAGATACTATATGTGCAATTATATCAACTACACTACTTCAATTAAATTATTTCGTATTTTTATTATAATTATATTCGATAGAATGTTTCACAGAAATATTCATTTAATACACAATGATAAAACTAAATTATATATTTAGAAGCAAATTAATTAATATTAAAAATAAATAAAATTACTAAATTGTATTGTAGGTCGTGCGCACAAGGAAAAGCAAGGAGATCTCCAACGCCGGGCAAGTTGTGTTCGTGCCCGGAATAGGAGAAGCGGCCGACACTAACCAACAGTGTGATAGACACCATGTCAGGAGATGTAAAATCATCTATATATACCACAGGTAGTGTGTTTATGTATATATAAAGAACATACACTCCGATATACTATAACAACAATCTTAACAACTATCTAGATAGTGTACTTACAGATATCTCTAAATAGTTAAAAAATCACAATCTCGTCATAAATTACACAAAAACTAAATACAATTTAGGCCGTTTCAAAAATGCCCCCTATCTATAAATTATTCTTAAAAAGATACTAAACTAGAATGTGTTGATTCATATACATTATGAGGTATAAACATAGATTCAGGCTTAATTTGGAAAGAACACATAAAGAAAATATCTTCTAAACTTTCCCGTTTCTCCTATGAACTTAAAAAAGTTACAGATTCAAGAACAGCCATGTGTGCATACTATGCTTATGCCCATGCATGGCTCAAGTACGGCATTTTACTGTGGAGAAACAGCACAGACGTAAATAAATTTTTTATTTTACAAAAAAAAAAATGTATCCGAATAATTACAAACATAGATAGCACTGACAGATTGAAGCCATAGATTGAAGGGGGATATTCGTTACAATTGCCACGCTTGGCAAGCGTGTTGGCAAAAGCTACAGTCCATCTCCCGATTTGTTTCCTACTATCGCCTGCTACGACACCTAAACGATCAAATGGGGGTAGTGGATACTTTACAACGCATCTTATCGGTCAACAGCCTCGAGGGAAGCCAGTCGACAAATTTTTTTCGACGTAAGAAATTAAAATTTTCATTTGCCGAACGTCATCATGTTTTTTTTTAATACTTACCTTTAATAATACGCGAGATGCTCTTGTTTTTAAGCTCCGTCGACGCAAATCAAATTGTCAATCGCGTTTAATACACGTGCTCGGTGGTAAAGGAAAACTTCGTAGTGAGGACATGATAAAAACGTGGTAAAATCCGTCAACTTACATTACAGCAGGGTGGCGTACTAATTGTTCAATAATACTGTAAATAAGAATAGAGATGTGCACAGCTATGACGTATAAATGCTGTTAATATACCTAACTTTAATAATAAAAGAATGGGGCAAAACTAATAATTAAATAAATAAATTAAATGAGATAAAACCAGCTTTAGGCACTTATTTTAATGACTGATGTCATGTTAACCCGGATGTCAAAGTAAACTGGGATTATTACCTTCAGCTTATAATTATTAGTTTTGCCTCATTCTACGCAGAATGAGCTTAATGTATCTTGAAGTCTTAAAGTGATACGCTTGGGTTTAGTTTTAATTTAAACTTTACTCTAGCATATATCTGTTAACTTTTACTTTAGCTATTCATATAAACACAGATCTACACTGCGGTCGTTTCTCAGATTCGATCCTTGGCTTCCCTACAATATTCTAAGACGTAAGGTTGTTATCACGATTTTAATATAAATAATTGTCTGTCATCTCTATTTTGTAGCAAAATCTAGCTATGATATACCATAGATTTCCATCGCAGATTTCATCTATTTTAAAAAAATAACGTAGAAGAGTTTGCCATAATTGCCTGCAAATTGGCAACCACAGATTTTTTTATACAGCCGTTATCAATTATCTCCTGGTTTAGTTTCACTCTGTCGCCTCTTAAAATACAATATTTATATGAAGTAGTCGATATTCTTATACCTTCTAAATGGTAAAAAAAGTCGCTTGACATACTATTAGACTAAAGAATAAATTACTTTCTACCCGTGAAAACAAAATGGCCCACAATATTGCGTGGATACCCACATAGATTTAGAGTGCGATATGGATTCAGGTGGAAATGGCACGAGGCAAGCGTTATTGTGAAATAAATTACCCGCCGTTCCACTTATTGATTTATTGTTTCTGTCACAACGCTTTCAACAGCGGCATAGAAAATGAATAGCCTCGTCAAGAATTCAAATAATTTATATTTATATCCAAGACATTGTCTATAGCACGGGGAATTTCGTTAAAACCCCTTTTTGCCTTTAATGAATGAGATTAAGTAATAAATATCCTAAAGCTTAAAGTTAAAGTTATATGCTATAGTGGTCGAGCCTTATAGTTATATAAGTAGTATAGTTGTAGCACAAATGGGTCGGCTCGACCGGGGAGGACCACGCTCTCACACAATACCAGTGTAAAATAGTTGCTTAATGCTGCTGTGTTTCGTATGGTGAGTGCAGAGAACCGGAGACACTACTGGAAACGACGTATTCCATCTTAGTCCTCACGGGTGACAACGCATCTGCATTTTGATTAGTAATCGAGGATAGATGTCGATGTCTATGGACCGCAGCAACCACTTACTATCGGGTGGACTGTGTGCTCGTTTGTCACCACATCCTATACAAAAAAACTTCCTATATACACTGTTGAGCACAGGCCGCCTCCTCTCATTTCTGAGAAACAAAAACTTTTTTTTTTAATATTAAGTAATTCTTTTGTTTAATTTACCACCGATTCGGAAAAATCCTGTCCTGGGAACAACCAGAAAGAACTCCAACGGGATTTTTTTTGAAAAAAAAAACAGCTTTCAACTTACAAACATTCTAACACATATTTTCATGTAAGCCATTCACATACCCCACCGATTCTCTATATAAAGAATTTAAAGTACTACGGGTACGACAGCTGTTTATTTACAATGCCACACTCAAAGTGCACAAAACTGTAAGATATCGCCCGGACTACAATTAATTAAGAAGCAAACGCACTTTTAGAATCCCCGTTCCAATCGTAAAGTCAAACCTGGCCAAATGTTGCCCCACCTTCTCACATCCTTTCATCTACAACAAAATATTAAAAATAATTGACCTTAAACCCTATTAAAGAACATGCTGTACACTGGTACAATGATACTGAAGAGCTAATAGCACATAAGATACACACACACACACACACACACACACACACACACACACACACACACATACACACACACACACACAACACACACACACACACACACACACACACAAGCGCGCGCACACACAAACCAGACCCGAACGTAATCATTCCTATTCCAACTTTTGCGGCATCATCTCTTGCAGGCGCTATTATTTATTTTAAATTTATTTATGTAGCAAAATAATACTTCCTTAGTTTTGTATTAGAAGCATTACTAAAGCGAAGACAAGCACGTAGTATTAACACCATCTCGATGTAAATGAGGTCCAGTGACGAACCGTTTTGTATCGCATGCCAGGATCCTGAGATACAAGCTGCACTTAGTTTAGGCAGCTACCTGTGTTCTTTATACTGCCACTTATTGTTATGATAAATAAATAAATAAATAAACATATTTCCATAGTTATGAGTGTATAGTATACCGTCATTAGCCTAATTCAATATAAGAGGAGGATCTGAATACAACTGTGTCCTTTTTTTCTGACTATGTTACTTAATATTTTTCTAAGCTTTAAGAGCAGTGTTATATAAATCTGGAGAAAAAGTTCCATATCTAAAGATAGAAAATGGGAAATCAAGATTTTAGTGTAAATATAAAACCTATTTTGACGACATTCAAGCTTTTAATATTCCTTAGCTCACTCAAAAGGGTCTAAAAATTAGACCTTTAATAACAAGTAAGAGCATACTTCCACATTACTGCTTCAGAAGTCTTGGGCTTTAATACTTCTATGTTTTAGCAAACACTATGTTTTAGCACCATCTTCTGAAGCTAGGAATTATTTTATTCTTTTTAGTTTCTCAAAGGTGATTTTAACTTTTTATGAATTCTTATTTTTTGATAAGTTGATCTGGAACTTATAGGTCCCATGCTTATATGGGATTTAAAGAAAAAAAATATGTGCCATCTGTGTTACTTGTCTAGCATGTCGTAAAAGTCAACTAATTGATACTAGGCTTGTGATTGTGTCCCTGGTTACGTTCCTGGTTGTGTAAGGGAGATCCCAGACCCCTCAAATACGCTGATGGTGACCACCGTGGGATTTTCGCCAATAGGAGTCCGGCATAACCTGTCACCCGCGCAGCTAAAGTTAACCCGTGGGGATTCCCCCGCGATAAAAAAGCCTTGTGATTCTGCAGGGGAATTGGTTAACCACCAATCACTTCTTTCATAATTTTCCATCAAAGCTCATTTTTTGGCCTAACGCGGTCTGAGTATTTCGCTGCTTTGAACTCTGCCTACTTCTGCATTTTATTGGTGTATCGATATATGTGTATTATGTAAGTGTCAAGGACTTACTATGAGAGAGACCTAAATTCAGCAGCACACTTATTATAGCCCATAAAAATGGAAAGAATGAATAACGCCCAATTTTATATTACGAGTAGTATGTCGCCTTGATATTATAGCCTATTATTATTTATTTTCTTTAGATTGATATTTTATTTTGTACATTTTGAAAAGGTCTAGATAATTTTCTTTTACAATAGAGTGCCAAAAGTGCTGGAAGATCTTCTGAATGCCACAGCAACATGTGGTGCTTGTATTCATTTAAAAAAAACGCAAGGAAACTTTCTGTGACTTCGATTCGATCTGCTCTCTGTGACTTATTATTAAGTTAAGTTAATTTTTCTTCTTTATACTGCCATTTCTTCTCGAGATATATTAGAGGGGAAGACAGACAAAGGCATACTTTTTAAATAGTAGAACTGGAGTCTTTAGACCTCAAAATGTGAAATTATGTTGAAATTAGAAGCCTAGAGTTTCGTTGCCGTCCATGGGAACTTAAACGGAATGCCTCTTTATCTTCATCGTCATAATTACAGTTCATCACAAGTTCACTGTTGAACATAGACCTCGGCTTCATGTATTTCAAAAAGTTTCTGTTTCTGTTTTATCAATAATAAATAAATCATTATAAATACTGAAATAAATCCAAAACAAAAAGAACCCGCTAATCTACGAAGCCAGCGAATACATTTTCATAAAGTTGATGTGAAATAATTTCCCGTTAAAATACTGATGAGTAATACCGGATATTAGAGTCAAAGTGCGATAAATCCGCAACAGTAGTTTCACCCTCAACTCTATGTTATTAATTGCTACACAACGTAGTGGAATCGAAATTTCTGTTTTTTTTTTTATTTTTTTGAAATCGGAATTTAAAATTTTGAATCGGAATTTGAATCGACTCTATTACTACCTACTAATTCAAAGTTCGTTTTTTTTATTTTTACTTACACTTTGTAGGAACAACTGTTAAAATCTATTTCTACCTGTATGTACAACCTATATAACTTATCACTTTCAGCCGTCAGTTTTAGTCCAACTCTGTAGATAGATCTCCTTATACGTTATCCGTTGCTTGTTAATGTGTTCTTACAGCTGTGCTGTTTTTAGCCGACTTTAAAAAAGGAGGAGGGTTATAACTCGATTGAAAGTTTTTGGTGTATCTGTTACGCGATATCTTCATAAATTATGAGCCGATTTTTATGATTCTTTTTTGTTATATCTCTATAAAGGCTGATTATTTTACCGTTGGAAAAAAATAGGGTGTAACAGGTGAACATAATAGAAGCCTATGATACTGATATTTAACATTTTTTTTTATTTTACCTTAACATATTATGAAATTGATCCATCTATCCAGCTTTGATGATATTTTTGTGTGCGTTTGAGTTTTTCCCTGGATGGCTTAGATTCACAATTGGCTACGGTAGTTGGCGCTGTAGTCGAGATCCAGAAATCAACCGCGCAAAGCCGGGTCGGATCGAAAGTAGGTGTATATAAATAATTTAAAGGTGATCTCATATATTTCTTTATTTATTTAAACTTTATTGTACCTTTAAGTACAGGATTAAAAGGCGGCATAAATGCTAAAAGCATTCTCTGCCAGTCAACCTTAGGGCAGTGATAGAACTACGAAGGCGTTTACAAAGGAATCAAATAAAAATATACATATATATATATAACGAACATATATATAATACATAAGATGTATAAAGATACATAATATACTGATGACACTAATATACAGAGATTACAACTATAATGATGACGGAGCTTGCATCAGTTATAAAGCAATTTTATAAAATGTGCTCGAAAATTCTTCTTAAATGTTTGTTTGCAGGTAGATTGTCTTAATTTTTAGGCAGGTCATTCCATAGGCGCACGGCTATATATTATGGGTAAAAATTCACAAAACATATGACAAGCGATGATATTTTTAATGCAACTATTTATACGACATCCATCTATTCATTACCTTTTATAGCTAATAAAACCACACTGCTGTACATAGGCCTCTTTCATAGATTGCCTCATAAAGTGCTTCATGATGCCTCATGCCACGGTTGCCACGCTTGGCATTCGGGTTGGCAACCACAGTTTTTTTACTATTTTGTGTTATCAGGAAGATTCTGCTGCCCTTCTCTTGTGTTATGTTACCTCTGTCGCTTCTAATGACACCATCGGGACGATATGGATGGAGTAGTTGAGAGTCTTATACTTATTGTGATATTGCTAAGTTCACACAAAAAGGCTGTAAACATTAACTATGTTTAAAAATTAATTATTACTAGTGTATAGAAAAATTCAAGCCTCGACTTTAAAGTACGAAATTTGTTTTATTTTTTAAGTTTTATGAAGTTTGCGTGTGTTTTGAAAAGATCATTTTTCGAATATCGAATGATCAGTGTTAAGTAAAACTATATATTTTAAAACGTTTTTAACTGGCCTGGTTTGTAGTATGCCGTAGCTAGCCCTAAAAGGATTAAGTTTTATGAGCCTGTAAATGTTCCTATAATATATAAATATTATATTATATTACATTTATATATACGCTGTGAGTGTAGAGAACCGGAGATCCGTTTTACTGGAAACGATGCATTCCATCTTAATTCTCAAGGGTGACAACGCATCTGCATATTCATTCTTAATCGAGGATAAATGTAGATGCCTGATGGCCACAGCATCTACATGCCATCAGATTGACTGTGTGCTCGTAGTCACTCTTATTCATTAAAAAATGTAAAATAAATTCATCATCTGATTTAAAAGAGTGTAAAAAGTAAATAAAAGTTACAGCCTATATACGTCCCACTGCTGGGCACTGTCTCCTCTTTTGACAGAGTTTTAGGGCAAGGAAGTGTCCGCCGCACAGCCCAAATGTGTGTTGGCGGACTTTACAAGCCTTTGAATTTTTTTTATTTCTCGGCCATGCAAATTTCCTTGAGATGTTTTAATTTTTTTATTCACCGTAGAGTACGTGTTAAATTAGCACTTAAAATTGCAATCCACAATTTCTTTGGTACCGACAGAGATCGATCCCGGATATCTCGTGTACTGAGAAATTTACAGCGAGCGCAAAACCACCGTGCCACCAAAACACACTAAAAGAGTGTGGTAGAAGCTATTTTAATTGTTATAAGAAAGGTCAGATTTTGCAATACTATAAAGTCAATAAAATATTATAAAAATTATCTTTAATTTCGCTACATTATAAAGAAATAGAGATAAATTATGTAGGCTAGGGTTCGCTTTGAATACACATACTATTAAAATAAATTTCAATAGAACACTACAACCCTTCGATCAATAATATAAATTGATCGAAGCTACAAGCATATGTTACTATTACAATTCAATACAAGCATTTTTGTGAATTTTCTGTGAACCTCTGAGCTGTAAACACACTTGATTTCGAAATTTGTAAACGTTTGAAATGAATGATATACACCAAAGTATATTTAAAATAAACAGTAATAGTTCTTCATATCTTTGGTATAGAATGTTATAATTTTAATGTTAATTTGTAATTTAAATTTATGTAGTTTTTTCTTATGTAATCGAAATCTTTAATTTTCGGATATATATCATACTCCATGAACACTTCAAAGAATATTTTAGATAAACAGTCATTGAAATCAAACCGAATCATTCTTAATCCTTAGTATAAGTAAAATATGAGCTTTCAACAGCCATTTAATAAAAGTAAAAGTAACAATCGATACATGCTGTGTGCGTACTCTCCATATTTATCGCGTCAAGTCTTAGTGCAGACTACAGCTGTTTATTTTTTATTTATCAGACGTGAGGATTTTACGTGTTATACCAAATAAGCACTTAAAATTGTATTTAATTAAGTTAATATTTCCAGTTGTACACGTGGTAATCGAAATTTATTTGCTCGTGTACCGCAAAGTTTTAAGGCGTGCGCATAATCACTGAGATACTACTCAATCCAACAAATATGCTGCAGCTATAATAAAATTATTATAGCACAAATAGTTCGGCTAAAACGGGGAAAGATCCCCGCTCTCACTGAATACAAGCGTAAAATAGCACCTAAATGTTGATGTTATTCGCATGGTGACAATAGAGAACTAAAAAAAAATGGAGAACAGACATTTTGTCATACATTTTGATTCCTAATCGAGGGTAGATGTAGATGCTTATGGGCCATAGCATCCACTTACTAACAGGTGGACTGTATGATAATTTGTTTTATAAACTCTTGCTTTAAAAATCATCGATACTGTATTATTTACATTTAAATATTAATACTGAAAGTAGTGTCTGTGAACACGTTATTCTTATATAAGTTAAATAAAAATACCTGTACAACACGCAAACTGCTCATTTCGATAGGTTAATAACATTTAAGCAAACAACAGCTTTATGGCCCTTTCATTGATTTATACGTATCTGAAGTTCACTGCTAAATATAGGTCTTCTTCATAGAATGCTTCATAGGTAGGATATTTACCACAGATGTCGGGCTTTGTAGGCTGGTTTACGACAGCAGTTTTTTTTTTTTAATTTTAAGTTTTATCAGGAAAATGCTGCTGCCCATTTTCCGTCTGAGTTTCTGAATCTCTTACGAAGTTCTTACACGATGATGGGATAAGCGCTAGCAATAATACGTGTGAACACTAATCCTTAATTGCATTTTAACTGCTGATTTACGACATCAAAAAGCCAAAGTAATTCTTATTTAAGAAGCCCAATTCATTTTTATTTTCAATTTAATTTGTTTTTGCTCAGTATTAGTGCTTGCCGATTTTATTATAATATATAAGATTAATGGTGTTATGTTAAGTTATTAACTTTGTGGATAACTATTATTGGCTTTGTCGTGTTTTATGATTTAAGTAAAAATGTTTAAGTGTAAATAAGCTATGGTTATCCTGAATAAAATTAAAATAAAAAATGACGTCGCAGGACGGCGGGTGTACGTTGTTATTTTGTTTTTATGAATAAGATGTTTTAATAGCTACTTTCTTAAGGTTTTTGTCATTACTTAAAATATTAGAAATTCCATACACATACAATAATAAATAAAATTTGCAATGACTTACTTATTGTAGTCCTTTAGAGTTCCGTAGCTCATAAGGAAGAAACGGCACCATTAAAGGTTACTTCGATGTCCGTTCGTCTGTTCACACAATTATAAAATTTTAATTTGTAAATACACCACATAAAAAATTTTAAATTACGAAATTAAATTTGCAGTTTGCGCATCGACCAAGATATGGACCATTGTATGCGAGAACATTTTTCAACTGCAGGTTTAAGTTTGTCCTTCAATCCGACTTAATATTTCGTCAGTGCATACCTTGCCTTTGATATCCGGGATGGATGAATTCTCTCTGTCTACATACATATTTAAGTATGACCAGCGACTTGAGTGTTTCAAGTGTTCCGTATAATGAAACCCCCGGGGTGCACTAGGCCGGTTTTTTATGTAGGCAATATTTCATATAAATCAGATTAGATTCTTTCAGCAGTTCTTGCTTTTTTACTTCCTACGTGTATTTTTCAAACCTGCCTACAATTTTTCATACCTATTTGCGTATTATAAGCTAGTTCTTGAGTACTACCTCATATAATGACAAAGAAATATGCAGTCGAAGATCGACTTAACAAAAGTCTATACACTCATTTTACCTATCTCCGTACTTTTGCATACTTTTTACAGAAGTTAGAGTAACAAACGTGCTCTCAATTCAACGTGGTAGTAATTGAATCCCGTAGTGAAAAGACGCCGTCATTTATTTTATCATTAATTAAGAATTCAAATGCAATATAACCTCTAAAGATAAATGACTTAAAATGGTCTCCATTTTTCATCACTCTACTACTATTTCACATCGGTATGCTTTGCTGTTTACAACAAAATATACTTCTGAAATATATTATAAATATATTATACTACGCATATATACTTTTTGTATTTTGTTACAAACGGAATAAACTTTTTTCTAAATAGATATCACTATTGTAACGATTAATAAATACAAACTTTTTTTAATGAATGTGTGAAGAATTTGTGAAGAGTGACAAAAGAGCACACACTCCAACTGATATGCTAAATATGGATGCTGTTGCCCATACACATCTACATTTATCCTCGATTAAGAATCAAAATGCACATGCGTTGTCCTTCCTGAGGACTAAGGTGGAATGCCTCGTATCCAGTAAAAAGGGTCTTCGGTTCTCTACACTCACCATATGAAACACAGCAGCACTTCGCTGCTATTCTACGCTGATATTCTATGAGAGCGTGATCCTTTCCCGACGAGCTGAGTCATTAATGCTTTAACCATAATATAGCGTCTGCGTGGCTCTATCACGTATAAAAAAATCTCTCAATAAATAATATCAAGTGAGTCTTTTCATTGAATTAGCTGGCAAAATGTCCCTTCACTTATCTCATTACATATATTCATGAGAGGTGGTACATTTATTTAAAAAAAATTACTCGGTAAACTAAAAAAACCTGGGCATTATAACCCAAACAAATTCAACGTAGCAATTCATTGTTAACGTTTTGAATTCAAACAACTGGATATCAAAAGCATAATGAAGTAACGACAATGACCTGGTATACAGGTCGTTTCAAAACGACCTTGTTTGGCCTTTGTCGCTAAATTACTTTACTAGCCATATATTTACATTTACTTACAACAATTTGCAGTTTTTTTGTTACCATCTTGGAAAATAATGATATTTAACGGGGAAAACCAAAACCTTGAACTTATAATAAAACCAATCAAAGTATGAACACAAGTAAACGGATATTAAAAACATTATGAAGATACGACAATAGCCTGGGTATACACTTTAAAGGTCGTTTCAAAGCGACCTTGTGCGGCACGGCTATGGTCGCTAATTCTCCTTTCTAGACTTACTCGCACAACTGGCAGATTTTTTGCGAAAAATTATGATATTTAACGGTAAAAACTAAATACCTGAATTTAAAACATATGAATGCTAAAAATTTGAGCTTATAAACGAAACAAAGTCAATGTATGCATGTAAACAAACGGATATCAAAGTATAATGAAGTAGCGACAATGGCCTGGGTATACAGGTCGTTTCAAACGATCTTGTTCGGCCATGAATGTTAATACCGACGTATAATCATCCCCTTTTGCAAATTAATATTTTTACGCTTATACGCAACAACTTGCAGTTTGTTGATTCCATCTTGAACAACAATGCGTAAATGTATCGGTTATATTTTTTTATAAAATAAATACGCGATTAAAAATCAAAATGTAGACACGTTGTCACTCCTGAGGTCGAAGATAGAATATTTTGTTACTAGATAAAAGGGTCTAAATCATCAGTGCATCACAAGGCCACTGCAAATAGAACCCGTGATCTCTAATCTCTAACACATTGTTCAGCTCCATGCGTTATCGGGAATTCACTATTATTTAGTGGAGATCGCTACATGCTGCGATAAACGGTGTCTGAAAATAACTTGAGAGCCTTTTTATTCTATCACAAGCAAGTTTTTGGGCTAAATTATCCATACATATTCTATAGAATGATCAATCAAAATTGGGAAGTTTTATAAAGCAAGGTAAAACTTACCAATTTTGAGTAGCTTATATTCAATAGTGTAATATATATAATAAGTGTTTACAATTTACATGCTGAGAAGAGGGAATCAAGGATTTCAAAGTAATTTAGAAAAATTAACCTCACCCGGTAAGCAAGTTGATACTTCCTGAATGTCTTGACTTTGGAAGGACCACACTCCCACCGGATACCAGAGTAAAATTGCAGCTATTAAATGCTGCAGTCTTTCATATGGTGAGTAAGGAGAACGGTAGAACCTTATTACTGGAAACGAGGTATTCCGAGTTAGCTTTAGGGGTGACAACTCATCTGCATTTTGAGTCTTAACCTAGGATTGATGTAAATGTCTATGGGCAATAGCATCAACATTTTTGCATTTTAACATTTTTAAAGAGGTTGCAACCTTTTTAACTAAGTAGATTATATAAAATGAAAATGGTTTTTGTTTTACAAAATTGAAGCAGCAAACGAACTTAAAGTGACTTGATGATACACCTGATGGTAAGTGGCTACTGTAGTCCATCGACACGTGCAGTCAAATTTATATAAAGAAGGCAAAAAATGTATACCCCTGAGAATGAAGCTGACCCAGTCCAAGTCGCAAAAATGCGAAATACTAGACCATACGAAATGAAAAATTTTTCTTTCTTAAATTAAATAAAACAAACAAACTTACCACGCAAAAAAAATTAAATAAAGCAGGCTTTGTGGCATTTTAGGGCGACAATTTAATTCCTCACAGCCTGACATTATACTGGCTCTCTTTAACCTTCTGACTGGAACACAGCAGTGCACACAATGCTATTTGTATAAATAAGCAAGAGAGTAGTACTTATCCAGATATATTCCTAGGTCATAAAGGAGTTCTAGCACCTAGTAGTGAGCATAGAGCGGTTAACGTTGTTTAAGCTTGCGGTGCAATGTAATTTGCAAAAATATTTCACAAGCAGTTAACTGCAAAAATAAAACCCTCTGAAATGCAAACGATGGAACGTTATACTCGTCTAAGTTGTTCAAACAAATTTAATATTAAAACATTTTGTTACTCTACACAAAAGAGTAAAGCGCGTTTATTTTCGCAAACAAATAAAAATGCTATCACTAAAAATAGGTAGCTGAAATCTGAACAATGTTCACAGCTGCAGTAACAAATTGAATGCATGCATGCATGTGTATAAATAATCTATAACATTTAATCTATTAGATCCTTATATATATTTTATTAAGTTTGAGCTATGAGTATGTATGTGTTGTGTGTGTGGGGGGGGGGTGTATGGGTGTGAAACAAAATATAAATTCACATACATGTGTATGTGCAATTTATCAATTTTAGGTTTCATCTTAGCCCACTGCAGTACACACATCTCCCACTAACTTTCCGGTTGGCTGGTAGAAAATGCCATATGGCATTAAGTCCGCCGTTTGTACCTTTAGTACAATAAAGTGTAAATAAATAAAAATAAAATAAATGCATGTCAATGCAAGAGATTGTTATTAGAAATAAATTTGGATAAGCTGTACGAGCTAGGAGATTTTCATATGCCGTGTTGTGGTGGCAACAGGTAATCCTCTACTGTATAATATTTTTCTTTTAAAGTTAAAAATTAAAGTTACAGCCCATATACGTCCCACACCTGGGCACAGGATTACTCTCACTTCTGAGAAGGTTTTAGGGCAAAGAAGCATCTGCCGCTCCGCCCCATTGCGAGTTGGCGAACTTCACATGTCTTCAAAATATATTTTTTCTCATTTCTCAGACATGCAGGTTCATGCACTTAAAACTGCAACTAACAATTTAATTCATGCCGCTGGGGTCGCACCCGAATTGCTCGCGTACTGTGAAATTTACAGCGAGTGCCTCGTCCTTAAGTTACCACGACTTTAGCGGTATGTTGTAATGTAATTAATTAATTTTTGTACCAGGCGATATGGTACTTCTATAAAAAAATATTATTTGTACAATCTTGTTAAAAAGATAAAACAAATATATGTACATTATCTTTTGTTTTTGCTGTAACTTACATCATTGTTTGTGTATATACCGTTACAGCCTATCAAATATCGTATACAAGCCTCCAAGATTTCCTGAAACAATGTCAAATATCTCCATATCTGACATAGTTGTGCTGCTTGGACACTGCCCATCAAGCCCATCATGGGCGCTGATCATCTCCTGGTTTGTTTCCATTTATCGCTTTTTAGATAACCTCGGGCCACTATAGCTTAGGGAATATTCTAACACTCCCACTACACGGCAAATGCACACCTTGATAGTAGCTGAAAATAATAAAAATTGCAGCAGGCGGATTGCCTGCTAAGTGTAACAACCATGGGAAAATGTCTCTCCTATGACGCGATCTATGTACAAGGTTTTTTTTAAGCTAGCGGGCCTTTCATATACTGTAATGATGATTATGAAGATGATGATGAATAGGCTGACTTTCAATCCAAACTTATGTCGGGATCCCTTTCTAATTTCTTTTGAAAAATATTGAAGAAATGTGGCAGTTTCATATATATCAAAAATAGCCTAGGACTTTTTTTATTTATTCTTATATTATCGTGGATAAAATAGATGTAATAATAACATCGGAAAATTGCGAAGTACCAACTTTGTACACAAATTATATCCCCACACAAGGATCCTTCTAAGTACGAGTAAAAATACTATAAAAGTATACACGTACGAGTATGTAGTTAACGTTGTAACCTATATTCACCTATTATATAATTTTATAGAGAAGCTCTCAAATCCTTTGGATGCAAAAGGTATTATTTTTAAATATTTAGCAATTTCTCACAGAACAAGGTCATCGTCATGACTAAATCAAAATAAAGAGCAAAGAAACATCTGTCGCACTGCTTCAATACGTGTTGGCGGAACTCAACTCACTTTAAATTATTTCTCACAATAGCTTTCTTTATCACCTAGCAGGTAATAAAGATTGCACTTAAATTTGCAATTAAAAGTTTCATTTTTACCGATGGATCGGACCTGGGTTGTTTACTACATAGGTACGTACTAGCCAAGAATAAAACTTTATTGATATATGGCCTTAAAAAAACGTGTGCCTAAGAAAAAAATTGTTCGTAACATCTTTTGAATTGAAATATGTTTAGCATTTTACACTTTATGACGTTTTAGACAGCACAATCAGCAAAAGCTATCTAAATTTCACTGAACACGATTTAAGAAAATTGTTTTAAAATATGTATGTATTTTTGTAATCTCACTTTACTTTTTAGATAAACAGACTAAATTCTATAAAAAGGCATACTCCAGGAATATTTAAACTAGTTACGTAATTTTTATTGACATAGTTTTATTATTCAAAATATTTGTTAATCACATTCTGAACAACGTTTTTATAAATTTATTTCGCCAAACACATTTTACTTGCGAAGATATAAATATGACTATTTCTACTTATACAGTGTACATGATTTGCAAAATTGAAAACCTTAAACGTGCAGAAACACATTTACCTCAAAGTAATTCACCGTTAATGATATCGGTACAAACAACCGGAAATTAAAGGGAGGGAATAATGAAGTCTCAACAATGGCCAGCATTAACGTACCCGTTACAAATATAGCCCTCTTGTTAAAATTTGTATACCCAAACTATTATAGAAATTGATTTAATGTTTGTTATAAAATTTATTGAGATGCTTTTTGGGTACCTATACAAGTTTTTTTTGTGGGGAAAAAGGGTGACAAACGAGTACACAGTCCACTTGATGGTAAGTAATTGATGTGGCCCGTAGACATTCACATTTTTCCCCGATTGAGAATCAAAATGCAGAAATTGTGTCATTCCTGAGGACTTTTTTCTCGTGGCATTTTGCAGTTATACTAGTAGTATATTTGTAGCACGAATGGGTCGGCTTGACCGGGGAAGGACCACGTTCTCACAGAATACCAGCGTCAAATAGTAGCTTAATGCTGCTGTGTTTCGTATGGTAAGCGTAGAGAACCGGAGACCCCTTTTACTGGAAACGAGGCAATCCATCTAAGTCCCCACGGATGACGACGCATCTGCATATTGATTCGTAATCGAGGATAGATGTAGATGTCTATGGGCCACAGCAACTACTTACCATCAGGTAGACCGTGTACTCGTTTGTCATCTTATGCTATAAAAAAAACTAAGATGAAATGTGTCGATTCCAGTCAAAAGAGTCTTCGGTTCTCTATACTCACCGTACAAAACACAGTAGCATTAAGCTGCTATTTTACACTGGTATTTTGCGAGAGCGTGATCTTGCTTCGGTGGTGCCCATTTGTGCTACAACTAGTGAGAGTATATTAGAAAAAATATAACTAACAAGTAAAATATCATAAAATCCTATAGTTCTTCATTTCGCGGTGAATAACACTGTCTGCGTTTCCTTGCTTAATTGTTATACTTAACCTTTATAAGAGCCAACTCTCAAGATGCTAATGGCGGTGACTAGTAGCAGATGTGTCCCTGTGATAATTTAGACTTATTTTTTCCGCAGTTTTAGAACCATGCCAAATTTGTAATACACCCCAAACCCAATTCAATTTTCATGTAAAAGTGATCACGGTTCCCGGTTATCCGAAGCCCTCTTGTCTTTTCGAGCGCCATGCTACTCATTATGTCGGGATTTAAAAATATATTAAATTGAACTAGCACGTGGTAAGCCAAGCTGCAGCTATATTATTACGATTATAGCACGAATAGGTCAGCTCAACCGGGCAAGGGCCACGCTCTCACGAATACCAGCGTTAAATAGCAGATCAATGTTTCTGTGTTTCGTACGGTGAGTTTAGAGAATCAGAGAGTTTTTTAACTGGAAATGAGACATTCCTTCGTTGTCCTCATGGGTGACAACGCATCTATTAGCATTTTTATACTTAATCGAGGATAGACGTAGATGTCAATGGGCTACAGCATCCAATTACCATTAGGAAAAGCGTGCTCGTTGGTCCCACTTATTGTATAAAAATTAGATTAAACGGGATAAGTTCCGTAATAATAGTTCCATTTAATGCTCACTGTTCGCGTTAATAAGAAATCACTATAACGCATAATGTAAATTGCATTTTAATAGTTTGAGTAAACTTGAAACAAACGTTCTCTGTAAATACAAAGTTAAATTAAATTGTTTTAACATTCTACAATTTTAATGATGTTGAGTTGAAGAACAATGTTTCTACAAGTCTCTTTGTATTATTTTTGTTTCCCATGAATTCATTTATTTAGTTGAAGTAACGCTCGAAATGTTTTGCAAAGCAATTAGATTTTGATAAGGGTTCATTTAACCTAAATATGTAAATCAAATTACATAAAGCATGTACATAAAGTCTGCTCCAATAAATTATTCTACGGATATCAATACAGTGTGGGTAGTTCTATTTTGAATTATCATATTATAACTAGCGGGTACATCGGATTTTGTTCTGTTATCTACGGCAGGTGGCGTGTTCGAATTCACTTCGAAGTCTCTCCAGACTTGCAAATGTGTATATATAAAACTTATTTCCTCGAACACAGCGCCATTATTGATTATTATTGATAATATTGTGACTATTTATCACCTTGGTTCATAAACATAGAATTCGTTAATTAATTGACATCAGCGCCATCTATTAAATCCCAGCGTAGCTATGAACTATTATCTCGATTAAACAATTGATATAAAGACTTAAGCTTAAAGTAACAGCCTGTATACTTCCTACTGTGGGCACAGGCCTTCTCACATTTCTGGAAGTGTTTTTAGGGCAAGGAAATGTCCGCAGCGCTGCCCCAATACATGCTGATGAAATTCACATTTCTTCGAAATATTTTTTCTTTATTTCTCAGACATACAGGTTTCCTTACGATGTTTTCCTCCACTGACGAGCACGTGATAAATTAGCATTCAAAATTACAATTACCAATTTCGTCAGTGCTGGATGGGATCGAACCCGAGTTGCTCGCGTACTATGAAATTTACAGGGAGTGCTTAGCCCCTGAGCTACCACGACTCGTA
This sequence comes from Parnassius apollo, assembly GCA_907164705.1. Classification (NCBI taxonomy): domain Eukaryota; kingdom Metazoa; phylum Arthropoda; class Insecta; order Lepidoptera; family Papilionidae; genus Parnassius; species Parnassius apollo. Next base: position 2,524,377 of record CAJQZP010001707.1, read on the forward strand.
TAATAATAAATTCTAATGGTAATATAAAGACTTAACACTTTAAAGATTATCATTTAGTGTTATATATTATATTGCTTTATGTAGATAGCATAATACAATTTAATATTTTAAGGAAAGAACAGTGAGTGAGTGACGTAAACCGGAGAATCCTTTCAGCGAAAACGCGAAGTGATTTATATTAAGTCGTTTGCGCTTTTTATAGGCTAAGGGTGACAAACGAGCACACAGTCCACCTGATGTTAAGTGTTTACTGTGGCCTCTCTATCCTCGATTACGAGTCAAAATCCAGACGCGTTGTCACCCGTGAGGACTAAGATGGAATGCCTCGTTTACAGTAAAAGGGGTCTCCGGTTCTCTACACTCACCGTACCAAACGCAGCAGCGTTGAGCTGCTATTTTACGCTGATATTCCGTGAGAGCGTGGTCCTTCCCCGGTCGAGCCGACCCATTCATGCTACAACTATACTAATACTACTAATATAGCTCCAGCATGGCTCTACCACGTCAAAAAAGGTTGTTTCTAATTCGACGACAACGTAGTTTTCTATGAACCACAGTATCCACTTAGCATCATGTAGTCTAATTGTGCGCGATTGTCGCTCTGATCTGCGACAAAAAAGGAATGAATTGGCTTCAACATTATGCATGTGTTCATACACCATAAACCATTTGGCAGATCCTGACACACCTCTCTCCCCCACCCATACACCTAACATGCTCGCAATGTGTTCATCTTTTATTTGTGTTAATAATATCTTCTTAATATATAAAAAATTATGTTTGTTTCTTCGTATTTTATGCGCCGCCATACTGTTCATCAGATTGCGGTAAAAATGTCAACTTATTGCTTGCACTTGCGCGAAGGTTATATAGGCATAGTAAAATTAACTTACAGTATGTAGTTGGCCTCAAATTTGTTTGAAAGTTATATAATTCAATTTAAATAAACGTATTATCATTTCTAATTAAACAATATGTATATAATTCGTCTAAATTTAAAACGAATATTCCACAATAAAGCAACGCGCCGGATATCAGCTAGTTAAAATAATAAAATTTTCCATTAGATTGATAGGATTTGCGGTTCCAAATCATGATGGCCGACAGGCATGCAGAATTCCTCACAACGTTTTTTCCTCGTCGAGTATGGATCAGCATTTAATGTTGCAATTAATAAATCATTGATATACCGCAACCGCAATATAGTGACAGGGTAAGAGCGTCCACTAAACATCTAGTGGTTGTCGTGAAAAGCGACACAGTGAAATGAAACAGGTGATGGGCAGTATCATCACAACCTAACCTAAAAACAATTCGAAATCGTAAAAAACTACAGTTTCTGATGCCCCTTTCAACCTGGAAACTATTTAAAAATCACCCTATATAACAATCCTAAGCCTATGTTCATCAGTGAACTTATGATAGGATGTAATGATGATGATGATTGGAATACCGGTGGAGATCGAACTCTTCTATATACTAGAGCCTACAAACCCATGAGATATAAGTGCGACGTTATGTATAAAAATGTTGTTTTTTTTCGAAAGTGGCTCTCGTAGGGAGTTAATTAAAAATAGGTACGAAAGGAGGGAAATATACAAAGTCTCCTTTTTCAATTAAAAATTCCGCTTGCGGACTCTGTGGAATCTTCAATATTTTTTACTTCAAAGTACCGCAAGCTAATAAAACAAAAGAAGTGGCTAATGACAATCCTGTCAGGCAAAAAAAAGTTTTTCAGAAATTAGACAGTATTTTTTAATATATAAAATATATATAAAATATAGCATTCATTACAGATATATGCCTTAATTAGAATATGAATAAACAAAGCATCCACATAAAATGTATTACAGTTACATCACATACACCATGAGTCAAAAACGTAAATATTCGCATATCGTAGAATAAGCCGTAGCGTAGTATTTTACAGACAATTAAACGATACAATATACCAACGGAATCGACCAATGTGTTCCCTATTTTTAGCCGTATGACGGAAAATACCTAAAAGGCTCAGTAAGTAATTAAGAGGGCTATACTCGAAAGTTTTTTTCGTAAAAAAATCTACAACGAAGATATTTTTAGTATAAGCGGTTCAGTAAATTATCGTAATTTACACGTTATAGAGCCACGATGCAGCTATAATGTGCTTGTAGCACCAATGGGTTGTCTCGGCCGGGGAAAGACTACGCTCTCACAGAACACCAGCGTAAAATAACACCCTAAACTACTGTGTTTCGAATGGCGAGTGTAAGTCGGAGACCCCTAGTAGCATTCAACATTCGGGGACATCTCTCAAATGGGCCACCCACTTACCATCAGGTGGAATCTTTCACCCTATTAAAAAAAGAACGTAACTTCATGCAAAAAAAAATAAGTCAAGAATGGCATAATGGAAGAAGGTTTTGGAGTTGCAGCCTCGTATCGGTAAGCAGAACAGAAGCAAAAACTAAATCAAATGATGACTTGATTAGACATGCATTTAGTAGGTGGACAGAACAATGTTTTGTGGCAGAATTTGGTAGATATCTATGTTCAGCGTTGGCCATGCAATAGGCTGAAATGATGATGATAATTAAATAACACAATGATAGCTGGGACAATAAAAGGACAGTATCAAAAACTTTCCACTGAGACTATACTATTAAATACTATTAAACTCTCTTTCATCTCGCATCTTGGACAGTGCTTTCTCTCACCGTTCAAGAGTATTTTCAGCTTTTCTAGAAGATATTCATAATAGGATATCATGAATCACTATACAAATCTACTGAACTTTTCTCTCTGAACTTAAGATCCACCGTAGCGGTTTGAAGTTATCACGAAAGTGACGTGATAATAATAATGTAAAATGATCACGATCCACCACGATCGGTCTGATGATGATGATCGCGGTGAAATTTTAGACGGTAAATTAAATGAAAACATTATTTTTATCGTGATACGAGGGTGGATTGAAAAGTACTCGGCCTAACCAAGAAAATAAACACATACTAAATCAGTTATATTTTTATTTTTCTACATAATCACCATCAAGTTCAATACACTTTTGCCACCTCCCCTTCCAAGCATTTAGACCGTTGAAAAAAAATGATTCTTCCTTAGAGTCAAAATATGCGTCTACAGCTGCTTTGACCTCGTCATTTGTCGAAAATCTTTGACCTTCCAAGTGCTTTTTTAGGTTAGGGAACAGAAAGAAGTCTGATGGTGCCAGATCGGGTGAATACGGCGGATGCGGTAACAGTTCAAAGCCACAGTTGTGAATTTCAGCCATTGACTGTACTGACGTGTGAACACGGGCGTTATCTTGATGAAACAGGACTTTTCTTCTGAGCATTCCTCGACGTTTTTCTTTTATTTCCTCTCGTAAACGACGTAGTAAGGTGCAGTAGTAATCAGAGTTTATAGTCTGATCCCTTTCAAGATAATCAATCATAATCACACCTTTCGAGTCCCAGAATACTGAAGCCATCACCTTATTTGCCGACAAAATCGACTTAGCCTTTTTTAGGGGGTGGTGAACCAGGTCTTCTCCACTGTTTTGATTGTTGTTTTGTTTCCGGTGTACAGTGATGAACCCATGTTTCGTCCATAGTAACAAAACGTTTCAAAAAATCATCTGCATCGGCTTCAAATAACTCCAAACAGTCGCGTGAAATAGTCAATCGCGTCCTTTTTTGTTCAACTGAAAGCAGTCGCGGAACCCACCTCGCAGACACCTTGTGGAAACCCAACTCGTTGACAATGATGTTTTGAGTTCGTTCACAAGAGATGCCTATAATCTCGGCTATCTCTCTAATTTTTAATCTGCGGTCTCCCATTATTAAATCAAGTACTTTTTTAACAGTCAGTAGTTGACGTCGAAGGCCTTCCAGAGCGGGGTTCATCTTTCACACTCTCTCTACCACGCTTAAATTCTGCTATCCATTTTTTGACGGATGAATATGACAGAGCACAATCGCCTAATGTACTGACCATGTCATCATGGATGGCTTTTGATGATAGCCCCTTCTTATGGAGGTACTTAATGACGGCACGCTGCTCGATTTGCTCCATTCGCGGAAATTATGTCCGATTACTTTGTTAATAAATTTATAAAATCACAACTAATTATCGCACACGTTTCGAACTTCACACAATGAACTAGTCTGAACTGAACTAAATAATGTGGGTAGATTTGATTTTTAGAATTGAATGGATCTGTGTTAGGCCGAGAACTTTTCAATCCACCTAGGTAAATTAAAATTTTATTTAATACTCGTCAACATTTTTGTCCTAACATGTTGATTCATTCAACATGTTGAGTAATTTTTTTTTTTCTTTTAATCTTTTGGAATTGAAATTTCTTAAGTCTTGAATAGGAGATATTTTTTTAATAAGACTGTAGAGACGGACAAACTTAAAGTCCACCTGATGATAAATGGCTACTGCGGTACATAGACATCTGCAACCAACGTTTTTTTTTTCAAAGGAGGGCTACAGATTCGTTGTCTCCTCCGAAGACTAAGATACAATGCCTCACAACCTGTAATTATACTCTCAGTAATTAGGCTCTCTATGCCCTTATCTACTCTGTGTTACCTACACTGACGGATTCCTAGACAAAAAAGGAGTGCCATCACAATAATTTCCAATACATAATTTCTCATTATGATTGAATGATGATTAAATTTGTAAAGTTTAATTTGTCTATCTTTCTATCAACCTTTCTCAAATTGGTAGACAAGCTAACTTAAAAACAATTTCCATCTTTAATTAAGGAAAGTTATTCAGCAGAAATAAAGTGAAATGTAATAGCCTTTTTTCCTCGAAGTAAGAAATTAGAATTTCATCTATCGAACGTCATTTTGTTAATCAACTATCGTTTCAAAGTAAGATGTCTCTGACTGGAAAATAAACGGCGAGAGAAAATACACAGGTATCTTCATTTTTAACATTTTGGGGGTCAAAGTATATTATATAAGTAAACACCGAATAGTAACTGAGCAAATGGCTCGACATCTCTGCTTGTCAAATGCCACAGCTGAAAATTGGCCTCGTTGACTGCATCACAAGGGCTTACTTGCCATAGTTAGTTGAAAAGTTAAAGTTACAGCCTATATACGTCCTACTCCTGGGCACAGGTCTCCGCTCATTTCTGAGAGGGTTTTAGGGAAAGGAATTGTCTGCCGCGCTGCCACAATGCGTGTTGGCGAACTTCACATGTCTTGCATTACATAGTTACATAGTTGCCACGCTTAAAAGGAGGGCTGGCAACCGAAGTTTTTTTCTAGATGTTATCAGGAAGACACAGCTGCCCACCTCCAGTTTTATTTCCCTCTGTCGCCTCTAAGGACCCTACTAGAGAATATTGTCTATTGGGTAAGAAAGTGGTACCTACTCTGACTCGGTCTCCTCCATATATAAGAAGTCATATCACAGTAATTTCGAATACAATTGTGGCCAGGCAATATCGTCTATTTGTATAAATTATACAGTCTTATTTTTATCACTCGGTCAGAACTTAAGTACAAAATGAACTAAATCGGCCTATTGTAAAGGTATTATGTTAACGACTACATTGAACGTTTTCAGTGAAATTTGTTCTGTTATCCTATTGGCTTCATTGGTTCTATATATTGCGAAGCCAGCTTTGTGCAACAAGAGAAACCACATAATATTTGCTCGCATATAACCAATATAGTAATATTTATATTATATATATCGTCGTTTTTTTAAGTAGAAGATTTGATTAGATTATAGAATTGATCAAAACAAGGGTGTCGAAGTAATTAAAAAAACACTTTTTGAAAATTAAAAGAATTCGAACTTGTGGAGTTTTCTCTGAATCTACCTTGCTGATTCGGTCTCAGTTCACAGAAAATGTAAGTTCAGCAAGGCCCTTTCAGATGCCGTAAACCGCCTTTCGATCAGACATTCCGTTACAAAGTTATGAGATGTTTACATACACACACACACACACACACACACACACACACACACACACACACACACACACACACACACACACATGCACACGCATCCGCACACGCACACGCACACGTACAAACACACACACACACACACACACACACACACACACACACACACACACACACACACACACACACACACACACACACACACACACACACATACACACGCATACAAATATTAACATACATACAGTCATACGGACATCATCGCAAAAATAGCCAGAATAGCTTCCTAGGACCCCGAGATCTAATGAGAACTCGATTTTCAAAAACCGGACCAAATCGGGTAAAACCAAAACTTTCCGATGAATTTCATAGTGGGAAGCTAAAATAATCTATCCATAACCTATGGTACCTTCAAAGCAAGTAACGATATCAGTAAGAAAACAAAATAAGTTATCTTGTAATATAATCATTCGTGGAGATTTTGTGGATTCGTGGATGTTTTAAATACATATGTTAAAAATTTATTTGTTAAGATCCGTGTAGACATTGGGGTTGGGATTAGCGGTGATAGTGCAAGTAGTTGATGGAAGGCGGGAGATGCCCTTCTAACTAGGTAAGACATCATTTTATTTTCAAAAAATTTTTAAACATCTTTAATAATATAGATTTCCTCAAATTAACTCTTTTCGTTGTTACATTCTTGCTCAACCAGCATCTTATCTCGTCAGTATATGAATATTTTAAAATCACGAGTATGCGAACATCCTATGATTTTCATAGCAAAATGATATCTTCGTCACTTTACTAATTCAACAGCAGTAAAAAAGGTTTGATATGCACTATTGCCATAGAGCGTCCTGTCTAGTATCTTTGTAAAACCACTATATAAAAAACTAAAGTGACCCTAATATCATCTAGTCTTTTATAAGTCCTTACACCTCTTACATACTGTTACGTGGTCTAAGCACAATTTAAAAATTCGTTTTCCACCCGCGCGTCCAGGAGTGGGCGGAGCGCAACCGCCAATCAGAGAGCGCAGCGTGACACAGATCATCTGGAACCGACCTTTCAACTCGAGCGCTGCCCGACAACTAAACGGGTTACCGCGATCTATTTTTTATCTACCCAAAGCGGGTTTTGACTAGAAAATCGCAAATCACACTTGATGACAATGGTGACTTTAAGTTCAAAGACTATATTTTAAGCGGGGTTTCACCTAATTACTTATAATATAAATATGAAACAAAAATATACAATCTAATCCGATACGTCTGTAAATCATTAGCTTGCCCATTTATTTTGTAAAAAAAATTGGTGTCATCGCTGAAAATTCAGAGTAATTGAATGTAAACAGTTTTTATTTTGTCATTTTGTTAAAAATATTTAAAATAAACCAGACTGTTTTTTCAAATTATGTTTTGTTACTCCAGTGCAACAGGTTGTTCTCTATCTACAATATTTTTATAGTTCATAAATATGTTTTTATACCCCCACATTACTTGTGGCGTTTGGAAATACTTCTTTTGGTTGATTTTGGACTTATAGCCTGTTTTAAGATTCACCATTGAACATAGGTCTCTTCCATAGGTTGCCTTTTAGGGGGGATGTTTACAATAGTTGGTACGCTTAAAAAATGGGTTTGCCACCGCAGTCATTTATTTTTAGCCGTTATTAAGAAGGAGCTACTGCATATCTCCTAATTTGTTTTCCTCTGTCGACTCCTACGACACCTACGAGATGACGTGTCTACAATATGTAAACCCCACTTCATACTCGTAGAGTCAAATGGTACAACGCTCGAAGAAAAGCCTTTTTTACTGGAAACGAGGCATTCCATCTTAGTCCTCACGGGTAACGGCGCATTTGCGTTTTGATTCGGAATCGAGGGTAGATGTAGATGTCTATGTGCTATAGAAACCACTTACCATCAGGTGGACTGTGTGCTCATTTTTCACCCTTATCCTATAAAAAAAAACCTCTTAAGACCTCTCCCAAAGCATCTAAGACAGAAGACATTATATCAATACACCTGTATTGATCATAATCGTCTTGCTTGACAGTTACAGTTTCAGACGTCTTGATTCTTAGATGCTACTTACCACCATCGTATTTTTTATTGTCTTTGCGGGACGCACTAGCTAACATTCTATATCATTACGTTAGATTTTGTAACAAATAGAAGATATCTAAAATTTTTTGATATATAAAATATACCAAAATATAGATAGCACCTAGTTTAATTATGTAATCCTAAAGAACAGAATCTGAATAAAAGCTGTAAAGTAATTAATCTATTCTCGGCTGTTAATTGCACGAGGTAGATAAACATTTGTTTTAAAAATATTTCTAAGCGATATTTTCGCTTCGTCAAAAGACGGCTTAATGAGATGAAAGCAAGCCTCAAATTACAAGAGTGTACTTAAGTCAGCCTAAACTCATTAAGCTCATTAAGCTGAATGTTACAATTTCTATCAAATCCCTCAGACCAATAAAATCCAGGTCGGAGAGCTGCGTACTTTTCAAGTTATGTCGAAAATAAGCATAACAATGATTTACTTACTCGTATTTTAAAAGAGCCGTGGTAGCTCAGATGGTTAACGCTTGCTGTAAATATAATAGAACGCAACTAACCCGGGTTCGATCCCCGCCGGCACCAATGAAATTGTTAATTGCAATTTTAAGTGCTGATTTACCACGTGCTCGGCGGTGAAGGAAAACATCGTGAGGAAACCTGCATGTCTGAGGAATAAGAAAAAAATTATTTCGAAGACAGGAGAAGTTCGGGCAGCGCGGCGGACACTTCCTTGCCCTAAAACACACTCAGAAATGAGGGGAGGCCTGTGTCCAGCAGTGGGACGTATATAGGGTGTAACTTTACTTATTTTAGAAACACGCACTTACACACATATGCGCTGAAAATTATTTGCAGCCGATGAGATGGTTTCAGGTTAATTTGTGCACACAGCACAGTCCAGTGGACTTTTACGGGCTGTTAGAGACAAAAGAATGTGTGTTTACGCACACACATTTTTTAAGTGTATGTAAGTGTGTGTAAAGAAGATGGGCATGATTTTGTAGTAGTAGTAGTACTTAGTGTTGCGTCTTTCTTTCTTTCTTGACCTAAGTCATAACTACATCATGGTACCATTCAAGGTATGCAAGTCAGTCAGAGTATTCTTTAAAATATTTATTTTGAAAGATCCATTTGCTTATAAATGCTGTCAAAGAAGTTTTTCGTTCACTCTTGCTCGGGCAAGCGGTGCCTTAATTCATAGAACGCGAACAATTCTAAAGTAACAACCGACAACGCATTGTCATCTCTCTGGTGTTTCAGGTATTCATGGACGGTTTTAGTCACTTATCATCAGGTACGCTCGTTTGTCCACAATGTTATGAAAATATAATCAAGTTCGAATTACAGTGGAAACGGTAGGGTTACTACTGCAATTAGTAATCACTGATTTACTATTTATTCAGCGGCGAAGGAAAACATGGCATGGATAAGTAGTGTAATTCAATGGCGTGTAAAGTCTTAATGACTACTATCTAATAAATTATTATATTATTGAGGACATTGCATAGTGATACATTGCAAAAATGCAGGTAAGATATGACCTGTACCATTGTACATTCACTTTAATGCTAGCCCATCCAATTTTAAGCACGACGACATTTTTTGAATACTTTCGGAGGCTGTCAATTGCTAATTGTTAATGCATACACGGCAGAGAAGACAATCGTTTCTTCAATACGAGGTCTATTGAAGTTGCGTAAGTCCCCCCGCATGCATTTAGAAATCTGTCTATTCAGTTGTCTGTATGCTGTCAAATTTGCTGAAGAATGGAGCTTCGTCTCCTGTCTAACAGCTATGAGATTAAGAGAGTGATCGGATAATTTTTGTATTCCTCTGCAACGTTGCTTACAAAACTTAGCTCCGACCGCATGAACAGTTTCCACAAGCGTGTCATTCATATTGTCCACTTTATTGCAGTCTTCTGGGCACTGAAAACGATTTTGTAATTTGAGCTGAAAGTTTTCGGGGCTTTGGATTAGATCACGAGGGAGACGGAGCGTTGACTTCATTTGACGTGACCTCTCCAACTTAACGTCTAGGTTCAGCGTCTCTCACCATTCGGTAATCGCTGTCAGTTTTCACCCTTGCGATCACTGAGATATCACTGAACAGTTGTCGTCTGGTCGTCATAATGAAGTTAATCTCATTTTTTGACGAACCGTCGGGACTCGACCAGGTTCTTTTTCTGTTGGGCCGGTTTTGGAAGAAAGCGTTCATCATAAAGAGTCTTTCTTTCTCCATAAAGTGTGCCAGCTGCTGGCCTCTAGGGCTCCGTTGCCCTATTCGGAATTTCCCTTCTTTCAGCTCACCGCTCTCTCTTGTGCCAAGTTTTGCATTGAAGTTTCTCATTAACACCGTATAGTGGGTTTTGGAAAAATACATGGCTCTATAGATGTCCTCATACATTTCCTCCTCATCGGGATGTGCCGCGTTTGGTACGTAAACCTGTATGACCTTCAGCGAAAACTATTTAGTGATTCTGAGTATAAGTTACGATTTAAAATAAACTAGAACAACAATTATTGCAATATTATAGATATCTGGGTGAAAAAATTAAATTTTGTAACGTATTCAAATTTCGAACCCTGCTCAACTAAGTATGATGGACGGGCCAAATGAGGTAGAGCGTTCCCATAATCAAAATGGCCTTAATTTTATTAATAGCAACAGTTTCGAATTCATTATAACGTCGTTAGAAAAGTGATTTTGTATTAATAATGAAATACAGTCTACAAAAGCCGGTTTTATTTAGAACGTAATCATAAGTCGTAACCAATAACTGTTTGTTTCCAGAGTAACTACTTCCGGAAAAACATCGTGCGTCATATATAACAATTATTTTCTCTTCAATAGTTATTACAACTATGAAATAAGAGAGCGTGATAAGTAACAAATATATAAACTTAATATAAAGTTATCTAATGAACCCAGCTCTGTGAAGATCAAGCTGTTCGTACTTACAACACAATAGACTCTTTTTATTTTTCCTTTCTTTTCTTGTTTTTTTTTTCTAAAAACGTAAAACACTTAAACTTTCTCCTGTACCGTGTAAGCAGTTCATAAACATAAATTGCACAAGGATAAACATCCAGACCCGGAACAATTATTTGTGGGCCATACTTATTACTCGTTCCATGCGCTGCGTGGCTGGTGTCGCATTTCTTATTATATTAACGAATGTTATGTGTATGTACGTGCGTAAGCGCATGCTGTACGCATGTACGTGTGCAAATTTGGAAAAATACAACAAAATACAGCACTTAATCAAATAAAAAAAAAAACAAATATGTTCTCCCACGATAAAAAATAAACTCGTTGATCGAAAATTAACATAACATATTGACAAGACAATAAGAGAAAAATCATATTGTGTCCGGATTAAAATACATTATTCATTATTCAATTGAATATATTAAAACGTTACCTCTTCTTGAATTTTCCCCTGTATCGTGGGGGCAGCTTAAATACATATATTTCACAACGATAAACATCATTACGTTAAAAAATTTGCATAAATCAATGCTGATGTATTCTACTCAATCAATCAAAGTCAAAAAAGTGTTCAAATTATTTTCAATTTGATATTGTTCACTAAAAGGTTTAAATAATTGAGACATAGTGCGGGTTACATTTCGTAAAGGGATACAAATTAATTGTAACAATACACCCCGAATGGCTAACACTGGCAATCTGGGAGTTTGTCATTTGCAGATAACTAATCCTCTAACCACAATAACAAATATTATCGTTGAAGTGTCTGCCAGCATTCTAGAGTTAAATGAATTACATTTTTAAATAATATACGAGTTTATTGCAATGAATTATCAAATTATAGACCTTAATACCTGTTTTGATTTTTTCCTTCTTTAAAAAAATCTTTATATGAAACTTGATAACTCAGTGATGAAAACAGTGGCTTTATAATATTTTTTAATAAGTTATGCAGCAGAAAATAATTTGCCGCACTGACCCGGTGATAAATACGAATTAACGTCGTATTATGTCCTCGATATATTTTTATGATAATGTCCCTCGCGGTATTTTTTCATCGTTGAACATGTGGTCGAACTAAGCTTGCTCAAATACCATGACATAATATAGAGCTACCACGGCTTTTATACATACAATTTAGCAGATAGCATTTATTAATTAGAAAATATATAGTAAGTTTACGACGGATTATTTCCTGCAACTCCACATCCAAACGCATATATTGTGATTGTGTTTAGTAATAAATTAAATAGATTTGAAATTAATTAAAATACCTATCTACATCTTTTTTAAGCAATTAATTTTATTTTTATCTTCTACACAACGTAAAAGTCTACAAATGGAAATGGTAAGCACTTATTCTCTTTTAAGCTATTTCGATTCTGTATTTGTATAGTCTACGGTTCTCCACTTGCCGGTATCAAAATAGGATTCTCTATTTTGAAAACGATATTTACGTAATAACAACAACGAATTTTGCGTAAAACTGCACCAGTTTACCAGTAACAGAAAATATATTCTTAAAATAGAACAAGGGAATTTTTTTCATTGAAACGAAATTTTACTTAGAGCACTTTCCTGTAATTTGATTTCTCTATAAAATTTTACGTCAAATTTTGTCTTTGTCAGATTTATTTCCTAAAGAGAAGAGATTATTTAAAGTACTATCAGCGGTAATCGAACTCGGGATACTCCTATGGGTAATTGCAGTAATAGATAATATTATGTTGTGACGAAGGTAGATTAAATAAAAGTTTTCGAATGCATGTCATTGATAATTGATAGAATCAGGCGTTACTTTGCGGAAATCCATTATAATAAAAAATAAAAATTTCTTTGCAACTTTCCGCTAAACATATAAAATGAATATACTTAGCGGTCAGCCGCCGTAGAGTCTATATTACCTGAGGATGCCTCGTGTAGAGGCGAAACCCGTGTCGTATTATCATCGATGGTGTGTCTTGCTTGGAATAGTGGTGTTGAGAGTAGTGGTGCTTGGTCTAGTGGTGACGGAGTTAGTGTATGCAATTGAGGGAGGGCGGGAGGTGCGCTTCAATCCAGGTAAGACACATCATTTTATATGTTTAGCGGAAAGTTGCAAAGAAAAATTTTTATTTTTTATTAGCATGTCATTGAATTATTTCGATTGATCTCCTTATAATACACCGTAATACAACTGCTATTCTACGTAACCATAGCAAGCGCCCAACAACTATTGTACCACGGCTTTATAATGGTAAAAACATTACCAAGTTTTAAAGTAGGAGCTATAATAAGGACAGTAGAACTCGTTAGCTCGGCACTCAACACTCAGAAAATCTTTATAATAAGTCGGTGCTGTTATTATTCTAACTTCAAATCACATATTTTGTTTTTATTTACTAAGACGGTGGTTCAATATAAGGATCCAATCTTAAATAAAAGTGTAGTTTTATAATATTGTGTGTACAACATGCAAGCACCCTCTCACCGTCTCACCACTACTGGGCACGTGCCTCACCGCATTGGGTGGATTTGGCGATTGTGGTTACGGACGTCTCACATCATTGAAGTTTCTTTCTGTCGCCGATCTAAGAATTTTTGTATTTGTTATAAATGCGAAATCATTACCGCCTCTGATTGCGTCTTGCTACACAAACAAAAGAAGATAGGGCGCTGATAGCTTTTCTTACGCTAAAACGCTTTACGGCAAAAATATGCATAATGTATAAAGTATTTGCAGTGCTTAGGAATGTATAATTATTAATAATATACTTACGTGTAAGCTGAATCTGAATGAAGGGATGAGAAATTGAGTGACAAGATAAAAGTGTGGTTTGCAAGATGATTTTGTGACCAGGGTAAGGAAGGAATGCTGCGGTGATTTGATCATGCACAAAGAATGAACGAGAAAAGGGTGCCAAACAAATTTATATAGCAGATGTCGATTTGGGAAGGGACACCTTGGACGAAGGTTTATCAACAAAATTGGCGATATATTCAAAATGGGCCAGATTACGAGTAACCTTAACCGACGACCGTGTGTACGTACATATATGGTTGTAAAGGAGGCGAGAGAGGTGTGGCAGGATCGTGCCAAATATAATTAGTCTCTGCCTACCTATCTGGGTGACAGGCGTGAGTGTTTATGTTATGTTATGTTATAACATGAAGTAATTCTGGACAAAAGAGACTTTTTTACGGAATAAAAGTGACATACAAGCACGTAGTTTAACTTATGATACGAGTAAGTAGACGCCGTGGCCCATAGACATCTACATCTATCTTCAATTTAGAATCAAAATGTAGATGCGTTGCCACATAATGCTGATGGAATGCCTCATTTTGGGTAAAAGAAGTCTCTGGTTCACATTAACCATACGTAAACACAGCCGCAGCTATTTCACGTTGGTATTCATGAGAGCGTGGTTCTTCCCCGGTCTATCCGACTCCTTCGTTCTACTATACAACCATAGTATAGCTGCAGCACGACTCTACCAAGTGGTAAAATATAAATACTAATAATGTAAGATAAATATGAAATGTTTAAGCACTTTTTTTAAGTAAAATTATGTTTATATTAATTTTTTATCAATGACTGTTTGTGCCAAAATAGGGAGGAATTTTTGTCTCGGGTATTGTATACCATTTTAAAAATCGTTTTAGTTACCTTTTATCGTCTTTTGTTTCGCTATTACTGCTCGAAATAACGTGCACGTTCGAACAAAGCGGACGTGCTTAACGAATAGTCGTAGAAATTCTATCGGAAGAGTTTTAAAAAGGCTTGTGTGGTATTGTGTTGATACAATGAACAAGATGAGTAGAAAATGTTTTGTTTAAAATCAGTCTTTTGTAAAATTAAGTAAGTAAACTTACCTCAAAACTTAAGACAAACACGAATTTACAACAAGTGTGTAGTTATGTAGTATAAAACTATATATGGATGTGTGAGTGATGACATAAAGCTCATAGGCAGCAGAATCTTCCTGTTTTCCTATTTATTATTTGTGCGTGTGCGTGTGCGTGTGCGTGCGCGTGCGCGTGCGCGTGCGCATACGCGCGCGCGCTTTGTGCGTGTGTGTGTGTGTGTGTGTGTGTGTGTGTGTGTGTGTGTGTAATTGTGTACACACGTACGAAGTGAAACTCGTTAACGACATATATAATTCTTATTTTATTTTACATTTTACATAAGCAGGTTAAATAATAGTATACTCATGCAGCCCCAGGGGTGAAACGTTACTAGAAATCACGTGACAGTTTCATTTATTAATACCGTACTAAATTTCTCCTCTGCGCCTATTTAGAACTTTGACTTCAAAAAATTAAAGGTAACTTTTTATTCAAAATATAACAAACAGGCTGCGGATTTTTCAAAATTTATTTAGTAAAATTATATCACACTGAATTAGGTTCGCGCCGAAGTTCGCGCATAAAAGGTATCGCCTGATTTAGGTCGACTAAAACACATTTAGAACCACCGTACATATAAAAATACCCATACTATATCAGAATCCTCGCTAAAGAACACAGATTCCTTTCAAGAATGATTCACGAGGCTATTAAAATCAAAAATTATCCTAATAGAAGATGGCTGGGTGCTACCATCTTAGGATCCTATAATAAATAAAATCAAATTCCAACGCAAGCAGAGAACTGCAAGATTTCAAGATACTATAAGGTCGTACTGCCGTAGATCGAAACAAAAATTAATAATTTTATATAAATAAAATTTAATCTGAAAAAGGCAGTCGTGACGTTGACGATGTCGTTGGGACGTCGAACACGTCAGTCTTTATGACGATGAGTGCTGTAAAGTGCTAAAAACATCGGGAATAATGTACGAAAAAATCCGTAAAAACTAGTTTTATTTAAATGTCTAGTGGTCGCGTAAATATAAAAAAATTATGTGGTTTGAAATGTACTAAGCCTTTTAAGTATAAGGTTTTGTTACATACTCGTATGTAAAAAAAATCATGTTTTTGATCGTGTGATTGGATGTAGTAACTTTCTAGGATCTAGCGAACTAATCGCTAGACCTGGGAGTGAACTAAATCGGCTGAAACCGACGTAAGCCTGATCTTTAGCGAAAAGATTACTGCTTAAATCAACAACAGCTTGGTCTAAAGTTGTTTCCTTTAATTTATGTACTGTCACTGCCCACCTCAATATTAGTGGAAGCATATCTTTCCTTTACCACGTAAAACATCAAATTCAGTAGTACACGGCTCACCGGGTACCATAGCCGGGTCGGTTTTTCCATTTATGCTAGAGTCATCAAACTCAAGAAATACAGCTAGAGGCAGTTCTCCCACTTCCAGCTGGTCTCTTTTATGGCAGATAAAAATACAATGAGTTCGCACACATTATTTTACCATACAGAATAGTTTAACTATTTAAAGTATTATGATCACTTTCACGGCTTTATAAGCTAAGAAGATTCTGGTGTATTCCTTTCACAAGAAAATATTACAAAAAACGGATTTTTAATACTTCGCAAATCTTCCACACTATCGTTCGAACATAGATTAATATGTGTTCAAATTTTGGCGAAAACTATAGCGTATTTATTAAAAATATAACCTAACCTGTTTCGTTTTGTAAAGAGCAAAAAAAAGGACTTCATTCGAGTTATTAGCGTTTATATTCACCGACAAAAATGATAGAAAGTGCGCTGCGTTCATTTAAGTGCATATAAAAAAAATATAAATCAGCTTCTTTTTCTCTTTTTTTTTAGATTTAACTCCAAACTAGGGTTTTTCATGTATCTTGGAAGTTGGCAGTTTACAAACATAAATAGCCAAAGGACAAACATCCAGACCCGGAACAATTATATGTAGGCCATACAAGCACTTGTTCCGTGCGGGATTCGAACCCGCGGCCCACAGCGCTGCAATTCATTGCTAAGCCACTGCGCCACAGAGCTGTCGAAAAAAGTAAATCATCATTAAAAAGCCTTTCGTTTTTCTCCAAATTCATACAGAACCACTCTGAAATAGGTTATACAACCTTATACATTAACAAACAATAACAAAATACATACAGCCAAATTATAAACCCCAAGTCGGCTAATTACAAATAATTTAATTCACACTTAAAACCTTGTATCGTTATAATTACTCTCGTCTTCCCAATTAAAATATAATAAATTCCACACAACCCAATTAGCAATTCAACCATTTCCTCCACAATATCACACCACCTACCCTTCACACCTCCGTAAATAGAAATAAAGGGAAGGGAAAGCCTCCCCAGTTAATTAGTTCTAACCTACTTACCCTGGCTTTCTCGGTCTCATGTGACCTTTAAAAGCTACAACCAATATTCATGCCTCACTGGAACTGCATTGTGAACTATAAATAATAAATGGATAAAAGTCAATCATGATTTAAAGTGATATTTTGTAGTCAATATACTGCTATAGGAAAAATATTTTCATAGAAATGAATATGACAACCTACTACTTACACTGTTTACCCGATTATAAAGTTACATTCTATATACGTCCCACAGCTGGGCACAGGCCACCTTTCATTTCTTAGAGGGTTTTATGGCAACGAAATGTCCGCCGCGCTGCACGTGCCGTGTTGGTGAAATTTACGTCTTCAAAATATTTTTTTTTTATTTCTCAGACATGTGAGTTTTCTAACGATATTTTCCTTCACCACCAAACACGTGGTAAATCAACACATAAAAGTACCAGATTATAAGTGGAAGCCCATTCATTCCTTTATTATTTACCACCTATCAAAAGCCTACTGCTAAATTTAGACCTCCTATAGATTAGCTAAAGTTATAACTATAGATCCTCATTTTGCAAGTGAGATGGCAACCGCAATTTTTTTATAACTTTGGATTGCTATCAGTGTTGTTACCCCATACCATTCCGTGGCTTTCGTTGCAGGATAGAGGGTAATGAAACGGAATATAAACAGCGCGTTTCTAATAATAAATTAAATTTAACTAAAATTTTATACTTTTTTCGTTAAATAGCTAATATTTCAGTCAGCCTCTGTAAGTCCAAATTATTGTTCTTTAGAAAAAAAAATTGTCGACACAGAATTTCAACCATGTACACAAGAATTTATGAATCAAATTACTGTATATCTTCTAAGACAGTACAGTACAACCATGAAAGTATATTACAGTCACTAAGGGCCAGAAAGGTGTATCCCATACGCATATCGTCCTGTGGGACTCGTAAAGGAAAATAACACACGGAAATAATAAACCAGGAGATGAGCAGCAGCTTCTTTCTAATAAAAACATGATATAAGAAACTGCGGTTAACAAGGAGCCCACCGACTACGGCAAATGTTATTCTTACCAGACTGCGCGACGCAAAGGAGGGAAATGTGTTTATCAACAACAAACATGCCTACGTAGGTATGTTTGTTCTTTTGCGGTGCTTAGAGATCAAATGCGTATGCCGATTTTGATGACTCTTACGTCAATCGATTTGTTTTAATCTTGTGAGTATTACTGAAGACATGGCAGTAATCGAAATTCAATATGACGACAAATATGGCGGCAAATATAGCGGGAAAGAAAAAAATTAAAGTCTGAAAACAATGTAAAGTGGGGTATTATTGAGTAGGTGTTTGAAAATCATTAGGTTTCTCTAATCATTTTTCATTTTGAATGAGCATTTAAGATTTATAACGATTTAAAGTTGGCTAGCAACCATTCTCACTTTATAAAAAAGCTGTGATAAATTTCTTATATAGTATAATCATATAATTGATATGAAAAATATTCACATTTTAGTAAACTGTTTTACGCAGTCGGATTTTTTTAATTACATTGAATCTATGGGGAGGTCTATGTCCAACAGTGGACGTTGATTGACAAAAATAAAAGTGCCAGAAAAATCTTGTAGCTCCCTAAAAGATAGTGAAAAATTAATATTCGCTAAAATAATGAGAACAGTGACGTAAAATAGCCTTTAGGGTGTTGGGCTACTGATACCGCGATAGCAAATTTATTTCTAAGTGTGGCAATTAGGACAATTTTTACGTGGTAGAGCCACGTTGCAGCTATATTATAGTTGTAGCACGAAGGGCTCGGCTCGACCGGGGCAGGACCACGCTTCATTGAATACTAGCGTAAAATAGCAGCGTAATGCTGCTGTGTTTCTTATGGTGAGTATAGATAACCGTAGAACCTTTTTACTGGAATTGAGGCATTCCATCTTAGTAGTCAGGGTTGACAACGCATTTGCATTTTGATTTTTAATTGAGGATAAATGTGGATGTCAATGGGCCACAGCATAAACTTACCATCAGGTGGACTGTGGAATAGAATAATTATTTTTTATTTATTTTAATTCGGTATACGGAAAAAGATTTGGGATACGGCCGTATTATAGTAGACCCTTTGTTTCAGATACTGCATAAACGCGGAACTTCGACCATATAACATTATATCTAGGTTGGGATGCGTAAGTGCATCTCCGATTTGTTTGAGACACTATAATATGTTCGCGTAGTATGATACCTACGGTGAAATACATAAATTTTCATCGTTTTATGTAGATAACAAGAAAATATTCACTTAGCTATTAATTATTTTTATATTATTAGGTACGTACTAAGTAAGTGGGCCGGAGTTACTTTACACGTCTAACAATAATATTATATAACTGATATCCGCTCGCTTCGCTGGGCTCACGATAATAACGTACTTATAAAATATCAAGATTTTTATGAGATTATCGTAAATCCGTTCTTAGTGAGCGTCCACGTTGCAATATGAGTAATTAAATTCCAATATATTAAATTCCAAATCATTCGGGTGTATAGTTTTAGAGATATCGTGATGAGCTGAATGGTTCATGTGATGTCAAATCTTTTCTGTCTTAGGTTAAGTAGGCTTTAGTCTATTTCAGTGTTCTGTTTTTACTAACAAATATATTTTTATGATACCTGTGAACATTACGATTTAGAAAATTAGCATATATATGATATTATCATTGTTATTAACACATATCATCCATGATGGTTGAAATAAAATATTTCCTTTGATTAATTTTTGTTTCAATGTTTAAATATTTGTATATTTTAGTTTAAGATAGATAATAGATAGCAATAAAAAATTACATCAGAGTTGGGAGATAAGGGGACTACGCTACCCTTAAAATATAAAATTTTAAATCTTAATCAGATTTTTCCTTGAACCGGAGAATATATAGTAAAAGAAGCTCAGGAAGTATCAGTTTCTTTGTGAATTTTAACGATCAAAGTGGAATAATTTATTCTGAACGAAGTTACCTGGAGAGCTCCTGTCTTTATAAATATTCTGTTGGTTTTAGAGTGTTGTTCAATATTTTAGAGACCATGGAAAGAGCTCGAAGGCATGATTTAAACCTGTTAGAAGAGACATAATTCCCACGTGTGGGATGTTAAGTACGTAACACTTTAGCAACCTTTTCTGTCAGAAATATCTCGTTTTGGAGCAGGAGCGCCATGAGAGGCGGCTGCACTGATTGATTGGGGCAAATATGACTCTCCAAGAGTTGACTGTATATTTTTTCTCTTTGCTATAAATACTAATATTCACGTGCAAGAAGGTTCCTAAAGAAAAATTGTCTGTGACTGGTCCGCTGATGGTGGCTGAAGACAAGCAATATCTCTTTATTTGTATAAGTTCTTTTACTGTTATATAGTTCTTTTACAAACGCAATGTATGTATAGTCTTATTTTAACGTAGAAATACAACCAGTATTATTGCCACTATACCACGGGAATAGGGCTATATAATATTTGAATTTTCACAATCGTTAATTTTTCTACATTTCATGTGACGCACTAAAACTAAAAATATGAGAAACCTATTAGAAAAGAAGCCTATTTTAAACTTATATTTTCAATTTTTTTGTCTCATTTTATAATAATGTTTTGACTGTGTTAAATTATGTGTATAATAAATTTTGTTATTTTATAAATATACAATATATTTAATTATTGTTATTTTATTAAATACATAATAAATTTAATTTATAATTTATTTAATCGCAATGTCATTTCATACGATGGGAGTATTTTTTGATATCAAGGCGAAAGTATCTCAATATTATATTATAATATAGAAAGTTGTATAGTCTATCTCTATCTAGTTGTATAGTCTATAACCAATTTGTATAAATTAATAAGGAAAAAAACTCACCTTTTTATATTTTGAAATTCTTCGATATCAGGATATTTGAATTTTAAATTATCACTACACTCCGAGGTCGTATTGGGACGTGATGCGTTACCTTCTAGGTATGCTTCAAAATCGCTATCGGAATACGTGCGCGCCCTACGACACCCGCGAGGACTATGGATCGAGGTTGCGCGGGAAACTCGGGCTGATGACAATACTATGTGTTTGTACGATATTTTTTTATTGTATTTTTTCAGAAACTTATTTTATTTTTAATATTTTACAGGCTGGTTTCTGAGGATGTTAAAGCTGTTAAACTTTTGGCTTTTACAGCTTCATAGGTCTGAGAAAATTTAACAGAAAATAAATATAATCAGTATGTAATCATTGCAACACTGAGAGAGATTTTATTTTTACCAATTTTGAAGAAAAATAAAGATGTTTTGCCACCTTATGTAAAAAAGGTTTTGGTTTTTTTCTTGTGAAACTTAATACGGCAATGTTATGTTTGTCGTAGTATAATGTTAAAAACTTTAACGACCTTAATTAAGGTATTCATTCATTATTCATTTCATATTAATATGAAATTACACGAATGTAATTTTTTTACATGTACACTGATTTTTTAAAGTTTCAACCTTTTTGTACAGTTTTAGTTGCGTTTTTCTTAAACATTTTTTTAAATGCCAACAATATCGAACATTTTGTAACAACCGTGGCTTCTGGATGGATATTTACCAGTACTATATACCATTTTATTCTAAGTTTAATATTCGCGTGAGTATAAGTAAGAAATGATTAAAGGACTCGTAAATGGAATATATAAATTACAACATGCTGGAAATCTTGCTGAGAACTAGCTCAGAAATATTGCTGCCATATCATCTTGCAGAGTATATTCTGGTAACGTTACTGTAACTATGTAACATGCAATTGAGTTTATAAACATGGAACAAAATTGAGGCTATAGGCCAAGCAATATAGCATTACAATGTGTGATACGGACGGCAGCTTGAGTCCTATACAATTGCAGCTAGAAATTTTACGAAACTAGCCCATTTCCGAGCGCTTTAACGAACATATTTGCAAGGACAA
Source organism: Parnassius apollo (assembly GCA_907164705.1). Taxonomy (NCBI): domain Eukaryota; kingdom Metazoa; phylum Arthropoda; class Insecta; order Lepidoptera; family Papilionidae; genus Parnassius; species Parnassius apollo. The sequence continues at coordinate 2,546,577 of CAJQZP010001707.1, forward strand.
TTTTGTTTTGTATTTAAATCTTATCTTGACTTAAACACGAAACACACAACGTAATATGTTATATATGGGCATACACAATGTTTCATTTTTAAATATAACTATAGTAATAAACGAACCACCTGATGGTAAAGTGGCTTCTGCAGCCCGTGGAAAACTGCAGCTATCTTGGACCAAAGAAAGCTACAGATGCCTTGTTACCTCTGTGGACTAAAATGGAACGCCTCACAACATGTAATTGAACTAGCTCTTTATAACCTTCCGATCCGTACACAGCAATGCAGATACTGTCATTTCGTGGCAGAAATATGTAAAAGGATGGTAACTACCCGGAAGCAAAAAATGAATCCTACCATCTAGTAATTTAAAGTTACATTTTTACAAATTATATCATTACACAAAATATAAAATTACATTACTAATAAAAAATTACAGTATTCCATAAGTTTCTTTATTGCATTACACAAAAATGCGTGTTACCCTTCATATCATTCTTCATCTGAAGCCCATAAACACGTTCACTGATATAAGTGAGCCTGTCTCATAGTGGTTGCGTTAACCAATCGTCATACTTGTCAGGCACCACGACTGATAATGCTTCTAGTCACTGAACTCAGACCAAGATATATTTTGGCATATAGAACATCGTACTCCTTCTTCAATCGAATTATCTAGGCACCCGCTGCTTTGACAAACTGTTTTAAAAATAGATTTAGTGTTAGTGTAAATGTTACAAAACAACACGCTTTGGTCATGAGCTGTGGTGATCTAAATGAGAATATTGGGTTATAGTCACGAAATTATTGTATTGTCACTGGTTCTTAAGTTCTCGTCACCTAAATAAGGTTGTTAAGTCTCAACTATTATTATATTATGTGACACCACTGGAAACCTTCCTATTTCATACACATAGTTTTAATGATGGATAAATCATACCTATATAATATATAATATCATACATACATACATACACACATACACATATACACACACTCACACGCACACAAACACACGCAATACAAGTAGTACAATACAATGTCTCACATTCGTTAATCTATATTGCTAGTATCCTGAGTAATCAACACATGCTTCCGCCTAGTACAGACATCAGTTTATACTTTACGTGAGTAAGTTGATATTATTATTATTATTTGTGATTACGTGTGACTGTTTTTGGTATAATACCGGTGGATGAGAGAACTATCGGGACGGGATATATAATATATATTTACTTAGTTTTTCGGATATTGTAGTTTTTATGTTAAGTGAGTGTGATATTGCTTTATCTATCAAGTAGATAATTTGTTTTATTGGTTTTATCGTGAACAATATTGTCAGATCTGTTGTAATGAATAGTTTTATCTGTTATTATTGTTCGGTTCTAATGGATTTTCTGATTCTTACTTTTTAATATTGTTTCATGTTTATATTTATAATATGGCTGCATTTTATCTATGAATTTATATTTGTATGCTATATGTTGGTATGTGATTATTATTATTATTAAAATTAGACGCAAAAAATGGGTGAAAATAAATTATAAACTTCATTACCTCCATAAAAGTCCAAGACGGACAAAATATACACAATAGAGTATAATATTCGTGTGTATGGTGAATGTATACATACCCGTTAGCTTAGCCCGACGGTCAATTCTCAGGTACCAGGTGCTACGAGTACGTAAAATTGTACTCACTTTACATAAAGTCTGCGGACTGATTTTTACGTATGTTGTAGGGACTATTGTAAACAATTTGAAATTTATACTGCCAGACACCTTCTGTTGGCACATTCATCATCATAAGGTATTGTCAGACACTTTAAATATCAAAACCAAAAAAACACAACCTTTCTTACTGTCTGAGACTTGAATATTGTCTATGATATTTAGGGGGCTATTGGTTAGCTGCCAGACAAATCCTAGGGACCAAATATCCCCTAAGCGTATTTAAAGTTTCACTGTAAGAGCGCGCGCATTGTTATCAAGTGCCTTTTAAAATATACACTTCAAACTAGCTCATGTTGACTTCTTTGTACAACACTAGACTACTGACGAGATGATACCATTCAATGGCAGTAACAAAGTCTACAGTTATAAATAATAAAGTTGTGTCCGAAATCGATTACGATCTATCGTGTCCAGAACATGAAGAAACTAACACTAAAATTGTTTATCATGTCTGCAATATTGATGCTCAGGTCATTGCTTACTTTGTCATTCGGTGTTTGATATGGATAATGCAGTGATCATGCTTGGTAGTATGAATCATTTTGAAAGTGAAGACTCTCACGTGTGGATATTGACGTGCACTGGAAATAAACTGAGATAAGTTAATATAACTAAGAGTTGTGAACAATTAGGAGCGTCCTTGTGTCGAAACTTACCAGGTTTCCATGCAATCACTGGTTATAATTACAACCATGCTTTTTTTAAAGGTAAACAAAGGATATTTAATATATTGAAAAATAATCAAGAATTTCAAATTTAATAATAAGCTAGCTACTCGACCTGGCAACATTTAACGCACGCACACTGAGGACTGACGAGAAAATCCTGGAGCTGGAAGAAGAGATAGACAAGTTGCGCTGGAGTATTATAGGATTATCTGAGGTCCGAAGAGAGGGGGGAGGACACGGTGATTCTCGAATCCGGCAACTTGTTCTATCACCGGGAGGGCGACCATCTGTCCCAAGGAGGTGTCGGATTTATCGTCCACAAGTCTCTCGTCAACAATGTTGTAAAGATTGAGAGTGTGTCGACGAGGGTCGCGTACCTGATACTCAGAATCACCAAACGGTATTCGCTGAAGGTCATACAGGTTTGCGCACCAACCTCGGCACATTCCGATGAGGGGGTGGAGGAAATGTATGAGGATATTTCCAAAGCCATGCATTCCTCCAAAACCCACAACACGGTGTTGATGGGAGACTTCAACGCAAAACTAGGCACAAGAGAAGGCGGTGAGCTGAAGTTAGGGAAATTTGGAGTAGGGCAACGGAACCGAAGAGGCCAGCAGCTGGCCGACTTTATGGAGAAAGAGGGACTCTTTATGATGAACTCTTTCTTCCAGAAGCGGCCCCACAGGAAGTGGACATGGTCGAGCCCCGACCGTTCGACAGAAAATGAGATTGTCTTCATTATGACGACCAGACGCCAACTGTTCAGTGATGTCTCAGTGATTGCAAGGGTGAAAACTGGCAGCGATCACCGAATGGTTAGAGGCACACTGAACCTAAACGTTAAGTTGGAGAGGTCTCGTCTAATTAAGTCAACGCTCCGTCCCCCTCGTGCTCTAATCCAAAATCCCGAAAACTTTCAGCTCGAGTAACACAACCGCTTTCAGTGCCTACAAGATTGCAATGCAGTGGACGATATGAATGACAAGCTCGTGGAAACTGTCCATGCGGTCGAAGCTAAGTTCTGCAAGACCCGCCGCAGAAGAACACAAAAACTCTCCGATCACACTCTTAATCTCATGGCTGTTAGACGGGAGATGAGGCTGCAATCGTCAACAGATTTGACAGCATACAGGCAACTGAACAGACAGATCTCCAAATGCATGCGGCGAGACTTACGCAACTTTAGTACTGCTCGTATTAAAGAAGCGATCGAGCGGAACCAGGGCTCCAAAGTCTTTGCCAGAGATCTGTCTGCTCGTAAGAGCCAACTGTAAAGGCTGAAGACTGAGTGTGGCAGCATCGTTTCCGGGACACCTGAGATTTTGAGTGAGATTGAGAGGTTCTATGGGCAGCTGTACACATCATCGTTGGAGCCACACGCAAGTGTGAGTAACGATCCAAGAGCAAGTCTTATCCGACACTATTCCGATGATATCCCGGACGTCAGTCTAAGCGAGATTAGAATGGCTCTCCAGCACCTTAAAAACGGCAGGGCCACAGGCGAGGATGGAATTACAGCGGAGCTTCTGAAAGCGGGTGGAACACCGGTACTTGAAGTTCTTCAGAAGCTCTTTAATTCCGTCCTCCATGGTGGCACTACTCCAGAGGCGTGGAGTAGAAGTGCGGTGGTCTTGTTCTTTAAGAAAGGCGACAACGCTCTCTTGAAGAACTACAGACCGATTTCCCTTCTGAGCCGCGTCTACGTGCTGTTTTCGAGAGTCATTACGAATCGTCTCGCACACAGACTCGACGACTTCCAGCCTCCCGAACAAGCCGGTTTCCGAAAAGGCTTCAGTACCATAGACCACATACATACCCTGCGGCAGATTGTACAGAAGACTGAAGAGTACAATTTGCCACTTTGCCTGGCGTATGTGGGCTATGAGAAAGCCTTTGATTCCGTCGAAATTTGGGCGGTGCTGCAGTCCCTTCAGCGGTGCCAAGTTGACTGTCGGTATATCGAAGTGCTGAAGTGTTTGTACAGTAGGGCTACGATGGCTATCCGAGTACAGAACCAGAGCTCAAAACCCATCCAACTGCAGAGAGGTGTAAGACAGGGTGACGTTATATCCCCGAAACTCTTCACCGCTGCTTTGGAAGACGTTTTCAAGCTACTGGACTGGAAAGGATACGGTATTAACATCAATGGCGAGTACATCACTCACCTTCGATTTGCCGACGATATAGTCCTTATAGCAGAATCGCTGGAGGACTTAAGCACTATACTCAATGACCTCAATAATGCCTCCCAACTGATAGGTCTTAAGATGAACATGGACAAAACAAATATCATGTTTAATGTCCATGTCGCACCTATGCCGGTAGTTGTTGGGAGCACTATGCTCGAAGTTGTTGACGAGTACGTTTACCTGGGACAAATAGTCCGACTAGGTAAGTCCAACTTCGACCGAGAGGTCAATCGACGGATTCAACTCGGCTGGGCAGCGTTCGGAAAATTACGACACATCTTCTCGTCAGGTATACCTCAATCTCTGAAAACTAAAGTGTACAACCAGTGCGTGTTGCCAGTGATGACTTACGGATCAGAGACGTGGTCTTTCACTGCTGGCCGTATGAGGACGCTCAAGGTCGCTCAGCGAGCTATGGAGAGGGCTATGCTCGGAGTTTCTCTGCGTGATAGACTCAGAAATGAGGATATCCGCAGTAGAACCAGAGTGACCGACATAGCACAACGTATTAGTAAGCTGAAGTGGCAATGGGCCGGCCATATAGCTCGAAGAACCGATAACCGATGGGGAAGAAAGGTTCTCGAGTGGCAGCCTCGTACCGGTAGGCGTAGTGTAGGGCGACCCCCCACTAGATGGAGTGACGACCTGGTAAGATATGCAGGAAGTCGATGGATGCAGGTGGCTCAGGACCGTGCTTTGTGGCATTACTTGGGGGAGGCCTATGTTCAGCAGTGGACTTGTGAAGGGCTGTGATGATGATGATGATGATAATATGTATACGTTCAATGTACACACAAATAAAACTCTATTGTAATTATATTTGTCCATCCGAAAATAAGTATGGTCTGGGGGCCCTGGGATCTTGCTCTTTATAGACATACAATATAATACATAAAGGTCGAAATAAAATCAAGTTAAAAAATACACAGATATCGTCTAGAAAATTCGTAACATCGACGCGCTAGGCTCCCTTAATAATCCAATGAGGATGTGAACGGAATAAAGTGTAACTAAGCGTAGCTTGTTTCTCGCGTCGAAAGTTTCAAAGTCAGTTATCATGAAGGAGCGTGAACACAATATAAGATGTATGATGTTAAATATCAACGCGTATCGTTAAATATCGACACATTTGAATGAAAAATCTTGTTATATAAATAAAATAAATTCTATTTTTACGAAAAAGTACGAGCATATAAATGAACATTGATTTGAAATACCGTTTTAAAAATTTAATTACAATCAGGATTATTGTTAATCTTTTAGACACACTTAATAAACTTGGATAAAAAACCATATCAATAAAAGACTATTATTAATCTTACCTATGTATACCTATATATACCTTGGCCAATATCTATGATCATATTGTCCAAAGGCCTCCCATGTTCAACAGTGGACTTGTGAAGAGCTGTGATAATGATCATGGTGATAAGCCCCACTCCCATGCCTATACCCTCATAGGCCTTGCATAACCGAGTGGGTTTTTGGAAAACGGCACCGCGTATGTTCATAGACTTTAGATATCCATGACCTATTTTTTATTTCTTAGACGTACAGATTTCCTGAAGTGTTCTTTACAAATGAGCACACGGTAATTGGAACTTAAATTGCAATAATTGCGGTACTGTCGGGGAATGAGTTCGGTTTGCTTGTGTACTATGAAGTTTATGCAACGAAAAAACGAACGAAATACTATTAATAATATTTTATATAATTTATGTCTAGCTACCACTCAACCATATTAACAGGAAGAGGAAGTGGACGATTTGGTACACGGCGCGACTGAGAACAGATTTTTAAGCGAGCATAGCATACCCAATTCTACCTCATACTGAAATATGACTCTCGGAATAAACAGAAGTATATATACAGAATTTAAGAGACACACTTTTAATGTTCCATGCAATCACAATTATATAATAAAAAATACAACACGTAAAATAAATTTTCGTGCTTGCATCATTTAAAATAAAATTATATAAAAACTATGATTTTATGTCATTATGTTGCTTTTACTCCGATGCTTTTTTCTTGCTTTTACGTGACATCAGCTGGTGTATTCCTTATGACTTGTAAATTAACATTGCAGAGGAGTTTCTTAACATCGTGTGCATTGCATCTCGGATTATCTCATAAAAGAACTTGATTTACATCCCAAGAAAATACAAAGTAGCGCTTCTATTTTCACGGGAATTATAATTTAGTAATTACAATAATTGTCCAGAAATAAGAATATATTTTAGTTATTACTTTTTAACAAATTAAGTTAAATTATCATTCAAATTGAAAATCTTTTAAAAGTCTCTTTAAAATTAAACGTCATATGAAAAATAAAAGTTGACTGTAAAGAACGAAAAAGAAAATTATACACATCGTGTATAGAAGGATTAAAACCCTGACTTCAGAAGCCATTGCTATTATGTGAAAATTATTATGCCCTTTTTAGTTTTTAACGGCCTTAATTTCTATATAAAGTTAAAAAAATTCGACCTTGATTGCCCAAGAGCCTGATCTCATATGCGACAAGAGCTTTTGAGTGATGATAATATTGACTCAATGGAATCGCAAAAAAAATTTTTTTTTGTTAATCGTAACAAATTCTTTTTTTAATATGAAATATATGTTACCACAATAAAAAGGACTCCACGGTCAATACTTTCTACAGCTAATGGCACAAATATACAGTCATCTCTCAGAGACTCATACTTGCACCAATTACTTAGTTTAGCTGCCTCAGATGCCGCCACGGCTCTAAAAGAGGTGACCTAGTAAGGTAAGAACGTGACAGGCTGACAAAGTATCTACGCTACGCTAGCATCTCACACTGGGTCTTTAAGTATCTTCCAAGTGACAAAAGTCATACCGTCGGGACTCTGCCAACGTTATGTCATCAACTGAGGAAACATTTATACATGTGGCAGCTCTTCGGATAATATTGCACAGAGAAACTTGACGCGAAAAACTGCAAACGTTTTCTTACTTGAGAGTCCGTGTATCCCAAACTTGTCAACACCGCTACGACTAGGGCAGTGATGAAGTTAATAGATCATTAGTTTGGATTTAAACGGCTACGCGATATTTCAATCAAGAAATCTCGGTACATTAATTATGGTGTCAAGCTTTCACCATAATTAATGTGACGAGATTACTAGCTTTCACTATAATTAATGTGCCGCTAGATGGAAAAACGTGTAACGAGTGACTAGATTCCCTTGTCGAAACCGCCTAAAAGGCGGGCTTGATCTTGTTTACTATGGAAATTATCATCCAAATCTTTCTGTTCACTCCGTATTATTGGATATCCAAGTTGGTTAACTTCCATTGAAACATTTTCGCTGGTATAGAGCCTCTGTGTATACCTTCTAAAAAGTTTCTTACACCAATACCTCCAAACTTTAAAGGTATAGTAGTTTTTTTAATGATTGTAGTACAAATGGGTCGACTTGAATGCAGCAGGACCACGCTCTCACAGAATACCAACGTAAAATAGCAGCTTAATGCTGCTGTGTTTTGTTTGTGAGATAACATTTAAAGAGATAACGTCCCCAATTCTCTAACGGAAACCCTTTTTACTCGTAGCGAGGCATCAATTCACTTAGTCCTCAGAAGTGACAACGGATATACATTTAGTAATATAATCCACTTTATACACTTACCATCAGGTGGACGGTATGCTCGTTTACTACCCTTATTTTATATAAAAAGGTCTTGGGTCTGGGCTGTTTTTAGCTATTCTAAGTTCACAATTAATTTGTTTTAAAATATTTGCATATTATGCTAATCTTTTAGAAATACGAGTACATTTAAATTCTTTGTTTAAACATAAAGACCCATTAAAATCGATCATGCGAGTCATTTAAATTCACATATTTGATAGGCTATTTGTTTAGAGCTATATATCATTGTTGCGGTTCAGTTTAGGGTAGAAACGCAAAAGACCCTTTGGGGTGGGATAAAGAATATTTCAAGCTCGATATAAAAACTACATTGAAGTAATTATATACTCTTTGGTAATAACTAGAATTTTGTCTTAATAGTTACATTAAAATCTCCATTTCCAATTTTATACCCGTGATGACGATAGTCTAAAAAATTATCTTTAAAATTGGAATTCACAATTGACAAGGATATCTCTCAACATACATAATTACATACGAAACAAAAGGGATTCGAATTTAAAACTTCCTCCTTATATGAAGTCGGCTTTAAAAGTGCGAATTGGTCTGCCATCACCTTCCTCATCTCCCTATTTGATGGCTAATCGTAGAAGCCGTTTACATACATAAATTGCACAAGGACAAACATCATGACCCGGGACAATTACTTGTAGACCATTCAAATACCTTTCCGTGCGGGATTCAAACCCGCGGTCCTCAGCACGGCAACTAAATACTAAGCCAATGTGCCACTGAACATCGAAGAATCATATACTTATATTATTTCATAAATACGTAAAAGCTCCCAAACAAGGGATCTTAGTATGAAGAAATATATTTAAAATTCGATTTCCGAAAATTTGATGCATGACAACAACTTTGAAATGTGGGTATGTAAATATTATGAGAATATTCGTGTCAATTAGTTACATCTAATATAAAATTTTACTGTACACCAGTTCTTAACAATTACGTAAGATGGAGCTTATTTTAAGGGAAAGTGTACTAAACCCTGTTAAAGGTATTTGAGAGATAAATGAATGAACAAGTATTGCCGCAATCTATTCAAAAGCGTTGCCCTTTATGTGAGTTACATACACTAAAAGATTACCCGATTTTAACGATCATTATGCGGTTTATTATTTTAACTGTGGTAGCTCAGATGGTTAACGCACACTGTAAATATAACAGAACTCGAGTAACCCGCGTTCGATCCCCGCCGGCACTAATGCAATTGTTAATTGCAATTTTAAGTGCTGATTTACCACGTGCTCGGTGGTGAAGAAAAAAATCGTGAGGAAACCTGCATGTCTGAAGAATAAGAAAAAAATATTTCAAAGACATGTGAAGTTCACCAACACACAATACGGTGCACGGGGCAGCGCGGTGATAATACCATACACGTATGATATTGTCCAATATTTCCGTACCACGGCAGAGCCATGCCGCAGTTATATTAGAAGTATAGTTGTAGCACGAATTTACGAGCACGAGCTTAATACTGCTGTGTTTCGTATGATGAGTGTAGAGAACCGGAGACCCTTTTTACTGGAAACGAGGCATTCCATCTTAGGCCTCACGGGTGACAACGCATCTGCATTTTGATTTGTAATCGAGGATAGATGTGGATGTCTATGGGCCGCAGCAACCACTTACCATCAAGGTGACTGTGTGCTCGTTTGTTACCTTATCCTATAAAAAAAAGCCTAGAAAATACAGATTATTTTCATTATTTGTTCCGATATTATGTTTTTATATAAAATAATGTGAGAATTATTTTTAAAAAACCAATGAAGACGTGTTAATGGTTACATTTTACTTATATATGTTATTTATGATAATAGTCTCTGGTTTCCAAAATAGTACGTATCAACAAAAAAAAAAACAATTATTGCGATCTATGTAATAAAGTGGCAAATCGTACCAATTATCCTAAGCATAAAGTCAAAAAATTTTGTTTGAAACCTTCATGGGTTTACGTGGAACACTCCACAGCATTTACATAAAACCTTCACATAAGCTTTAACTAGAGCACTGTAGGGAATACGGTGTCGTACTGGTGCAAACATATCAGTGAGTTATTACAGGCTAAAAACATATGTAACTTTAAATAATAAAACGGTAAATTAGTTTTGTCCCGATATACTTTATTTGATTGTTACTACAGTTAAAAACGAGGAGGTTCTATATTCCACGCGTACTTTCTTATGCAATGATTTCTCAGAAACGGCTGAACCAATTTAAATTATATATATATAGAGTGGAAACATAGAGTATGAAGTTTTCAATGTAATTATTAAACGGCATTTTAGATCTTCATGTCTTGAAATTTGCTATATTCCTTATTTCATCCAAAAAGGTATTTGAAAAAATACATATTAAAATAGTTTTTTTTTTATTTTATCGTCTGGATTCGGTCTTTTATGCTTTAATACTCGCTCAGAATTCAGAAGCTAATGTAAAGAAATAATTTTAATCTTTATAGTTTTTGAAGTCGATTTATGTTTGAAAAAATATAGAAAAAGTTTTAGTCAAGCTTAATAAACAGAATAAATCTATTTTAGTATGCGGAGACCTAATATCTCCTGGAAGCTCTTTCCATCAGTACTAAATTTTGTTCATTTTTTAAATCATTTAATCTTGATAATTTATTCTTTGAAGCTACACGTATTGTAGGGTGTAGTGGAACTTGTATTGATATTTTCACAGATGTTGTACCAATCAAGAAATTCATAATTCATAAACTAAGTTCAGATTACTGTGGATAACTGGTTTCATTACCATATATGTAACTTTATTTTATAATAAGTCATTTACTTCACTAGCAACGCGACTTTGGAATTCATTACCATTTAACATTCAGAAAGCGCAATCTTTACAACCTTTTAAAAACTACTCAAGGAGTATTATTTGAAGTTCTCGTCACAATAATAAATTATATGTATTTCGTCTTTTCAGAAATACTTGATTTTTTTTTGTTTAATTTTCTCTGCAGTAAAAATATATATATATATATATAATATATATATATTAATATATTAAATTAAACTTATTATACATATATATGTATCATCATCACCATCACTTTTTTCTATTATGTCAATAAGACCTTCACAAGTCCACTGCTGAACATAGGCCTCCCCAAGTAATGCCACAAAGCACGGTCCTGAGCCACCTGCATCCATCGACTTCCTGCATATCTTACCAGGTCGTCACTCCATCTAGTGGGGGGTCGCCCTACATTACGCCTACCGGTACGAGGCTGCCACTCGAGAACCTTTCTTCCCCATCGGTTATCGGTTCTTCGAGCTATATGGTCGGCCCATTGCCTTACTAATCTGTTGGGCTATGTCGTCAATCTGGTTCTGCTGCGGATATGCTATAATATATATATATATATATATATATATATATATATATATATATATATAACCATTGAAATTTTATATATTATTAACACACACGTAACATAATTTGAGAAAGTAGTTTGTTCAGAATCGTTTACTGAATCGATTCCTATAATTTTTAATATAGGTAATTTTTTATTTCAAAAATAATTAAAACTACAAAAATTACAGTCACACTAAATCTGTACAGTCAAAACAAACTGAAACGGACCGTAACTTAAGGCAATAATTTAAGAGTGCAGTTTTATTTGTATTATTACTAAGTACCCGGATGACCGAGCTTTACTCGTTTTTTTTTAAATTACATTTAGTTACAAATTTCATACCGATGAATAATATTTTTTGATCTTATTGACATAATAGAAAAAACTGAACTGGTTATTTGAATGAAAATCATGAGTGCAATTAGTTTAATTAAATTTTTACTTATTTTTAAAATATGATAAGAATATATACAACTTCAATGAATATATATATATATATAAGTTGTATATATTATTAATACATTTTTATAAATATTATTTTTAATAATTTTTTTCGGTTTGTTTTATATTGCACGTTGCACCTATCCGTCAAAATATAAAATTATAATTTCCTTTTACGTTCGGTTTGTCAGGCAGAAACTGCCTAAAGCGATATGACCATGATTATTGTTACAACTTTATTCAAATGCAATGAATAGTTATCTATCTATTTATCTATGCACAAGGAACAGAAAATTGATTAATACAAAATGCCTGAAGAGATTTAGAAGTAATATAGTAAAAAACCTTCAATTGCTTTCTTACAAGAATAATTCAGACTATTTATATGGAGTATTATTTACCCTTATAAGCTAACCCCTGGCATTGAAGTGATCAACACCATGCTGGTTCTATAAACATTCATACAAAAATTGTACAAAATAAATTTGTTGTTAATTGAAATATATTAAAAAAAAGTCTCGCTGGGTTTCTTGCTGGTTCTTACCAGGACAGTCTTTTTTGTGAACCAGTGGTAAATAAAAAAATGTCTTTCAATAAGTATTATACACTAATCTATATTCATTAAAAATCTATATAATTACTTCTGTTCGCGTACTTATGCGATCCAGGTTGCCATAGTTATAAACAGAAAATATCGTCAGCAAGTTTTTTTTTTCAGTAATTTTTAAATTTATTACCTACATTCTTCTATAACATATTTTAACCTTACTATGAGTGTTATTAGTATTTCTTTAATATATTTATTTTAATGCATGTCAAGCAATACATGATGAATATTTATATAATTCCGAGGCTGCGTTTTAAATAAAACTACTATACTTTTTTCATTATGCATAATTCAGAAAGGGTCTACGCCGTCTCTACGACGCGACGGTCCTAGAAGGCTACGAAAGTGTTCATACATTCATTAAAGCGTATGATAAATTCACAGCTGAATATAAGCTTTCTTTATATATTGCTTTATAGGATATTTTCCATAGTTGACACGCTTGGCAAGTGGGTTGGCAAACAGTTTTTTATTATGTTGAGTTGTTATCAGAAACACGCTGCTGCGCATTTCCTGTTTAATTTCCCTACGTCGCCTCTTACTAATTGGTTAATATTGGTATGTGGACTCTTACGCTGTAAATACACAATAGTAAGAAAGCATTGAAACTTAATTGTGATGAAATATTATATTGAATATTGCATTGAATGTTAAAATACACTACAGAATAATAGGCCACCTATTATTCTACCTACGAGTTCGTCTGGGTGGGTAATAATCCCTTACGAATTTTTACCGTCAAATAGTAATTATACCATCAATTCGTAGTACACGAATTACTGTATCCCAGTCTGAAGGCTATAGGGAGCCAGTATAGTAACAGTCTGTCAGGTGTCCATCTACTCCACAGAGGTGATAATACGAGTACCATTATACCCTTTTTTATTTTATGTTAGCTGCAGGTGTACATCCATGAGAACTACAAAGGTGAACACTATATATGTATAAACTGTATAAAGGTGTTTGTTGACTGCAGTTGTCACTTATCATCACGTTTAAGTCCAAAGTTCATTTGCCTTTTAAGTTTTATAAAAACATTTCAAATGTTAATTTGATTTGAATGCGTTGTTAAGTGCTTATAAATCAAATTAATCATCAATATATCATAAACAAACAAGTTATGGTTATAGCTTTCAACGGTCTATTTTCCGTAGTTCTACGTCTAATGTGCATATTTACGTGGCGGCAGGAATGTTGTACTTATTCGAGTCATGAAATTTTCTCGAAAATATTAAGCAATACCTTGATATCTCAATATACTGGCGACCTCGAAGATCGATCTGGATAAGCCGAGATATTTAGTGTGACACACCATTTGTATTTGGGCCGTCATTTCTTTAATACGAACATGGCTTGCTTTGCTTTATAATTAATGTAATTTAAAATGATCTAAATATTATTTATAAACAAGGACAGAATGAATATGCTGAAGTGAGAAATGCTAAATATAATAGTAGTAATTTTAGTGTTTTTGCTGTTTAAAAATAATAGTAATGATATGAGTATTAACATTACTTATTCCCTTTAAACATTCCTAGTAATCTTAAATTATTTTGTTAGGAGTAGTTCATGATAGTAATGGAAGGACGAAATCGAACCCACGACCTTTTGAACAGTAGTCCGTTCCCTGTTATGAGACTACTATTGGTTTTTATTCTCAAAAAAGTATATTATTTATTTATTTATTTAACAAAGACTCTTTTTATATATATATATATGACATTATCGCGAAACGTACACATTTTCATTATTTCTGATATGTGCATATGAATTATAATTGTATAGTATGAAAGAATCGTCGTAACGCAGAAGGTTAGCACTGTCCATAAATTACACAGTACGCAAGCGACCTTGGTTCGATTCCCATCGAAACCAATCATAATAATTGATTGGTTTCGGTGGGAATCGAACCAAGTGCTAATTCACCAAGTGCTTAAAAACATCGTGAGGAAACCTGCGTGTCTGAGATTTCCCGGACTGAGATTTCGTGGATATGTAAAGTCTGTCAATACGCAATGTTGCAAAGCAGCGGACTAATTGCACCAAAAACATTTATGTAATAAAAGAAGGCCTGTATCCAGAAGGGAAATGTATATAACCTATTAAAGCATTCGGTATATTTGGTATTCTAATGTTTTTAAACTTTAACAATCTTTAAATCTATATGCGAAATACCACTGACTCACTGACTCATCACGAGTTCTCTAAAACTATACACCCGTTTGACTTGAAATTAAGCATAATAACTCATTTCACAACGTAGACGCTCAATAAGAACGAATTCAACGAATATCCCATCAAAAATATTTTTTCATATTTTACACATATATATTTTTCATATTTTATACAATCGCAATTGTCGTCACTTGATGAAACACCAGCTTCTTTTTTGTGAACCGCTCGATTTTTATTTTTAGTATAATAATAATTAATAATAAATATTATAAAACACGTTTTAACGTTTTCCAAATAACAAAAAATATAATATTTATGTACCTATTCACGTGGACAGCCACGCTGTAGCTATATTATGGTTGTAGCATGAATGGGTCGGTTCGACCGGCGAAGAATCACGCTTCACAGAAAACCAGCGTAAAATAGCAGCTTAATCCTGCTGTGTTTCGTATGGTGAGTGTAGAGAACCAGAGACCCATTTTACTGGGATCTAGGTATTCCATCTTAGTCCTCAGGGTTGACAACGCATCTGCATTTTGATTCGTAATCGATTGTAAATGTCTATGGGCCACAGCAACCACTTACCATCAGGTGGACTGTGTGCTCGTTTCTTACCATTATCCTATAAAAAAAAACTTTTATTTTTATAACTCAGACTTGGAAAATTGCTCAATGGTCCCCGCGAATGTCGACCGAAATCGTGATTAATGTTTTCACTATCTGCTCCAGAAAATGTGTAGAAAATGTTGAATCGGTAAAAAACTTCAGGAAAAACACCGTTCTTACCGACAAATCGTCGCTGAAATATATATCTGAGAAGAAATATTACATTATTAGAGTTTGAATAAAACTTAACCAACACTCATAAGGTGTTGGACACTTTTTATGAATAGGAATCATTCGGAGTTTGTACCATCCACTTACCTATTTTTATCACCAGATTACTGTGCCTACATAACTGTGTTTGGATCTGAAGTGTAAAGAGAACCATTATGGTTACATATTATGATTACACGATGTGAGATATTCCATCTTGTCCCTCAGATGTGACAAAGTACCTGTAGTTCTCCTTGGTTACTGTTGATGTACATGGACCACAGTATCCACTAACCATCGGGTGGACTGTAAGTTGTTACTTCAGTTTTATAAGAAACGACACGAATTGATCGTGGGCTGTGATGATCTTAGTGAGAATTTTTGTAAGTTGTTTCTGTGACCCATAGACATCTACATCTATCCTCGTTTGCGAATCAAAATGCAGATGCGTTGTCAGCCTTGAGGTCTAAGATGGAATGCCTCTTTTCCAGTAAAAAGGGTCTCCGGTACTCTACACTCACCATACGAAACACAGCAGCATTTAGCTGCTGAGAGAACTTTGACGCTGGTATTCTGTGAGAGCGTGGTCCTTCCCCAGTCGAGCCGACCCATTCGTGCTACAACCATACAATTAATAAAGCTGCAGCATGGCTCTACGACGTAAAAACGTAAAAGGAATGTTCATAGTCATGAAATTATTAATATTAAAAGCAACCGTAGCCTTGTGGTTACGGACCATGAAACTAAGAGATCGTAATTTTAACTAATGTCGTGAACCACTCCTAACACTTTCATTTTAAATGTACCTTTTTGTTACACAAAAAAAAAAATAATTGGTTAAAAGTAACACGAGTAGTATTAATATCACTAATGGTATATTTTCTTGAAAAAAGTAAATAAATACAATGTATTGTCATCGGTTCTTAATTCGCCTTAATAATTGTAGATAAGTCAGACGACTGAACTTGGAATAGTAAATTATGACATTTATGCATATATACACAACCTCATATAGGTCAAACTATTTATTACTAGTTTGTCCTATATGAGGTGTGTTAATTGGAAAACGAGTTTATAAACCCATCGCTATTGGACTTATTATCTATTTCATCTATAGCTTACCAATAAAGTACCGTGTAGGGGCAGCATAAGTGAATACATCACTTCCATTTCGTCCCTTGGGTGTCGTAAGCGTATGCGATGGAAATAAAAACAAACAAACTGGAAATAAAAAGAAAAAAACTCTCACGCCTAATACTCAGAGGAGCTAATAATTATATAACTTAACTATTTACCATTTACCGGCAAAACTTCATTGCCTCCAATAGAAACCACATCCATTTTATAAAGTTACAAGTAAGTGAGTTATAAGAGAGTTACAGCCTTAATAGGTCCCACTGTTGAGCATAGATTTACTCTCATCTTTGAGAGCGTTTAGGCAAACGAAATGTCCGCCGCATGTGTATTCCGCAATATAAATTAGGCATGTTTCACATGCCGTAAGATTTTTTTAATTTTGTGACTCACAGTGTTTTATTTATAGCTTAGCACTTGAAAAACTAATTCTCAAAATTGCAACTAACAATTTCTTAAACAAAAACAATCTGTTAAAAAATTATCAAACGCGGGTTGCTCCCGTACGGCGAAATTAACAGCGAGTGCCTCTGAGCTTTTCGTAACACGGCTAATCATTAAATACTTAACAAGCATTTTATAAGCCATAATATGTTAAATATCTAAACTAGCGGCGGAGATCAGTCAAGAGCGAAAGACCCATGTTAAGTATTGCTTGATTGATTGATGCAGTGAAATGCAGATGGCAGTTAAATATAGAAATAAACCCACAAAAGGATAGTTGGATAAGTTGTGAGATAAAATGATCAATAAAATAAAAATATCGAATAATAAAATCGGAAAATAAGACACTGATAGCTCGACTATCTGTAGCTTATAAGAATTATGAAATGAAATGAAATGAATTTTAATCAATATATAATTTATAGTGGAATGGAAAGTGAAACTTTCTGAATTATGCATAATGAAAAAAGTATAGTAGTTTTATTTACAACGTAGCCTCGGAATTATATAAATATTCATCATGTATTGCTTGACATGCATTAAAATAAATATATTAAGGAAATAGGTACTAATAATACTCATAGTAAGATTAAAATATGTTATAGGATAATATAGGTGATAAATTTAAAAATTATTGAAAAAAAAAACTTGCTGACGATATTGTCTGTTTATAACTATGGCAAGCTGGATCGCATAGGTACACGAACACGAAGTAAAGCTTTCTAACATTATAGACAATAATAGTTCGAATCCATTCCAAAGCCATTAATTGGGAGCATTACTTAAGTAATGTACCGTGCTTTTTAAATATTTGTTTATACGAATTATCAAAAACTATTAGTCCAAATACAAATAAATTAAAACCATACATAATTTTTTGTGTGTAAAGACAATTGAATAGGGAAAATTCACAAAACATTAATTTTTACGTGGTAGAGTCTAGATAAACTATTGCATAGCCGTAAGATCTTACTTAATTTAACTATGGTGGATAATATAAACAACAATTAAATACTGTTTTGCAATTAGGCAGCCGTGGTATCTCAAGAACTAAGCACTAGCTGTAAACTTTGCAGTACCCAAGTAACATGGGTTCGAGCCCGCCGGCATCAAAAAAATCGATGAAAAATGATGTGACACCCACCAACACGCATTTTCTTTCCCTAAAGCTCTCCTAGAAATAGGAGGAGACGGATAGATGCCCATCTTTAAAATATATTAAGTGGAACTTTGCCTTTACGTTAAAAATTAGGGATAGAAATAAAAAGTAAAGGTTTTCTGGTTTGCTGCCTTTATGTTACCCTGTTTTATAAGTGGTAGAGACACGCTTCTGCTATGTTGTGATTGTAGCACAAAAAAGTCGGCTCGACCGGGGTAGGACCACTCACACAATACCAGTGTAAAATGGCATCTTATTGCTGCTGTGTTTTGTATGAGGAGTGTAGAGAACCAGAGACCCTTTTTGCTGGAAACGAGTCATTGTATAACATATATTGTCCTCAAGGGGTGACAACGCATTGGCATTTAAATCTTAATCGGGGGCAAATGTAGATGTCTATGAGGCACAGTGTCAACTTATCATCAGAAGGACTGTGTGCTTATTTGTCACCATGATTCTAATCGGGGGCAAATGTAGATGTCTATGAGGCACAGTGTCAACTTATCATCAGAAGGACTGTGTGCTTATTTGTCACCATGATTCTATTAAAAATAAATAACAAAATGAAACTCGAAATAACAAGGTATCATTAACTTAAGCCGTTGTCCTCATGAACCCGAAAGAACGTAACAGTATTTTTGCGTAAAAATATATCTCTGTATTCGGCGACGAAGCCGCTGGATTTCGGTTTTACTCTGCTTAGGGGATATTTATGATCAGGCAGTTAAAATTTGATGCAGTCCTATATACATATAATATAACATCAACAACATCATTATGTATTTATAGATGAAAATTATTTATAAATTACGAAAATATATTTTATTTATACACCCTCAAACAACTTCCTAGGTAACAATCTCCATCTGGTGATTAATACTGAAATTAAAGAGTTCAGTTGAATTTTATCAGAATGACGAGTACAAACTCTTTTACAAAATAAACAACTAGATGGCGTTTTTAAATAAAAATACATCTAAATAACTAGATGACGCTTTTAAAGTATTTTTTAAAGTTAAATAAGATTACATGTATTTAGTACGATCAGTAATAGAATTTTGTTAAACCCGAAAATTAAAACGTTTATTAAAATAATTTTTTGTGCGTTGTGATGGAATAATTTTTTGCTAACCAGATACGTTTTCACCTGTTTGCATATGAGCAACACCGATATATTTAAAATATAATGTTGTATCTTGCTTTAAGAGATAATATCATGAATATTGAATTAGTTCTTATTTTGCGTCATTACATGCAGTATTATTAAGAACTTCCGATGATATAAGACAGTATATTCTAATTTCTGAAAATTAATGTTTCAAGGTTTAAAATTTTCAAGGTTTTTACGGTTAGATTCAATCTCGTATAGCAAATATTTTGGTCGATAAACATTTGAAAACAAAAAAAAAACATGTAAGTATAAATCTATACAAAACATAATCATCGATGACGTTATTCACAAGGAAATAACTTATAAATTACGAAAATGTATTTTATTAACACATCTATAAACAACTTGATGGGTAAAAGTCTCCCTCTGATGAATACCGCTGAAACTTACGAGTTAAGCTAAATTTAAGCAGAATGACGAGTGCAAACTTTTTTACAAAAGAAATTACTAGATGGCGCTATTAGAGGATCTTAAAATACATATCAATAACTAGATGGCGCTTCGAAAGCATTCTTAAAAGTTAAATAAGTTTTTTTTTCATGATTTACTGTATCTGTAATAGAATTTTTCAAGCCTGAAAATGAAAACGGTTATTAAAAAAAGCCAAAAAAAGAAAGCTCAATTTAACAAAGTATAAACGTGTAAGGGGGTTACGGAATATTCTTTCGCTAACCAGATGTCGCTGTTTGCGAATGAGCAACATCGATGTGTTAAAATATTGTTCAAATATGAAATCATAATATTATAATGCTTAAGAGACAATATCATGAACATTATATTCGTTCTTATTTTGCGTCAATACATGCAGTATTACCAAGAATTACCGCTAATTTAAGATAGTAGATTCTAATTTCTGAAAATTAATTTTTCAAGGTATAAAATTTCCAAAGTTTTTACGATTAGATTCAATCTCGTATAAGTAGCAAATACTTTGGTCGATAAACATTTGACAACGAAAACACCATGTATAAATCTATACAAAACTTAATAATCGATGTCGTTATTTACAAGGAAATAAGCCAAAATGGCTTTCGAAATTTACTGATAGACCTTTTTTTGTTAAGAGTAGACACGAGTCGCGTTGTAAAATCAATAACTTATCGATGTCATCGAAAATGCATTAACAATGTTCCTTTAAAAATCTCTAGTGATTGTGACAGTAATGAATAAAACTCAGCTCAGAAAGTCAATATTTTTCAACAAATATTTTTTTTACATAATAATAATAATGTCCTCCAGACCGAATTTCGGTCACGGCGGCCTGCCTCAACGGAGGCTAGCCATCGGCGCAGGACAGGATTATAGTGCCCAAGTGTATGCGCAAGCACAGGTGCACTCTTTATTCCCTTATTCTCATAATCCGATGGGACGGTGAACCGACACGACCGGAGAGAGATCAGGCGCAGGACCAACGGCTTAAGACGCTACCCTGACCAAAACCTGGCAAAAGTGCGTTTTTCAGACTCTATTATCTCATTAGTTATGAAAAATAAACTACATCTAAAAGTACATTATTAATGTTCGATATCTTATCATCGCATTCCACGTTCTAATTTATTTTTATGTGCTATAAATACATTTAAAATCAACTTTTAAAAAAATGACTAAAATTCTTGATTACATGCATCTGTTGCTAAACGCAACGCTCTAATCATTTGAAGATAACACTAATGGATAGATAATGAAAAAAATCTATATTCTCCACGTTTTATTTAAATTTTTAAGTTCGTTTTTTCTCTTTTAATTGAAATAATTCCGAAAATTGTGTGACTTCTATGATAAAGGGGCGTGCGCAGACTGCGGGCGGCACATTCCGTCTGTGGCATCGCTTCCGAGCGGTTGCATCCAGGTAGTCCGCGCTTTCGTTCCTGTACGGTTGTGCTCCCCGCTCTCGCGCCCCCCGCTGTCCCGCTCGCGCTGTACAGCGCCGACGCAGTGCTCAGTCCGCCGGCGGCACCGCTCTCGGACGGTCGCTTCCTGGTGGTCCGTGCTCCCGTACAGTACGGTAGTGCTGTCGCGCTCTCACGCGCCTCCGCTGTCCTGCTCACGCGGAACAGCGTCGACGCTGCCGGTGAGTCACTTTCTCGCTACAGCTCTTGCCCCCCCTGTCTTCGGGCAGGGAGGTCTGACTGACTTCCGCTTTTCATTTTCATTTTCATTTTTCATTTTCACTTGTCATTTCATTTTCATTATCATTTTTTTTTGTACTGTCTCCTTTATTTTCTTGTGTTCTTGTTATTCTTGTATTACGTGTATAGTGTGTCGTAGTACGTCTCGCGATCTAGTCCCTGTTCTACCGAGAACAGGGACCCGTCCTCATCTTTATTTTTTACATAGCTCAGCTTGCTTACTGACCCAAAATGGCCACACCCAGTTTCACTGAGTCCCTCGCCGCCCTCATTAACCAATTCGGTTTAAATGGCAATGAGACGGTCCTCGCCGCCATCGCCACCATCGCCGCCCAGGCTTCCCTCCCTGCCCCTCAGGCACACCATCCGCCGCCGGTAATTGCATCTTACCTCGAAACGAGGAACTCTTTTGCCCCGCTCGAATCTGCCCCCCTAGAAATGGAGTACGCATGCTCCGAGTCCTCGGCGCCGTCCACCCGGAAGAGGCGCGCCACTAATACAGGCTCCGGTTCATCGGATTCCTCTGACTCCGACGGAACCGGGGAGTCCACATTCACTGCCGTCAACTCCAAGCGCAACGGAAAGCGCGCCGCGATAAAACGCACCCCGTCTATCTCAGCGGCCCCTGCCGTTCCTCCAACTTCCGCAGCCCCCGCCGCTGCCGCCATCCCGCTCATGTCCCTTGACATCCCAACTCCATCTAAACCTTTCTCTCGATGTGCTTGCTAAGAAGCAAGTCCCGCCCCCCTGTCTTCCTAAGAGACAAGGCCAGATTCACCAAACTGTCGAAAACCTGCTACGACGCAGGAATTAAGTACGACAATGCTGTCAACCTCGGGGAGGCTATCAAAATCATCCCCAGCTCGATCGAGGATTTCCGAAAACTCACCAGGCTTTTCACAGCCGAACGAGTCTCCTACCACACCTACGCTCTCCCGGAAGAGCGTAAAGTCAGGGCCGTCATCCGAGGCGTCCCCTTCGAGTTCTCGAACGAGGAAATACTTGAGGACCTTAAGTCCCAAGGCTTTCCCGTCGAAGCCGTGCACAAAATGCACAACAGAACGGGCAAGAGATACAACCTTGCCCTAGTAATCCTATCAAACGTGCCGGAGGCTAATGCCATCTTCCGGCAGGTACGCACAGTGTGTGGCCTGTCAAGGGTGAAGGTAGAGCCCCCACATAGGCCCGGTTTTCCGGCGCAGTGCCACCGCTGCCAACTTTATGGTCACGCGGCGGCCAACTGCTCCGCCCCACCCAGGT
Source organism: Parnassius apollo (assembly GCA_907164705.1). Lineage (NCBI taxonomy): Eukaryota > Metazoa > Arthropoda > Insecta > Lepidoptera > Papilionidae > Parnassius > Parnassius apollo. The sequence continues at coordinate 2,569,546 of CAJQZP010001707.1, forward strand.
GCGTTAAGTGCCTAGACCCCCACAACACGAAAGATTGTCCCCGGCCCAAAGACGCCGAATCCCCGCCCGCTTGTGTCCTGTGCAACCAGACAGGACACCCGGCTAATTACAAGGGTTGCCCACGCGCACCTCAACCTCGCCCCAGTAGGCAAGCTCCACCGCCGATGAATGACCGCTCATTCCCGGCCCTCCAACAACGGCCCCGTCAGGGCCTTTTCAGCCCACCCAGGGCTTCTCTCGACCCTCTCAGGGTCCCCCTAGGCCCCCCTCAGGGCATAATTCGGCCCCCTCCGGGCTTCTCCAAGCCAATGCAGCCTCCAGTCTTTCCCTGGGGGCCCAAAAAGGCAGACCCACCGCGGACAACCTCGTACGCTCATGAAGCAGAGCCCACAATCGACGACTACAACACGCTATATTCCGCTATTAGGAATATCGATGTTAGGGAAATAACAGTAGTATCACGCAAACTGCGCGCGGCCAAGTCCCCCCAAGAACGACTCCTCGTTCTTGCGGAGCCCAATAACCTTTTGTTAGCGTTGTAAGTTAGGTTAACTTAATTAACTTAACTTCAATGACTGAGCGAATTAACCTACCTAGATCTCACGGTCGTATCAAACCTAAGGGTTTATCGCTTGTATCTTTTAATATTCGCGGCTTGCGAAATAACCTCCCAGAGCTCAAGCTCTTTCTTCGGAATCGTGAAGTCGATTTCCTCCTCCTACAGGAAACTAATCTCAAAGCTAAGGACACTAGAGGCCTTTCTATTAAAAACTTCTCTCTTCTTCGTAACGACAGACCCGACCGCCGAGGCGGCGGAACGGCCATCTATTACAAGAAGACACTTCATTGCTCGCCCATTTCTACTCCGCAGCTTACCAACATGGAAGCCACGGTATGCAGGCTAGCTATGACTGGACATCAGTCCATCCTCATAGCCTCCTGTTACATCCCTTCAGGAACCTATCCCCTCAAAAAGGATTTTGAGGCCATTTTATCTTTAGGCAATTCAGTCATTATGTTTGGAGATTTTAACTCCAAGCATACTGAATGGACATGCCGCACTACGTCCCCCTAGTGGCAAGATACTGCTCGATATCACGCAGTCTCTTGATATTACCGTCCATAGTCCTCTCGGTGTTACTCACTTTCCCGATAACACCGATCACGCCCCCCGATGTGTTAGATTTTGCGTTACTCCAAGGAGTTTCTCTCAACCTCGGAGCAATCGAGACACTAGACGATCTAGGATCAGATCACCGACCGGTCTCCCTCATTCTTGGCCATCAGCCACCTCCCCCAACACACACGACCCACAACCCCAAACCTTCACTAACTGGAAGGGATTCAAGGAGTCCCTAGCTAAAGCTTTGGACTCACAGGACTCTACCATCTCCCTACCGTCGGACTTAGATAGTCCCGAAAAAATCGACACCGCGGTCGACTCACTCTCCACCCTTATTAAATCCTCCCTTAAGGAGAACGAAAGGGTCGTCCCGGTTGCTAACAATAGTGGGCTTCCCCTACATATTAGCAACCTATTAAAAGCCAAAAAAGCTGCTTTCCGGAGAGCAGCAAAATATCCCACCCCCGAATATAGGCGCGCGGCCAATCGTCTTCAACGAGAACTCCGCTTCCGCCTCTCTGTATTTCGAGACCTCGAAAAGAGTAAGCTCATGGAGAATATCTCTCCATCTCACACAGCGTACTATCAGATGGCTAGAGCCCTCCGCATAGACGCTATCACCCACACTCCCCCTCTCTCCCGTCCCGACGGCACGGTTGCCTTCGAGGACGAGGAAAAGGCTGAGTGCTTTGCAGATAGCATTGCCGCTCAATGCTCTCCCAGTTCTCAACCCGTCGACCCCTCACACGTCCAGGCAGTGGAGGATGAGGTCCGCCGCCGGAACTCACCCCCCACGGCCTCCGAACCTATCTCTGTGTCCAATGATGAGATCTCATCCCTCATCAAAGGACTTAAGCCTAAAAAGGCTCCGGGCGCGGATGGCATCTCCAACCAAGCCCTAAAACACTTTCCCGAGCAGGTGTTAACCTTTTTTATCTATTATCTTCAACGCCTGCTTCAACCTTAGTTATTTTCCCACTACGAGGAAAGAGGCTACTGTGATTGGAATTCCCAAGCCAGGCAAGCCTCTCAACCTCCCCCTCCAGCCATCGCCCCATTAGCCTCCTCAAGGCAATGGGCAAGCTCTTCGAAAGAGTCATCCAAATTCGTATGAGGCGCTATCTGTTTCCCACAGACGGCGACCCTCTTATCATTCCCCATCAATTCGGCTTCCGAGCCAAACACTCATGTCCCCAACAAGTTCACCGCATTGTGGAATATATCCTCAGCGGTTTCTATCCTCGTCGTCATAAGACCATCGCGGTCTTTTTCGATATAGCCAAAGCTTTCGATAGAGTCTGGCACACAGGCCTCATCTACAAGCTCTATAAAATAGGTCTCCCCGATCGTCTAGTTCGTCTCGTGGCCTCCTATTTAAAACATCGTACCTTTCGTTTCAGACACGAAGGCACGCTTTCTTCACAGCGAACTATCAAGGCTGGTGTCCCTCAGGGCTCAGTACTTGCTCCTCTGCTGTACATCCTGTTCACCAACGACATTCCCATCCCGTCGAAAGGTGTTCAACTCTCCCTCTTTGCAGATGACACTGCCATCTACTGCAAAGGCTGCTGCACTACCCCTTATACGGAACAAGATCCAAAAGTCAGTTGATGACCTAGGAGCTTGGTTCAAAAAATGGCGCATCGATGTGAACCCGGAGAAGAGCTCCGCCGTCCACTTCGATTATAAACGACGCCGTCTCAAAAACACTCCACCAATACGTATGCTAGGGACCCCTGTCCCCTGGCATACGTCCGCCAAATATTTAGGTGTCACTCTAGACACAGGGCTCACTTTCAAGCCCCACGTCAAAAGAGTAACCCGTCACGCACGGTTTTATCTGAGTAGGCTCAACAGTATGTTGGGCCGACACAGTAAAATGTCCCTTCGAAACAAGCGTACCCTCTACAAGGTATGTATACGACCAGTCATGTCCTACGCAGGCCCCGTCTTTGCCCACGCAAACCCTAACATTTTAAATGAACTCCAAATAGTTCAGAACCTCTTCTGTCGTCGAGCTGTGAACGCACCGTGGTACGTCCGCAATGCCGACCTTCATCGGGACTTAGAGCTCCCAACAATTCAACAATTTCTTAAAAAACTCTCTGAGAACTTCTTCAAAGCCTCAGAGTCGCACCCAAACCATTTAATTCGTGAGGCAGCTTCTTATGCAGCCCCACCCCCCTCTCGCTATCGTGTCCGCAGGCCGAGAAACTCTCTCTCGGACCCGCCTAATAAACTTTCAAACGACCTGAACTGTCTCCTGGCGGCTCAGGTCAACTCTAATTAAATAAAATTATTGTAATATCTAACATTAATTTGCCTTCGTAGGCACTCCCTCAGCGGCACTTAGCCGCCTGCGCCCTCTTTTCCCAAAAGAGGGTCGCTCATGATAAGGCACAATAGAGCTTAATCAGCCGGTTGCCTGTCCCCAAAGGTGGTTTTTAGAGGGTATCACTTAGGGTCCCCGGTAGGACAGTGAGCCCCTCATAACCACGATAGACCGGCTATCGTGGTATGCGTAATGCATTTTCCGCCTCCCTACGTATAGGGTAGCCCTTTAATTGCTTCGGGCGCAAAAAAAAAAAAAAAAAGTGCAGGCGGCATTACGCTGAATGCGTTCATACGAGGTGGCCGCGTCGCTGGTTGCCGCGTTTCGAATTTCGCCGCAAACATAATATTATTTGAGTACCTACCAACCGATGCGCTTACGTCACGGTATATTGTAACTCGGCCGTATCTTAGAAATAAATATTACAGCCGTGCGGTACGTAAACATGCGATAGGGCTGCTGCCTCAAGTATTTTTACATTTGCCCATTGATTTATGTGTTTTATAACTCAATGCATTTTCCTACTTTGTGTTTCCATTTAGTTTTATGATTGTACTTAAATATACTTTTTTTATATAAACAAATATAATAGGTACTTTGTGAATTGAATAGGAAGTGTTCAATAAAAATGCGTGTCGTTTTATGATTGGTAGATTTAATTAAAAAACCATGTTTATGTTTGAATAACAAATCGGTCTTATAAATTTGCGGCCGAAAAATATTTGCGCCTCGGCTGAGACGTACGAAATGCTTTATTATTAAAATTTTAAATATAAAAAATCTGCATTATAATATAAAGCTTAAAAATTGTTTTGGGAAACATGGACAAGTTGGAGTAAAGGAATATCTTTTACTTGGTTATAGATACCTGCAGCTATTTTACAATTTATATGTTTGGTTTTAAATGAAGTTTGGATTTATTATTTTTTTATTTCTATTCTATTTTCTGAAAGGGTCCTAGGAAAGGAATTATCCACCGCGCTGCCCCACTGCGTGTTGGCGAACTTTGCATGTCTTCGAAATATTACTTTTCTTATTTCTCAGACATGCAGGTTTCCTCACAATGTTTTCCTTCACCACTGAGCACGTGGTAAATCAACACTTAAAGTTGCAATTACAATATTATTGGTGCCGGCGGGGATCGAACCCGGTTTGCTCGCACACTGTGAAAATTTTAGCAAGCGCTAACCATCTGAGCTACCACGGCTCCTCTCCTCTCGAGCTAGAGACTTTATTTTATTTATCGTCAGGCCTGTTGGTCTAGTGGTTAGTGACCCTGACTGCTATGCCGTAGGTCGTGGGTTCGATCCACCCAGGACAAATGTTTGTGTGATGATTTATCTATAATATTTATGTATTTAGAAATATATAAGTATGTTTGTCAGTTGTCTAGTAACCATAACACAAGCTCTGCTTAGCTTGGGACTAGATGGCGTTGTGTGATATTTGTGGAATATTATTATTATTATATTATTATTGTTGGGGTATCTGTATAGTTTTCTCATCTGGTTGGTTTTTATAAATATAAATTAAAATGAAAAGATAAATATACATAAATATCAATAAAATAAAATAAATACAAAAAATATACAAATAAATAAAGATCCAACCATATTAAATAAAAAATAGTCTCCTATCTTTCTCTCTATGTTTTGATCTCCTAAACGAGTTTGAGTTGGTAAAATCAAGGCAAACTTAGGGTAGGGTTGACAATTATTATTTTGATAATAAAACTAGTGAAATTCCGCGGTTTTATATGTGCAAGCGTGAACGTAGTTAGAACATAATATAACCTTTATATTTTACATAAATATCTAAAAAAACTTATTATTTTAATATTTTACTAAGTACCTATAAAATTAACAAGTTTATTGCATTTTTATTTGAGTAATTTTTTATGCAATTTCTTTATCTACGTCTATTTTTAGGAACCTTTATTTAGTCTGAATCATACATAACACTATATTACTGATTTACTTACTAATACGTAGTTTTTTTTGCAGTTACAAATATCTTGTGAGGTTGAAAAAGGTAGTAATGGAAAAATAATAAGAATAATAATAATTGACGTCAACAACCACTTTTCATATCATGGTCCATTAGGTTGCAGCTTCACCGAACCACAACTTATAATAATAATAATAACAATAATAATATAATATTATTTTGTATTTATTTTATTTTATTGATATTAATGTATATTTATCTTTTCATTTTAATTTATAATTTTTATATATTTAAATATTTATATAACCGAACCAGATGAGAAAATTATACGGCTCCAATGATTTTAGCGACGAACGCTTGGATTTATTTTTAGAAAATGTCCTTTTGTCCATGTTTTCAGGCAATAAAAAAACTGCTACAATATAAGATGGTAAATTTCGACTAATCGTTAACGGTCGTTATAGCTCAGGTGGTATGTCGGTCGGTCGTGATATCGGAGGTCCCGCTTTTTTTTTCCTTTTTTTTTCAAGTTCCCTTCTTTTGTGAGAAAATTTATTATTTCAAACCCTTTTTTTTTAGTAATTTTTAAAAATACGAAAATTTTAATTTTGAAAATTTAAAAAAATATCTATTTAGTTACTAATGCTATATTTATTATTCTAATAATTACCTACCCAGTAGGTAAATATTAAAATAATAAATGTAGCATTATAAACAGTAAATCTCCCTCAAACTCAATTTACTAATATTGCTCCTAAATAAGGAATAGCAGATAAAAGATTAGTAGGTAATAACTATTGCTCCTCAAAATTATATTTGACCTCAAGGTAAAACATATCCTAAAATTCAGTAGCTAAATAAAATAATAATAACTACTATTCAAGTATATTTTCAATATGTAAGTAAATGAAAATAACAAAAATGAAGCACCATTAGCATGTAAAGTTCGAATCCATAATTAATATTTCGATAAATATTATAATTTACACTATAAAAAGCTAATTCAATATTAGCAGTATAGTATATAGTTAAAAATAATCAAAATAGTCATTTTTATTAATTAGATAATATATTAGAATACATAATTCTAATATAATGCAACTAATATACCGAATAAAGAAAATTAAAATACATTTATCATTGTACGCCGTGTCTATTTCCATAGAAGAGTTCATTGACATTGAAAAAATAATACTACGTTCGTAGCAGTAGGTGGCGTCTTTTGGCGATTTCTTACGCGATATATTGTAGCGAGCGTCGACAGACCAAACGCTCAAGGTCGTTCGCTGGAGGTAGCGCCTTAAGACGAGCTCTTAGCACGATTTCAAATTCGTTTTTCACCCGCGCGTCCCGCAGTGGGCGGAGCGCAACCGGCTGTCGGAGAGCGCCGCGTGAACACAGTATGCGCAAAGCAAGCAGACAATTCACCTCCAAACAAAAACTTTTCCGTGAGGTTTACTGTTCTCAACACCACTAGGTATTAGTAATCATATTTTGAGAACCTACTCACTAAAATCAAAACTGTTTACAATATAGTTAGTCTGGACATCAACTACATTTTAATTATCAATATTTTTTTAAAGTCAGTTTTATGATATGAGCAGGTAGGTACTTAGTCTACTATTTACATACATAAACATTTAAAACGCCACCTCACAAATTCTAAAAAAAACCAAGCTTCGTTTGCAAAATAGCTAAAATAAGAGAAAAAGAATAGTTTCAAATAAAACCATTAGAGAATTCAAATTTATTTTACTGTTTTCTATTACCTTACCTCCGGAATTGATGGAGTGACCTGAAGGTGTACTTTGGTAATCGGTATTGGAACAGGTCGCCGAGTACGACTAGGTGGGCCGAGTTTGGGCTCGTTTTGTTAGGTATGACGAGCCCTTACCTCCGGACTTGATGGAGTGACCTGAAGGTGTACTTTGGTAATCGGCATTGGAACAGGTCGCCGAGTACCACTAGGTGGGCCGAGTTTGGGCTCGTTTTGTTAGATATGACGAGCCCTTACCCGGACCGGCTGAAGGTGTACTTTGGTAATCGGCATTGGAACAGGTCGCCGAGTACTAGTACTAGTACTAGTACTAGTACTAGTACTAGTAGTAGAGTAGAGTAAGGGCTCGTCATACCTAACAAAACGAGCCCAACCTCGACACACCTAATAGTACTCGGCGACCTGTTCCAATGCCGATTACCAAAGTACACCTTCAGGTCACTCCATCAAGTCCGGAGGTAAGGGCTCGTCATACCTAACAAAACGAGCCCAAACTCGGCACACCTAGTAGTACTCGGCGACCTGTTCCAATACCGATTACCAAAGTACACCTTCAGGTCACTCCGTCAATTCCGGAGGTAAGGGCTCGTCATATCTAATAAAACGAGCCCAAACTCGGCATACCTAGTAGTACTCGGCGACCTGTTCCAATGCCGATTACCAAAGTACACCTTCAGGTCACTCCGTCAAGTCCGGAGGTAAGAGCTCGTCATACTTAACAAAACGAGCCCAAACTCGGCCCACCTAGTAGTACTCGGCGACCTGTTCCAATACCGATTACCAAAGTACACCTTCAGGTCACTCCATCAAGTCCGGAGGTAAGGGCTCGTCATACCTAACAAAACGAGCCCAAACTCGGCCCACCTAGTAGTACTCGGCGACGAGTTCCAATAGCGATTACCAAAGTACACCATTCAGGTCACTCCGTCAAGTCCGGAGGTAAGGGCTCGTCATACCTAACAAAACGAGCCCAAACTCGGCACACCTAGTAGTACTCGGCGACCTGTTCCAATGCCGATTACCAAAGTACACCTTCAGGTCACTCCGTCAAGTCCGTAGGTAAGAGCTCGTCATACTTAACAAAACGAGCCCAAACTCGGCACACCTAGTAGTACTCGGCGACCTGTTCCAATGCCGATTACCAAAGTACACCTTCAGGTCACTCCGTCAAGTCCGGAGGTAAGAGCTCGTCATACTTAAGAAAACGAGCCCAAACTCGGCACACCTAGTAGTACTCGGCGACCTGTTCCAATGCCGATTACCAAAGTACACCTTCAGGTCACTCCGTCAAGTCCGGAGGTAAGAGCTCGTCATACTTAAGAAAACGAGCCCAAACTCAGCCCACCTAGTAGTACTCGGCGACCTGTTCCAATACCGATTACCAAAGTACACCTTCAGGTCACTCCATCAAGTCCGGAGGTAAGGACTCGTCATACCTAACAAAACGAGCCCAAACTCGGCCCACCTAGTAGTACTCGGCGACCAGTTCCAATAGCGATTACCAAAGTACACCTTCAGGTCACTCCGTCAAGTCCGGAGGTAAGGGCTCGTCATACCTAACAAAACGAGCCCAAACTCGGCCCACCTATTAGTACTCGGCGACCTGTTCCAATGCCGATTACCAAAGTGCACCTTCAGGTCACTCCGTCAAGTCCGGAGGTAAGGGCTCGTCATACCTAACAAAACGAGTCCAACCTCGACACACCTAATAGTACTCGGCGACCTGTTCCAATGCCGATTACCAAAGTACACCTTCAGGACACTCCATCAAGTCCGGAGGTAAGGGCTCGTCATACCTAACAAAACGAGCCCAAACTCGGCACACCTAGTAATACCTACTCGGCGACCTGCTCCAATACCGATTACTAAAGTACACCTTCAGGTCACTCCGTCAAGTCCGGAGGTAAGGGCTCGTCATACCTAACAAAACGAGCCCAAACTCGGCACACCTAGTAATACCTACTCGGCGACCTGCTCCAATACCGATTACTAAAGTACACCTTCAGGTCACTCCGTCAAGTCCGGAGGTAAGGGCTCGTCATACCTAATAAAACGAGCCCAAAGTCGGCACACCTAGTTCTACTAGTCCAGGTGTTCCAGTATTAGTTACTGAAGTTCACTTTCAGGTCACTCCATCAAGTCCGGAGGTAAGGTCTTATCATAACTGACAAAATCAGCCCAAAGTCCACAGCTAACTTCTCAGTGCCAGCAGAGGGCTCCCAGTGCAAAGCAGTCTCTAGAGTAGGTATTCGTACCTCGTAACTAAGTCTTATTACTCTATGTATCTAAGTATATTTTTGTGGTGTAAGAAATCAAAAACAAATTTGATCTTTCAAATTATTAAAATAATTTTATTTGACTACGATTCCCGCAGCCAACCGTGCGTACACTTGTGTGCGTGACTCATGTCAATGTAATAGTTCGATTATATACCTATATCAATTTTGTAAACGCGTCCTTAAAAAATCTTAACGTAAATACTGCGGCAAAAAGAGCGACACGTCTCTACAGCACCAGGCCTCGGCCGGCAGTGACTGCACAGGCGTTTACGCAAACATCCGTACGTATTATTTCAGAAATAAGAATATGTGATTTTAAAAAAAAACTATTAGTTGGACTAAAAAATTGAAACACTATAACGATAATTTGTTCAATGTATAAAAATCTGACAAAAAATCAGAATGATTGAATGTATACTAGTATGGTTTTTACTAGTTAAAAGAAATTTTTGGAGGTATGTTTGTGATTTTTTTCTATTGTATTAAATTAGTAGTATCATGTTTTCAACACACTATCTAACTAGGATATATCCTGGACAATATCATACATTTTTCTGGGTTTGTTTACTGCAGTGGATCATTTACTTTGAAGCATTATAAAACTTGCGTTTAGGGTCATGCCTCGTCTTAACGTGCTTTCCGAGGCATGAGGGTGAGACAACGCCAACTTCCTGACTCCGGGCAACTACCCGGCCCGGTAACTTTTTTGGCCCGACCCGGGATTCGAACCCAGGACCTCATGATCAGCAGTCGCACTACTACAACCACTAGGCCAACGGGGCAGTCAGTTTTACATAATATTATGGGTAACGAACGACAACACAGTCCACCTGATGGCAAGTGGAGGTCCATAGACATCTATGTTTATCCTCGATTAAGAAATGGCCCCTACCATTACATCAGATTTGACAGAAAACAAATCCTCGCGAAAGAACACTGATCATACCAAGGATGATACGTGAGGCTTTTGTAATTAAAAAACATCCTAATTTCAATAGAGATGGAGGCTGGGTACTACCACCTGCTTGGGACCCTATAATCAATAAAATTAAAACTAAACCCAAGCGTACCACTGCAAGAACTCAATACACAGTCAGTTCATTTTGCATAGATCGGACCATAAACAATAATTAAAAAAGTTGAAGGTACTCCGGGCTTAACAATGACATCGGGAAGTCAGTCACCTCAGTCCCCCGTGACCGTGCTGGAAAGCGCCCGAAACGTAGGAAATTAAAAATAAAAATAATTAAAATTAAAATTAAACGCGATAAAATCCGTAAAAGTAGTTTTAATCAATGATAATATCATTAATAAAAATAACATTACAATCAAATTGAATTAAGTGCTGCTAATTTTGCGCGTTTATTTTTAATTGTATTCATATTAACATTTACTTTAAAAAAATTTAGTTTGATGTCTCCATTGCTAGTCCTCCGTTACCATTATTACAATTTATAAAGTTCACTGCTGAAAGTAGACCTCCCCCATAGATTGCATTATAGACGATGGCGATTTTGCCATTGTTGCCATCATAGAATACTATAATACATACATATTAGAACGGGGGAGTGGGAGGAACCCGTGTAGCCACAAAAATGTCACTAATATGTCAATTCACACGTATAAATCTCAACACGAGATGTGTTTTGACGTTACAATCGTTTTCAAATTTCCCATGCAAATTATTTAGAAAATGCCGAATTGCACGCTATTTACAAATAAATATGTATTAAAATCTGACTGTCAACACAGCGAATCGGGTTCCCAGTAGTGATAATACGACTTTATTGCTTGTATGTGTGCTCCCGGCGACGCCTATCGTCGTACTAAATAAGGTTAACAGCCATTCTATTGTGTATAATAGTATTCTATGGTTGCCATGCTTGGCAGGCGGGTGGCATAACTGTTTTTTATAATAATTAGTCGTTATCTGTTAGATTTATTTATTTATTTTATTTATTTAATCTTTATTGATAACACCTTAATAAATAGGGTAACAAAGAGTGGACTTTATACTTTTCCGCATTTTTTGTGAGTCAAGCCGTGGAGTGATGAGATTTTGTGGCAGGTGCAATTATATATATACATAAATAAATACGTACGATTATATACATACATATAAACTGTTAACTTATAGTGTATGTAAATATATTATCAAAACATGTATAATACAAAGATATAATATATATTTCACATATGATAATAAAAGACATATTAAAATTGCAAATAATAAACATCTAAATATATCATCATCATTCTTAACGTTCAACATTGCTTCGTTTCAAAATGCTGCCCATTTCCAGCTTCAATTTCCTGCGGACGATATGGTGTAATTGATATTCTTACATCATCACTACAAGGTAAAGGCACGGTTTCTAGTCTTATTAAAATTTGTAATAATTCTTTGGACAGAAATATAATCATACTTTTCTAACAATTTAACTTCCCCGTCATGAAATCTGTTAAATATTTCGCTTATCATTCATATTTTGGATGTCAATATAGTATTTTATTTCGATGTCAATGAAGTTTCCCATTTTAGTAATATACTTTTTGCGCGGGACAGTGATAACAATAAAATGCTGGATATTATTTACTAAATAAACTACTATCGACTTAATACGCTTTCGAACTAAACGTTTTGCTTCGATGTCCGTTATGTGTACGTAAAACGTGTAAGGGAGGGACATAATTTACTAACATTCTTTATAGAGTATTGGTAACAATCGGTAACATAGATAGTTAGTGAATGCTGTGTCCCATAGACATCTTCATCTTTTCTTAATAAAGAATCAAAGTGCAGATCGTTCCCTTGAGGCTAACTAAAATGGAATACCTCGTTTCCAGTAAAAGGGTCTCCGGTAACCCCAGTCTTTCCTTCCTATAACCGTGTAAATGTCTTAAAAATGAGACTTAATCGGCTTTTGTTAAGCTTATTCAATGAGCTTAACCAATTTCAGAAGTATTGTAAGATATGGAAATATTTTAATGACGAGACACGCGAAGCTTCGGAGACGGAATAAAGCGCTGAATCAGTGATGATTAATTATAATTTAGATGTTTTTTTAACATTTAAAATTATTGTAGTTAATTCATAATAAGTGAATTAAAGTGTTAATTTAGGTAATTCCTTTTTTAGGCAATTTTTATTGTCACAAACCTCAAGCTCGTAACAATATTATGGGGTAGCAGATTCTCTTACGTCGCTACTGAATAGCAATTCTAATGTAATCCTAGACAATTCCAACCGCAGCGGCAACTGCGAAATACCAAATGTGAGCGAAAAGTGCCATAATGGTACGCACCATAACAGATGCCGATATATCGAATAAAAATAAAATATATTTAAATATAGTTAAGAGCGGAGGTAAGCTAGGATTCACTGTTGAAAAACAAAAGACAACATAGTACTCGTATCATTCAAAAATAATGTTTTTGCAAGACAATGTTTTTAAACAACTGTTACTGCGTTCACTGGGACTAAGGGGAGGAAATGTGAAGGTTAGTGCGGACTCCGGTAAATAGAAAAAAGAAACAAATAATAAATTATACATCACGCACATAAACATACAAATATATATAGCTTTATATATGAATGTTTGTATAGAAACATATATAGTAGTTATATGTATGCTGCAGCACGAATGATTTGGTTACACTGGGGTATAACCACCTTCTCACGGAATCTACATATCATAATACACAAATATAATACATACATACAGGTAATCGAGTACTTTAGTCAGTTTAGATCATAAATTCACAATGGACTAACCGACGTTTTCAAAGTCAAGCGTCACTAGCCCCGCCAAATTACAACGCGGTCACATTAACTTGACGCATGGCTTTGATGACGTCATTTACAACAGTGTAACAGAGATACTAACTGTAGCGGCGCTGTCGTAGCGCCACAAGCAAAACACACCGAAGCCTAAATCACGCTATCAAAATTCCGAATCATAAACAGTATATGTAGAATATCTCCGAACTATCACACGGAGCGTTGGCCGCTCCCCGGACAGAACACCTTGCTTGGCGGGAGATCTCCCCTTTTCTATCCACGACCACAGTGGTGACCCCGACGTGATCTGAGCATGTAACCAACAACCTTCGGAAACTTCAAGCTTCATCATCGTCATAGAATACCCCACCCATTCGGATATCGTCTCCCAAGCAGATATCGTCTGCAGTCTGCATATCCTGCAAGCCATCTAGCTTCACAAGGTTCAACGCAGCACTGGAATAATAATGCTTCCTGTTCCTTCGAGCACACACTCTGCGCTACAGTGTTCGGCACGGCTCTGAGCCTTACTGCTCGCCTCTGCTTCACGGCACTCTCGCGGATTACTTGCCTTCATCTTGACTCACCGCAGACTACAAGGCAATCTCCTGGCACTTGCACATTCGTCGACAACGAGAGTGCCCTATCAACCTCCGGTCTGAGCAGGGGGGTGATGTGGCGGCGCTATCGTAGCGCCACAAGCGAAACACACCGAAGCCTAAATACGCTTTTAAAATTCCGAATCATAAACAGTATATGTAGAACATCTCCGAACTATCACACGGAGCGTTGACCGCTCCCCGGGCAGAACACCTTGCTCGGCGGGAGATCTCCCCTTTTCTATCCACGGCCACACTAACCATACTGACGATTGCCGGGCGAGCTAAGGGAGTGCGGGGGCTAGCGGGCGGGGCCTCGCATTCCAGCGATACGTCAAGTTAATTAGACCGCAATATATGTTCTAAGCTTAGCATGAGCTTGGCTGCTTACCCCGTCACAATCTAACTTATAACTGTCGTTCAATTACCTTATTGAAAATAAATAACTTCTGTCAATTTTATGCATAAACTAAAAGCTTTTATATATTTTTGTGTAAGTGAGTGTTTGAAATAATGTATCTTTATACGTACCTAATATAATTCTTACTACATAAGTAAACAATTGACTGTCTCGTTGGTCGTAAACGCGGTTACTGATAATGGGTTCTCGGGTTCGAAACTATGTTCGGGCTAAATTAAGTTAGTGGATTTTTCTATCGAGAAATTCTTAATTAGCAGCACGGAATCTGGAATATGTCAGTGTTTTATCATCGTGCCTGGGAAAGAACATAAAACTGTTATTCCTCCGATATTATCAATAAATTAACCATTAGAGTGAAGGAATAGAGGCGTTGAAAATACGATCGGATACTATTATACTGTTTCTATTGAGTTGACTGCCGTGTCTAAAATTTTGGCTGAAATATATTATTATTGCAAAAAAAATTTCTAAATTAATTTTCTTCTCGACTTAGTGAGAAATAAAGTTACAGCTAACAAATTCCACTACTTGGCACATGCCTCCTCTTACACACTAATCGCACTCCTCCATTGTGTGTTAGTTGGTGGACTGCATTTTTTTGTAGAATAAGGGTTACAAACGAGCACACAGTCCACCTGATGGTAAGTGGATGCTGTGACCCAAAGACAAGAACTTTTGTCGGATGTAATTTCAATAGCCTCGCGAATCATCCTTGGAAGGAATCGGTGTTCTTTAGCGAGGAATTGTGTTCTATCAAATCTGATGTAGTGACGGGAGCGATCCTGTACATGTTCACAGACTGCAGACTTCCCGGAGCGTCGATTCTTCACATCAGCTATATGTTCTTTAACGCGGGTTTTAATTTATCTTTTAGTTTGTCCTATGTAAGAAAGACCACACTCACAATCAAGCTTGTACACTCCTGCATCTTGCAGAGAGACGTTACTCTTGACTGATGGTAAAAACTGACCAATCTTCTTCGGCGGCTTGAAGTATGTTTTGATGGAAGCGCGCTTCAAGATGTAGCCAATCTTGCCAGTGACTCCTCTAACATATGGCAGTACAGCAGGTACACGCTCGACTGTGGCCGGCTTCACTCGTTCACTGTGACGTAGGCGCGGGACCCGAAGCTTGTTGTCATGCAAAACTTGTTTGACATGGTGGAGCTCGGCAGCCACGTGTTTATTGTCACAGATACCTCGTGCTCTATGAAACAAGATTTACCCACGGTAGCTAACTGTGAAGGATGGTGGTGAGAATCACCTTTTAAATATCTATCTATATGGGTCTTTTTTCTATACACAGTATGGCTCAAGGTGTTATCAGGATTCCGAATTACCAACACATCTTGAAAAGCTAAAGAATTGTTTGTCTCTAACTCCATTGTGAACTGAATTTTGGAATTTATAGAGTTGAGATGGTCTAAAAATGCAGTTACTTTATCTAAAGGTAAAATTGTGAAAGTGTCGTCTACGTACCGCTTGTAGAATCTTGGATTTATGGGAGAAGTAAGCAGGGCTTTCTCCTCAAAGTCTTCCATGAATATGTCGGCGATAATGGGAGATACAGGTAAGCCCATCGCCACACCATCTACTTGCTTGTAGAACTCCTCCTTCCACAATAGGTAGCCAGATGTAAAGCAGTGTCTGAGTAATATTGCATATTCTACGGGCATGTTGTTTTCTTCCAGCCTTCTAGTTACAATTGAGATGCAGTCTTCAACAGGTAAGCATGTAAACAATGACTGCACATCAAAACTGACCATAGTTTCATTGTCTGCTAGGATGTAGATATTTAATCTCGCTGACAAAATGGTAGGAATCCTTTAAGTGTGCTCTTGTATGTCCCCTGAGCGGTGAGAGTATTTTCGCTAAGTGTTGAGCCAATCTGTAAGTTGGTGAATCGATTTGGCTCACTATGGGACGTAGTGCGCTTTGGGCTTGTGTATTTTTTGGTAACCCATACAACTTTGGTGATTTGGCGCACGTAGGTATTATCCATTTTACGTCCAGATTTAATTTTTCGGAGTGTTTCTTTACGACGTAACTAGTTGTTTTTAGTGTGCTATTTGTTGGGTCATTTTTAACTTTTTAATAAGTGCTTACATCCGACAAAAATTCTTGTATTTTAGAATTATAATCTGACGTATCCATGACTATCGTGGCGTTTCCCTTATCTGCGCGGAGAATCGTGAGTTCTGGTTTATTGCGTAGGTTCTATAACGCTATAAATTCGTCTTTGGGAAGATTCGGTTTAGGCACTGAACATCGACGTAACATGGACGAAATGTCTTGACGTATCGCCTCCAAATCTTCTTTCCGCATATTGTTTTTAAATAAACAGTCCTCGACACTACAGATGATTTCTTCGTACGGTAGTCTGCGTGGTGTTACTGCAAAGTTGAGGCCTTTGGATAAAACCTTAATTGTTGCACCATCCAGTGTTTGTTTTGACAGATTATAGAACGCGATTAATCTATGATCTGTGTTTGTCAATGGTTGCTTTTGGTTCTGGCATTGATTCGGATGTTTGACATTTGATTTCATCGTTAATTTTTGATATTTTTCTATATGTTTGTTTTTGCATTCGTATTATTTACTGATTTCGCGTTTATTTAATGTTTCCATGCAAAAATTATAATCAAACGTCGTTAAAACTTTCTTTAATTCACTGGATAATGTGTCTATGGATTTATTTATGTCATAGAGATCGGAGCGTTTTTGTTGGATTACCATCCGTAACAACTTTTTACTCGCCTGATTTAAGATTTTAGCGCTTCCTCGAATGTCCTTTTTGGTTGATATTTTGACACACGTAGGAATGAGATTATGGTCTCGGCATCTCTTCAAGAAATTTAAGACTGTTAGATATCTTGCACACTTGGTCTTTAGATCTTCTAATCTTTGTTTCAGAGAGCACGAGGGATCTGTGACAGTAAACATCTGGCTGCCGAGCCCCAACATGTCAAGGAAGTTTTGCATGACAACAACCTTCGGGTCCCGCGCCTACGTCACAGTGAATGAGTGAAGCCGGCCACAGTCGAGCGTGTACCTGCTGTACTGCCATATGTTAGAGGAGTCAATGATAAGATTGGCTACATCTTGAAGCGCGCTTCCATCAAAACATACTTCAAGCCGCCGAAGAAGATTGGTCACTTTTTACCATCAGTCAAGTGTAACGTCTCTCTGCAAGATGCAGGAGTGTACAATCCTTATTGTGAGTGTGATCTCTCCTACATAGGACAAACTAAAAGATCAATTAAAACCCGCGTTAAAGAACATATAGCTGATGTGAAGAATCGACGCTCCGGGAAGTCTGCAGTCTGTGAACACGTACAGGATCGCCCCCGTCACTACATCAGATATGATAGACCACAAATATCCTCGCTAAAGAACACCGATTCCTTCCAAGGATTATTCGCGAGGCTATTGAAATCAAAAAACATCCTAATTTCAATAGAGAAGATGGCTGGGTGCTACCATCTTCTTGGGACCCTATAATAAATAAAATTAAATCCCAAAGTGTAGATCGGAACAAAAGTTAAATTTTTATCTATGGTAACCGCTGTTATCTATGACATTTGGACATTGAACATCTCAGTCCTCCCCGTGACCATGGGTGCTCTAAAGCGCTCGAAACGTCGGGTATTTATAGTTAAATATAGCTATAATTTCCATGACAACGTCATCCAGAATTTTAAACTTTTCCGATTGCTGTTTACAATATGTGTAGAATTGAATAGAAATAGAATTGGAAAATAAGTAAGGATAAAATTTAGTTTGTTAATTACAGCCGATTATAGATATTGACTTCTAAATATTGGATTATATAGATTTCCGAAACATGTTAAATATAATAATTTATTGTAAATCTGTCAAGAGACCACAGCTTATATATTTATTTCTTCATTGGGAGATTATTTAAAAAAATTAAAACTATTGTTTTTTAATAATTTTCACCACGACACCTTTAAATGCTGTCTTTACTAGATGAACATTTTAAGCTTGGTGATAGAAAAACCCTGTATATTATTAAGAACTTTGCTATAAAAGCGGCAATATCGGCAGCGTATGAAATACATTGCAGTTTGAATGATGAATTGGGATTTGCAGACCTTCTGCTTGCAGATCTCATCGCTTAAGACGTAAAAACCGCTGTATCAAAAGCATATTGCACCTGCTTAATAACTTACTGTGGACTTAAACCTGTCTTTAGCTCTCAGTGTTGCCTGCTTGTTTATAAATAAACGATGCTATGACAACCAACTGATAATGGAAGACATGCCCAAATACAATGACCAAAGTCAAACTCGAAATGCGTCACTTGACGTACATACAGACGGCCTAAATTCTAATAAAAAAGAAGAGTAATGCAGACCTAAAACGATACGATCAAATTCAGTTGTAGCTTAGAGCTTAATCGCTCGTGGTAAATTTCAAATTAAGCGGAGCCTGGCTATGACCCTTACAAGCACCAAGGAAAATATTGACTGTAATTTTAAGTGCTAATTTACCACAAGCTTAGTGGTAAAAGAAAACATCGTGAGGAAACCTACATATCTGAGAAACAAAATATTTCGGGAATGTGAATCACGCACCGGACTAATTGATTCAAAACATTCTTAGAAATGGAAAAAAAGTCGTGTACATGCATGTAAGACGACTGCAAAATCTGGGTATTTATCTTGAAAAATAATATGTGTTTAATATAAAAACTCCGTAATTATAGTTAAAACATCTTATTCGTATATCACATTCATAATGCAAAATTAAAATTCTAATATAAGCGAGGACATATATGTTGTTTGATTTTTACTTTATTCATTTTATAATTATCCACACATATAAATAATTTTGTTTTTATCTCCATTAAATCACAGTTTTCATTAACATTCCAACCCAAGAGATCCACGACTTACGTAATACACAAACGTTGTTCAAACTGGCATTCAAACCCGAGATGGCTATATATAAGAGAGATAGATATATATAAAATATTTATAATAGATACGTACGTTGATAGCTAAGCATGCGGTTCTGGAAGGAATAAATCTGATAATAAAACAAAACTTATTCATTTTAGTGGAGTTTTATTTCTTTTTGCTCCCTCAATCTAAGTCTAGAACCGTAAAAAAGAATTGGACGACAACTTTATATTGACCAGAAATAAAATCCAGTTGTTAAACACGCATATTTAAACATATGTAGATAGCCCTCTCCATAGCTCGCTGAGCGACCTTTAGCATCCTCATTCGACCAGCAGTGAAAGACCACGTCTCAGATCCATAAGTTATCACTGGAAACATGCACTGGTTGTACAATCTAGTTTTCAGAATTTGAGGTATACCTGACGAGAAGATGTGTCGTAATTTCCCGAACGCTGCCCAGCCGAGTTTAATCGGTCGATTGACTTCTCGGTCGAAGTTGAACTGGACCTGGTCGGACTATTTGTCCCAGGTAAACGTACTCGTTGACAACTTCCAGCATAGTGCTCCCAACAACTACCGGAATAGGTGTGACATGGACATTAAACATAAGTTTTGTCAATGTTCACCTTAAGACCTATTCGTTGGGAAACACCATTGAGATGATTGAGCATAGTGCTAAGGTCCTCCAGCGATTCTGCCATAAGGACTATGTCGTCGGGAAATCGAAAGTGAGAAGTGTATTCGCCATTGATGTTAATACCGTATCCTTTGCAGTCCAGAGTTTCGGAGATATAATTTCACCCTGTTTTACACCTCTCTGCAGTTGGATAGGTTTCGAACTCTGGTTCTGTATTTGGATAGCCATCGTAGCCCTACTGTACAAACACTTCAGCACTTCGATATACCCACAGTAAATTTGGCACCGATGAAGGGACTGTAGCACCGCCCAAATACGCCAAGTACAGTGGCAGATTGGACTCTTCGGTCTTCTATACAATCTGCCGCAGGGTATGTATGTGGTCTATGGTACTGAAGCCATTTCGGAAACCGGCTTGTTCGGGAGGATGGAAGTGGTTGAGTCTGCGTGAGAGACGATTCTTAATGACTCTCGAAAACAGCACGTAGACGCAGCTCTGAAGGGAAATCGGTATGTAATTCTTCAAGAGATCGTTGTCGCCTTTCTTGAAGAACAAGACCACCGAATTTCTGCTCCACGCCTCCGAAGTAGTGCCACCATGGAGGACGGAATTGAAGAGCTTCTGAAGTACTTTAAGTACGGGTGTTCCAACCGCTTTCAGAAACTCCGCTGTAATTCCATCCTCGCCTGGGTATCTGCCATTTTTAAGGTGCTGGAGAGCCATTTTAATGTCGCTTAGACTGCCGTCCGGGATATCATCGAAATAGTGTCGAATAAGATTTGCTCTTGGATCTTTACACACAATTGCGTGTGGCTCTAACGATGATGTACGAGTATACAGCTGCCCATAGAACCTCTCAATCGTCTGACTAATCTACATTTATCAAGACGTATTCAGAACTGATGACAATACAATGTATTTCCTTATTTTTTTTCAAGAAAACGTACCAGTAATGCTATTAATATCACGAGTGTTACTTTTAACCACTTCAGTTACATTTAAAATTCAATTATTAGGAGTGGTTCACGACATAAATTAAACTTACGACCTTTTAGTTTCGTAGTCCGTAACCCTAAGGCTACGTTTGCTTTTATTATTGATAATTTCATGACCACGAAAATTCACACTAGGACCATCACAGACATCAATGCGTGTCTTTTTTTATAAAACTGAAGTGACAACATACCGCCCACCTCATGGTAAGTGGCTACTGTAGTCCATGCACACCAACAGCGACTTTTAATCAAGAGACCTACAGATACGTTGCCACCTCCGAGGGTCAAAATGGAATACCTCACAGCTTGTAATTATAATGGTTCCCCTAATACTTCAGATATAAATACAGTTGTGTAGGCACTGCTAACTGACGGCAAAAGTAGGTACTCCTATGCATAAAAAGAGTGTAATGGGTGTTGGTTAAGTTTTATTTAAACTGTAATAATATGATATTTCATCTCAGATTTTTTATTTCAACGACGATTTATCAGTAAGATTGACCGGTTTTCCTTACAATTCTTGAACTTTTTTACCTATTCACCATTTTTTTACACATTTTCTGGAGCAGATAGTGAAAATATTAATCACGATTTCGGTCGACATTCACGGGTACCATTGAGCAATTTTCCAAGTCTGAGTAAAAAAAGGTACACAAATATATGTTTTTTGTAATTTGGAAAACACTTAAACGTGTTTTACAATATTTATTTTTAATTATTGTTATACTAATCATAAAAGACCACCGGTTCACAAAAATGAAGCTGAAGTTTCATCAAGTGACAACAATCGCAAGTATGAAACAATATATCCAGATTTAATATATATAACATGTATGTATACTTTTGAAATATATAATTTTGAATATATATACGAATAATAGCTGATACCCGCTCGCTTCGCTGGGCACACGATAATATTTTATTGCGGAACCTGGATGTAAAATATGAAAAAAATATTTTTGATGGGACATTCGTAAAATTCGTTCTTATTGAGCGTCTACGTTGTGAAATGAGTTATTCTGAATTTCAAGTCAAACGGGTGTATAGTTTTTGAGAACTCGTGATGAGTCAGTCACTCTGTCAGTGGTGCTTCGCATATATTTATAAAGATTGTTAAAGTTTAAAAAACGTTAAAGTACCAATTAAATCGAGTGTTGTAATAGGTTATATATATATATATATATATTACTTCTAGACACAGGCCTTCTTTCATTACATAAAGGATTGTGGTGCAATTATTCCGCCTTCAACTCAGGCATGCAGGTTTCCTCACAACGTTTCTAAGCACTTGGTAAATCAGCACAATAATTCGATCGGTTTCAGTACGAATCGAACCGAGGTCGCTTGCGAACTGTGATATTTATGGAGAGTGCTAACCCTCTGCGCTGCAACGGTTCTTTCATACTATATAATTGTAATACATATGCATATCAGAAAGTATACAAATGTATACGTTTTTGTGTTAATATCATACCTATGTGTATCGTAAGTGTCCTTAAAGAAATAAATAATATGCCTTATATTTACGCAAACACTACACTATGATTAAAACTACTTTTAAGGATTTTATCGCGTTTTATTTTATTTTTAATACCCGACGTTTCGGGTGCTTTCCAGCACCTATGTCCTCCATCACTGACCATGGGTGCTGGAAAGCACCCGAAACGTCGGGTATTAAAAATAAAATAAATAGGACACGATAAAATCCGTAAAAGTAGTTTTAATCAAAATAATATGCCATCAAAAAAAAATCTCGCAACTCAGTTTTTCTACCATAAAAAGTTGTGGGATCATACAGGGATATACCAAGTCGGTTAATTTATTCAGTCCCCACTTAAGGGTCCTTCTGTTTTAAGTTATTACGTAATTAGCTAACCTAACAACATTTTATAGTGACCATATCAATGTTAAAAATATTTTATGTTTTAAATATATAGATGGACTTGGCAATCGCACTAAGCAATCTCATTTAATATAATATGTATTACTTGTGAGATACATTGTGTGTCATGCGATGTATCCTCTTGATCATAAATATATATTCATATACAAATCACACACAGCATCCTCAAGGTATTGCAACAAAAAGTCGTTAAACAGTGATGCGATCCTATATACACATAATATAATAATACATCATTATGTATTCATAGCTGAAAATTATTTACAAATTACGAAAATATATTTTATTTTTATTCTCTTAAACAACTTCCTAGGTAACAATCTCCATCTGGTGATGAATACTGAAACTAACGAGTTCAGTTCAGTTTTATCAGAATGACGAAAACAAACTCTTTTACAAAATACATCAACTAGATGGCGCTTTAAAATAAAAATACTTCTAAATAACTAGATGGCGCTTTCAAAGCATTTTTAAAAGTTAAATTAGATTTCATGTATTTAGTACGATCAGTAATAGAATTTTATCAAGCCCAAAAATTAAAATGTTTATTAAAATAATGTTATAGAACAAAAAAAGCGTAATTTTACACGAAGTTTATGTAATATCAACTAGATGGCACTAGCATACAAAAGTATATACGCGAAAGGGTGCGATGGAATAATCTTTTGCTAACCAGATGTCGCTGTTTGCTAATGAGCAACACCGATGTGTTAAAATATGACATTATATCTTCCTTATGAGATAATATCATAAACATTACATTCGTTTTTATTTTGCGGCAATTCATGCAGTATTACCAAGAATTACCGATAATTTAAGACAGTATATTCCAATTTCTGAAAATTATTTTTTGTGACGTCATGTTGCCCATCGTGCGGTCGAAGTTGGTACCAGAGACCTACGTGGAAATCGTACGTGATATGTACCGCAACTCCGATTCAATAGTCAGAACCGCTGTTGGTGATACCATCCCCTTGCTCATAATCGTAGGCGTGCATCAGGGCTCCGTCTTAAGCCCCTATCTCTTCAGTGTGATATTAGACGAACTGTCAGCCAGCGTACAGAAACTACCGCAGCCTTGGCTGCTTATGTACGCTGATGATATCGCACTGGTAGATGGGGACAAAGGACGGCTCACCAGACGCGTGCACGCATGGAGGGAGGCGCTTGAGAATGGCGGGCTGAAGCAAAATGTGGCGAAGACGGAGTATATGGCCTGCAACAGCACAGATCTGACGTCTCTCCGTATAAGCGACGACACCGTTGAGCGCACGGACAACTTCAGGTACCTCGGATCTGTGCTTGATGCGCCCGGGGACATCGATCGCGACATCAAGGCCCGTATATCAGCGGCTTGGGCGAAATGGCGCGAGGTGACGGGTGTCATTTGTGACCCCAAAATGCCGGTCAAGCTGCAGGGACAGGTAAACCACAAATTCAGAAGAAAGCTCACCGGAATGACCATGTACGGAATACATACATCCGCGGCAGCCTCCACGTCCGTGACATTGCTGACAAGCTCCAGGAAAGTTGACTCCGCTGATACGGCCACGTCTTACGACGACCGGCAAGCTACGTGGGAAACAAATGCCTGCACATGACCCTACCTAGTACCAGGAGTAGAGGACGGCCCAAGAAACGCTGGCTTGATGTCGTGCAGGATGACATACGCGCTAATGGGCTAGTTGCGAGGGATGCCAAAGACCGGGCAAAGTGGAGGAGGAAGTGTAGGAAAGCGGACCCTGGGTTCTGCCGCGCTGGGCGGGATGAGCAACTGGGATAAACGCTAGGTAGAAGAAGAAGAAGATGTTGCCCATCGTGCACTCGTGACGACAACATATGACAACGAAAAAACCATGTATAAATATGTACATAACTTCATAAATGATGTCGTTATTCACAAGGAAATAAGCGAAAATGGCCTTCGATAGACCTGTTTTTGATACAAGTAGGTTCATTATTTAAGTAAGGGATCTATCAGACAGAAGCCGTTCAGGCGTTCAAGCGTTCCGCGTTCGCCTTCTGCGTTCATTGTGTTGTATTACGTTACATAGACATACCCAGACAGCAGGCAATCTGACCGCGTCGGTCAACCAGAACGTAGGCGCTCGTGATTGGTGCGCAACTGAACGCTCGAACGCAAAACGCGAACGCGGAACGCTTGAACGCGTGACAGGTTCCTGTCCGATAGAACCCTTATATTTTCAGTGGTTTGCAGAAGAATGTGTTGTTGTTTGTCGCGTAGAAAATTCAATAAATTTCCGATGCTGGTAACAATGCGTTAACAATATTCCTTTAAAAATCTCTAGTGATTGTGACAGTAATAAATAAAGCTCAGTTTAGAAAGTCAATATTTTTTACATATTAAGAGTAACAAACTGAGACACAGTCCACCTGATGGCAAGTGGTGGTCCATAGATATTTAAGTTTATCCACGATTAAGAATTAAAAAGCAGATGTGTTGTAACCCCTGAGGACTAAAATGAAACGCCTCGTTTCCAGTAAAATGGATTTGCGATACTCACCATGCGGCATGCTGCCGTGAGTATTAAGATGGTGTCAGACTGTGGTCTTTCTTTTAGACCCATTCGTGCTTTAACGCAGTTGTAGCTATGCAGAATGGTCTAACATGTAGGTATATAATTACATAATTTAAATATCGGCATGTAGCTGTAGTTTTGTATGGCCATTCAATGCACTGGAGCTAATATTAGTCCTGGTACTAATTGGGTGCGTATTATTTTAATTTCGTTTTTTTTTAAATTATTTATTTATTTAGTTCAACATTTTTTTTTTAAATTTTTAGTACCACAAGTTTATTTGAAACTTGTAGTATTTATTGATAGTTTACCTGTTTCACACTATTTTATATATTAAATCATCCAGCATAAGCAAAAATATTCCTAAAGAAATAAATATTAATTCGGAACAATCTACAAATAGGGGCACTATTAAAAGTATTTGCCATCTATTATATTTTACTGGTAATATTCTCGAATTTAAAAAGTTGGCAACACTAACCAAATCTCAATTTTCCTCAATTGCCTCTTACGGTACCCACGTTAGGATATTATGGGGTAGCAGATTTTCTTACGTCGCTACTGGATGGCAATTCTTTTTTTTAAATTATTTATTTATTTATTTCACAATTTATGTACACACAAGTTAGGGAGAGGACACATCATAATAAAAAGTTTGTACAAAGACTCTACTTATCTCACAATGAAATTTCTTCCAGTAGGCCAGTTTCAAACACATATGATTACTAAATGATTATAAGGTGTGCACTTTGTTATTTTACTACACATATGGGTGTAAGATAAATATATACGTCAACTCAAATACTTATATATATATATATATATATATATATATATATATACATATACATACAAATACATGAATATATTCATATTTAAACAAACATTAATACATACATAAATACTAAATATAATATAAAGTCATAATTAAATATATAAACATATATACAGACACACATACATACATATATGTACATGCACATATTTGTAACAGTATAGTACATATCACAGATTTGAGACTTACACAGAAGACAGCGATAAATAATGTTATTTCACTCGTTTTTTGAATAATGTCAGTGTTTTGATTTCTCGAATATCAGTAGGAAGCGAATTCCAGAGTCTTACTGCTTGTACGGAGAATGAACGGGAATATGAATGAGTATTAAAGGATGGGAATTTTAAGAGAGTTTTAAGGTGTGATCTACAAACTGTATCTGGGGATTTAAGAAAGGTAAATCGATTTCGGAGGTATGTAGGGAAGTTTGGGCTGTGTAGGATGTTAAAAAGGAGACAAAGGATACGAGTGTTCCTGTTATTTAGTTCAAATTTTTTTTTAATTTTTAGTACCACAAGTTTATTTGAAACTTGTAGTATTTATTGAAAGTTTACCTGTTTCACACTATTTTATATATTAAATCATACAGTATAAGCAAAAATATTCCTTAAGAAATAAATATTAATTCGGAACAATCGACAAATAGGGGCACATATTAAAAGTATTTGCCATCTATTATATTTTACTGGTAATATTCTCGAAAAAAGTATTTAAAAAGTTGGCAACACTAACCAAATCTCAATTTTCCTCAATTGCCTCTTACGGTACCCACGTTAGGATATTATGGGGTAGCAGATTTTCTTACGTCGCTACTGAATGACAATTCTAGTCAACTGAATGGCAATCTAGTCAACTACGTCTATCTATGATAATATAATCCTAGACAATTGCAACCGCGTCGGCAACTGTGAAATACCGAATATACGCGAAAAAAAGCCACAATTATAGGTAACCATGCTGATATATCGAATAAAAATAAAATATATTGGGTAAAAACACAACGCAGCGACCAAAGACAAAAAAAAACTTGGAACAAAAAATATAGTTAAGAGCGAAGGTAGGATCCATTGTCGTAGAACAAAAGACAACATAGTATTATACAAAAAATATTTTTTTGCAAGACAATGTTTTTAAACAACTGTTACTGCGTTCACTGAGACTAAGAGTAAGAAATGTGATGGCTGGTGCGGACTTCGGTAAAAAAAATAAAAGAAAGAAGTAATTAATTATACATCACGCACATAAACATACACATAGCCGCCGATTTGGATAGGATGCGGTCTTTCTTTGCATCCTACCCTTGGGGGCAGGTTTGCTTTTCGCCGGATGATTCCAAGGTTGTTGCGGATTCTGTCGCTGATGTGGTACTTCAGGGTATGGAACTTTTTATTCTATATATATGTATATATATGTATGTATATATATATATATATATATATATATATATATATGTATATGTATATACATTTATATATATATATATATATATATATCTATATCTTTACTGCAGCATGAATGGTTTGGCTCGACTGGGGTAAAACCGCGTTTTCACAGAATCTACTTATTATCATAATACACATATCTAATACATCATCATCATCATCATTACAGCCTTTCACAAGTCCACTGCTAAACATAGGCTTCCCACAAGTAATGCCACAAAGCACGGTCCTGAGCCACATGCATCCATTGACTTCCTGCATGTCTTACCAGGTCGTCATTCCACTTAGTGGGGGGTCGCCCTACGCTACGCCTACCGGTACGAAGCTGCTACTCGAGAACGTTTTTCCCCATCGGTTATCGGCTCTTCGAGCTATATGGCCGGCCCATTGCCACTTCAGCTTATTAATCCCTTGGGCTATGTCGGTTACTCTGGTTTGACTGCGGATATCCTCATTACTGAGTTTATCATGCAGAGAAACCCCGAGCATAGCACATCGAGTACTTTAGTCAGTTTAGATCATAAATTCACAATGGACTTACCGACGTTTTCAAAGTCAAGTGTCACTAACCCCGCCAAAATATGTTCTAAGCTTAGCATGAGCGGCACAATTTCAATAACTGTCGTTCAATTACCTTATTGAAAATAAATAAGTTCTGTCAATAAAATTCATAAACCAAAAGCGTTGATATCTATTTATGTAAGTCAGTGTTTGAAATAATGTATCTTCATATGTATCTAATATAATTATTACTACATAAGTAAACAATTGACGATCTTGTTGGTCGTAAACGCGGTTACTGATAATGAGTTCCCGGGTTCAAATCTCTGGCCGGACTAAATTAAGTTAGTGGATCTTTCTGTCGAGGAATTCTCAATAGCAGCACGGAATCTGGAAGATGTCATTGTTTTACCTTCATTGTGTGTTAGTTAGGGGACTGCATTTTTTTTATAGAATAAGGGTGAAAAACGAGTACACGGTTCACCTGAGTGTAAATGGATGCAGTGACCCATAGACATTTATTCTCGATTAAGAATCGAAACGCAGATGCGCTTTTACCCCTGAGGACTAAGATGGAATGCCTCGTTTTAAGTAAAAAACGGTCTCCGGATCTCTACTTTATCTCTCTTATTTTACGCTGATATTCTGTGAGAGTATGGCTTTCTCCCCGGTCAAGCTGAACTATTCGTACTACAACCATATTAACGCTGCAGCGTGGCTCTACCACGTATACTTGTCTTAGAACTATATGATTTCTCCGATATGGAGATTTCCACACGGTGCTATGCTTTCTTTTGACTAGTTCATGGTAACATATCACTTAAAAGTAACATAACAACACATAAGCACTCACACCTGTCACCCAGAGGGGTAGGCAGAGACTACGGACTTCCATTTGGCACGATCCTGACATACCTCTTTCGCCTCCTTTACATCCATAATATCTACGCATACATGCTCGTCGGTTAAGGGTACTTATAAGGTGGCCCATTTTCTTTCAACTTTCTTCTAGGGCGTCCCTTCCCGACTCGCCGTTCACATCTGTAATATAAATTTGCTTTGTCACTCTTTCCTCATTCATTCTTTCTACATGACCAAACCACCGAAGCATTCCTTCTAATCCTTCACAACATCATCTTCATACCACATCTCTTACATCAATTTCTCATCCTATCATTCAATTCAACCTACATACTCCTAAAAATATTACTCTTCTCAACCTCACTACCATACAAAAGTAGGGATAAAGCATATGAATTACCATACGTTTTTTATACTCTTCTTCACAATAAGTATCCCCATTCACTCTATTCCCTGCATTTACTCTCTTCTATATCCTTATCATATCTACCATCCCTGCTAAATACACATCCCAAATACACAAACTCATCCACTTGCTCAATTAACTCTCCTTCTATTCTTATTTCATATACCGTTTTGCTTTCTTCTCTTTCAAAAACTTACACTTTCACTTAAAAGTAATTAATTATATTAACTTACTTAAAAACATTTAAAAGCTTCGAATAATTAGATGAATTATTAGTAGTTAGTAACTCAATAATGTTGTTAGCCAATTCTTAACTACTATCCCATCTGTTGGTAAATATAACTAAATGACGAAATGTGAAAATATAAAAGACAACTAATGTGTGACGGCATCTACTTGAAATGCGAAACATCTATCATGTTATATCAGGGACAGTCTGTTGGTAGAGGCGTGGTCAAAGCCATAGATATTTATGTGATATATAATGTTAGGTACACAGTTCTATGACGGATATACAGGTTAGAGAAACTATATAGAACTATTTATTACTATCTGCCACGGAATTTTAAAAAGGTCGTATTTCATAAATTGCTGACTACAGTTATATTAAAGTGGATATAATTTCCATGATAACGACATCCTGAATTTTACACTTTTCCGATTGCTGTTAAAAATGTACAGAATTCCTAGAAAATAAATATGATAAAATTTATTTTAACATTTACTGGCGATTTTAGACATTATACATTACATTACATTTCCCAGGACTTCTAAATATTAATGGATTATATACATTTCCGAAACATGTATGATATAATAAATTTTAGTAAATCTGTTGAAAGTTTAGATATACATTTCTTATTTGGGAGATTATTTTCAAAATTAAGTAAGTATTTTTAGTCCACCGCGACCCTTTTAATGCTTTATTAGATAAGAATTTTAAGCTTGGTGGTAAACAATACCTGTATCTAGAACTTTGCTACAAAAGCAGCAACATCGGCAGCTTAGGAAACACTTAATAAATGAATAAATTCATATAGAATAGATTGCAGACCTTTTGCTTGCAGGCTTGCATTTACTCGTAAAAACCGCTGTTTCAATAGTTACTTACTGTGGACTTAAATCTATCTTCTGTTAATGTGTCTTCAGCTCTCAGTGTTGCCTGCTTGTTTATAAATAAACGATGCATTGACAACCGACTCATGATGGAAATCATGCCCAAATACATTGAACCAAAGTAAAGCTCGATGATATACGTCACTTGACGTACATACAGATAAACAAAATTCTAATAAAAAGAAGCGTAATGCAGTCTTTAAACGATACGATCAAATTCAGTTGTAGCTTAGGGCCTAATCGATCGTGTTAAATTTCAAATTAAGCGGACAACCCATCTACAACCCTCACACGCTGCACGGAAAATATTGACTGTAATTTTAAGTGCTAATTTAACACAAGCTTAGTAGTAAAGGAAAACATCGTAAGGAAATCTACATGTCTGAGAAACAAAATATTTCGGGAATGTGAATTACGTACCGGACTAATTGGTCAATAACATTCTTAGAAATAGATAAAGAACGTCTATGCCCGTAAGAAAGTCGTACATAGGCTGTAACTTTACTAAGAGACGTCTTCAAAATCTGGGTATTTATGGTGAAAAAATAACATATAATAACTATTACTACTAACTAATATAAAAACTCCTTAATTATATGTAAAACTTCTTATTTGTATGGCACGTTCATAATGTAAAATTAAAATCATTGAAATGACTTCTAAAATAACCGGGGACATATATGTTGTTTGATTCATACTTTATCCATTTTATGATTATCCACACATATAAATAATTTTGTTTTTATCGCGGTAGAGCTACGCTGCAGCTATATTATGGTTGTAGCACGAATGGGGCGGCTCGACCGGGGAAGGTGCACACTCACAGAATACCAGTGCAAAATATCAGCTCAACGCTGCTGTGTTTCGTATGGTGAGTGTAGAAATCCGGAGACCCTTTTTTACAGGAAACGAGGCATTCCATCTTAGTCCTCAAGGGGTGACAACGCATCTGCGTTTTGCTTCTTTATCGAGGATAAATGTAGAAGTCTATGGGCCACAGCATCTACTCACCATCAGGTAGACTTTGTGCTCGTTTGTTACCCTTATTCTTTTAAAAAAATTAAACAATATTTTCACTAACATTACAACCCAGGAGACCCACAACTTGCGTAATACACATACGTTGTTTAAACCGGCGTTCAAACCCGGGACGGCTACATAGAGATACGTACGTTGATAGCTAAGCATGCGGTTCTGAAACGAATAAATCTGATAATAAAATTAAACTTATTCATTTTATTAGAGTTTTATTTCCTTTTCCTTCCTCAATCTAAGTCTAGAACCGTATAAAAGAATTGGACGACTACTTTTTATTGAGCAGAAATAAAAATCCAGTTGTTAAACACGCTTACTTAAACATACCTTCGATTTTTATTTAAAGCGTTAGTTAGTCGCTATTTTAAATAAACAATACAGTACTCTTATATGTACACCAAGGAAAGAAAAATTATGAAAAGAAACAAATATTGAGGAAAAATCAAAATGCGGTCTTATTGCTATATAAAAATCTCTTCCAGACAACCCAAAAAAGAATTAAATAAAAATAAGACAAAAATCATCTCTCAAAATTATATTTTGTAACGTGATGAAATATTTCCTTGCACACATTTTAATATGGCAAAATTTCGAATGCAAACAGGAAGTTATAACAGCACAGGATATAATATAAAAACATAAGTGCACACGCTTAGGTGAATCACAATGGCACAGGTGAATCAAATTTCAGAGACCAAAGCTTGTATTCAAAGACGACCTCGAGTTTAAGCTCAAACTTCACAATGTCAATTTGTATAACTTGGTACGGTCTAGACTAAAATTTTGTCACTGTGAAGAATCGAATTGAGTTTTAAGTTGATGATATCTCTGAACACTTACTCACCTATAATAGAGTTACTAACAAAGAACGTTGTTAACTTTGTTAATGATAACAGTCCATTGAAATAGTAGTTGAACTAATTATTGTCGACCTTTTAAATAAGCGTAAAATGTCATGAAAATAATTAAATTCCATTTTTATATAAGTTTTTAATATTATAAACTTATTCACATTCCACTTTTTTTTTTCTTTTTATTCCACACACATACCAAAACCATCTTTTGGGATTTTCCAATGCTTGGTGTAAACCTTGGCTAATTTGACATCTAAATGATAAAATTTCACTTGCACACGCAACCTATTACAACCCAGACAGATTTGGCTCTGATGACTTATTTATTTATCAACTCATAACAACCTATCAAATATTCAATGATGAACATGGGTCTCCCACGTAGGTTGCCTCATAGGGAGATATTTGACATAGGGACCATACTTGGTAGGTAGTTTGACATCCGCAACTTTGCAAAATTACACATAACCTACTTACCGACAGATTTGGCTCTGATGACTTATTTATTTATCAACTCATAACAACCTATCAAATATTCAATGATGAACATGGGTCTCCCACGTAGGTTGCCTCATAGGGAGATATTTGACATAGGCACCATACTTGGTAGGTAGTTTGACATCCGCAATTTTGCAAAATTACACGTAACCTACTTACCGACAGATTTGGCTCTGATGACTTATTTATTTATCAACTCATAACAACCTATCAAATATTCAATGATAAACATGGGTCTCCCACGTAGGTTGCCTCATAGGGAGATATTTGACATAGGGACCATACTTGGTATGTAGTTTGACATCCGCAATTTTGCAAAATTACACGTAACCTACTTACCGCCAGATTTGGCTCTGATGACTTATTTATTTATCAACTCATAACAACCTATCAAATATTCAATGATGAACATGGGTCTCTCACGTAGGTTGCCTCATAGGGAGATATTTGACATAGGGACCATACTTGGTAGGTAGTTTGACATCCGCAATTTCGCAAAATTATACGTAACCTACTTACCGACAGATTTGGCTCTGATGACTTATTTATTTATCAACTCATAACAACCTATCAAATATTCAATGATGAACATGGGTCTCCCACGTAGGTTGCCTCATAGGGAGATATTTGACATAGGGACCATACTTGGTAGGTAGTTTGACATCCGCAATTTTGCAAAATTACACGTAACCTACTTACCGACAGATTTGGCTCTGATGACTTATTTATTTATCAACTCATAACAACCTATCAAATATTCAATGATGAACATGGGTCTCCCACGTAGGTTGCCTCATAGGGAGATATTTGACATAGGGACCATACTTGGTAGGTAGTTTGACAGCCGCAATTTTGCAAAATTATACGTAACCTACTTACCGACAGATTTAGCTCTGATGACTTATTTATTTATCAACTCATAACAACCTATCAAATATTCAATGATGAACATGGGTCTCCCACGTAGGTTGCCTCATAGGGAGATATTTGACATAGGGACCATACTTGGTAGGTAGTTTGACATCCGCAATTTTGCAAAATTGGCAAATGATATAGGATACTTATGCGCCGCCACTACGTGACAATCGACTAATGATTGGAAGTTTAGCCAAACGGGATTTGCCTTTTGAACTTTGAATTTGAATTGAACCCCAATCCTGAATCGTAATGGGGAGCAGCATTATCATACGAGATTATCGAGTCTAAGCCTAGAATGTCGTGCCCGTCCAGCGTAACGGCAACTCTTTTAAGACATGTATTTATTTAAATATTCATATGAACAGAGATCGCCAAAGTTTCCATAATTGTAAATATTTAAACAGTATTAAAAAAAATTTAAGTTTAAATAACAATTACTTACATATTTACTTGTTATTCTTTAATATTTCAGAGAATATATATGTAGGATTAGTTAATAAATCTAATTATTTAATTTTACCTATATTTTGCATAATACTAGCTGGTACCCGGCACGCTGAAGAAAAAATAATTATGGAAATATCCTTTTAAATTTGGAAGCGTTATATTCTTTAATTGGGAATACATATTCATTGAAATTGAATGATGTATAAGTCGGTACAAAACGTACGCCAACTACTGTATGTTAAACATTGTAGTATGCCTATAGCCTTCCAAGCAATAAGTTGGCTGAGTTTTTTCGCAATCTGATGAACAGAATGGCAACGCATAAAATACGATCAAACAAACAAACATTAAATTTTTATATATTGGACTAGCAATGCTATTAACATTGAATGAATACGTTAGAACCGTTTTCATTTTTATTTCCTACTGTGCAACTGGGTAAGGTAAGATATTTGCAAATAAAACCACGAAATATTCTAAAATCAGAGTAAACGTTAGTTATATTTAAATCTTCAATATACTTCTCAAATATTCTATGTCGTGACGCCCGCTTGTCTAGACTTGAAAATTAAGTCCTAGACTAAAGGTCAAGGGCAGAGTTCACATTTAAGAAGGTAACTGAACTATGCACTAAACGTGTTTGCATTCGCTTATCATCTGCGGGAAATTGTGATGGGCAAGCATGTGTGCGCCTCTCTTACATGTAATGTATGAAATATGAATCCTTTTGAATGTTACATTAAAACAGTTATTGAACTTTAATATTCTTACTTTCTTTCTTCAAAGGGCTATTAGAAATTCTAGGCGAGTATAAAATCTTATAACAACTTTTAATAGCAGTTGGTAAGATTTTTAATATTCTCCTGTGTAAAATAAGCCCTGTAATTGAGGCCATAATAATCATGCTTAATAACTCTTACTTTCAAACTTTTCTTTCACTTTTCTTCTAAAAAAAAGACGTATCTTGTGTTAATTTCGTGTATAATAAATTATGGTTTTCTATCAGGCAGATTCGTCAAGCAGTTGTTTATAATTTATAAAAAAAATCAGATATTATCAGCCTTTTTAATTCACTACCAGATATGGGTCTCCTCAAGTATATACCAGTTTATATTTCTTAGAACATTTGATCATATTCTCAATGTTGGACAGTTGGTTTGCTGAGCATTAAGCCAATGTACTTGTATGTAAGCTTCATAGCTGCTGCTAATTAATGATCGGTGTTGAGCTTGTCAAGTTAAAGTTACAGCCTATATACGTCCCACTGCTGGGCACAGGTCTCCTCTCATTCCTGAGAGAGTTTTAGGGCAAGGATGTCCACCGCGCAGCCCAAATGTGTGTTGATAAACTTCAAATAACTTCGAAATTTTTTTTAAATTATTTCTTAGACATTCATGTTTTTTAGGTGATGTCGATCGTTGATCGATGTTTTCCTTTACCGCCAAGTACGTGATAAATCAACACGTAAAATTAAAATTAACAATTTCTTCGGAGTGAAATTTAGCTTCTGAGCAACCACGACTCTTCTACGTTTAAAAAAAGAATTCCTTCACCGATACATCACAGTGGCCTCTTTCTTTGAACTACAGGGCAAAACCTGGCCAGACAAAGCTATATTTTAGGAAGTTGTAACCATCCTTGCATCCCTATTGCTTACTTCCTAGTTGCTTATTTGATAACCGCCTCTCGGCAAAAGACTTATTTATATTATTTATTCTGTTTTGTGTTAACGATCTTACTTTATTTTTTATATGTCAC
Organism: Parnassius apollo; assembly: GCA_907164705.1. NCBI lineage: Eukaryota > Metazoa > Arthropoda > Insecta > Lepidoptera > Papilionidae > Parnassius > Parnassius apollo. The sequence goes on from CAJQZP010001707.1 coordinate 2,605,479, forward strand.
ATACTTCCTGTTTCATACACTTAAAAATTTACATTTAAAGTTTAGTAGCGTATATTTAAAGTGGGTTATTTCGTCACCCAGAGCTACTAAACGCTATAAAAATCTCACATGTTGGGTGAAATACTAATATAAAGTAATGTAATACATACATAATAGAACGGCGGAGTGGGAGGAGCTCGTGTAACCACTAACATGTCACTAACATGTCAATCCACAAGTTTCCAATTTTCATGTTAAGCGTCGCTCTTACAAAAACTACGAAGCGATATGGAGTAGTGGATATACTCACACCGTTTTGGCGTTTAGTCTGTTAATGATTTTTACGAGTACATATCTCGGTAGAAAAAGATCCGCGGAACACATATGAAAAATCTCATGAAATTAATAAAACGTTCTAATTTTATTAATTTATAAGTACTTCTACCGATGTAAAGAGGATTTGCTTGAATCATCACGCTTAAAGTTTTACACGTAAATACTAAAACAAATCTACCCCGAAGAAGAAGATGATGATAAACAAGTACATAGTCCACCTGATTGTAAGTGGACGCTGTAGCACATAGACATCTATTTAGAATCAAAATGCAGATGCGTTGTCACTCTTGAAGACTAATACGGAATACTTCGTTTCCAGTAAAAGGGTCTTCCGGTTCTCTACACTCACTATACGAACTTTGTTATGTTGCTATTTTATGCATTAAGTTGCTATTTTACACTGGTATTCTGTGAGAGCACGGTCTTGCAACGGTCAAGGCAACTCATTGGTGATATAACCGTAAGATGGCTGTAGTTTGGTTCTACCAAGTGGATAAATGCGAAAGAATCTACAACATTTCCTCTTTTTTTTTTTCAAACAATTGCCGCAACGCTCAAATCTTAGCTAAATCTAAGTAGCATTTTCCTCAAAAAAGAAAATTCATATAAAAACTTACCAATCATGAATTTTTAATAACATGTATATGTCTATTCATGTCATATATTACTAAAACTAAAATAATTCTACTCAAAAGAAACAAAAAAAAAAAATTTGTATACCTTTACTTTAATTTTTTCTGCCAAACCATTGTAATTTCTTTGTATTGTTCAGAATTAGCAATGGATTTGATTTTTCTTTTGTTTAAAATTGTTAACAGGTTGACTGATAACTCATTTGTTATTTTAGTGTCATCTTTTTCATTTTGATTCCCTTAACAAATCTACAGTTGAACATTGTTAGATACGGGGCGACAAAGAAAGAAATGATTGGATAAAATTAAAAGAAATTGAATTACAAATATCTTATCAGTGCCTTGATATAAGATACTAAGGGCCTGTCAAGTTAAATGAAATAAGAGAATTACTCATAAATTGATTTGAACGTAGACTAGAATCCGCTAACATCATAAAGACGCTCGCACGTATCGAGAGAAACGTGTAAAGAGAAATCACATTAAACCACTGAAGCCTAGTTGTGTGGAAATTTCACTCTTTGATATATAACTTGGGGAGAGCTTATTTATTACGTGGGTTACGAAATACAATTTAGAAAAACTTTGATAGATCATAAGTTACGTGTAAGGTACATGGGCACTATAAGCTCGGCATGAAAAGAATGTATACTTTTAATTAAAAAAAATAAAAGTATTATAATTACGTAGTAATAGCATAGGCCGATCTTAGCCTCTTTTAGTAAAAATTAGTTGTATATCAACGGTCAATTTAATTCAATGTTATTATCTCCATGTTAAGAGGATATCTTGGCGTCAAGACAATTGAAGACCGATCTATTGCTGTCGAAATGAGTACGAAAGACCGAGATAGACAAGCGAGAGAAATAACTGCAGCACGATTTGAAATATTAACGTCATATTCTTCTGTAGTATCTGTAGTAGTGGTCATACTCTCATATGAGTATCTGCTTCCTTAGAAAAAACTGGACTTTTTTAAATAACAATAATAAGGTTTATATTTATACGTTTTCTTTTTATAGCATAAGTGTGAAAAACAATCACACGGTCCACCTGATGGAATTTGGATGCATTAGCCCATAGACATCTGCATTTATCCTCGACTAAGAATAAAAATGCATATGCGTTTTCATGCACTAAGCGGTATGAACTAAGATGTTATATTTCATTTCCAGTAAAAAGGGTCCCCGGTTCTCTATATCTACCATAAGACACATAGATGCATTACGCTGGTGTTCTGTGAGAATGTGTTCCTTCCTCTGTCGTGCTGACCCATTCGTGCTGAGGCATGACTCTACCACGTTACCAAAGTACCAAAATACCACGTTACTATACATTTATAGTAACTTCTTACGGTCTTCCAATTTATTTGCTGGATGTATAATGACCGCGGAGTAACTTGGCAGTTTTATTTATTTAATTTAAATCTTTATTGTACATAAAATGTACAATTGGCAGATTTAATGTCTTTAGACCTTCTGAATCAGTCAACCACGAGCTGAGCAGAGAAACTTAAGCAAGTGCCATAAAAACGTGAAAGTATATATAAGTGAATATTAATACAAAAATACATATAACATACGTATAAATACACTTATAAATATATATTACTTCAAATAACCTAAAATAATATACTTTATTCCTGATACAATTCTTAAACAAAACATAGCGTGAGTGTGTAAGCATTTGTACATACGAACATACACAATATTAACTTAAATAATTTGTTATTTTAACTCATACCACCAAGCGACTTGACTCAAAAGAATCAGTAATTCCTTTTTGGGACAATGTATACGCTTTTACTCAGATACTTTTGATAGATATGCATATTGTCACAGAAAAAATGCATATCTATCAAAATGCTTAAAATTATAAAAATCAAAAATTGTTTAGTAAGGGTTATTATACTACTAAAAAGAACATGATTGATGATTACGCCTGGGTGTGAGATGATCTCTACGATGCTGTTTCTAATGTCTTCATACCAATTGCATAAAATAATAAATAGTAAATTAATTTTATTTAAAAAAAAATTTCCGCCAGGTTTCTTGCCAGTTCTTTCCAGGACAGAGGTTTTTTCCGAAGCAGTGGCAAAAGTAAAAAATTAATTTCAATAAGAATAAAATATAGACTATACTCGTATTGGATAAAAATGATTCCTTTTTATTCTATTTCAGAAACATTTAAGAAAGGTTTAGTAATTTGGGAACTTTTTCATTTTTAATATAATTGATTAATTAAAAAAAATCTTTATAACATGACAGTGGAGAACATATATAGATTGTATCGTAGAGGGTATTGTATTCATTCATCATCATTAATTTATTCAATGTTTTATCCACTACTGAACATAGGCTGCCAATAGATTGCCTCACAGGGGGATATTTGCGATATGGCCACGCTTTGCAGACGTGTTGACAGCTGCAGTTTGTATTAACTTCAACTATTATCAGGAAACTTCTGCGCGCAATTCTTGTTAATGTTACCCTCTGTCGCCTACAATAACCCTCACGGGATGAAATCGGATAGTAGATTCTCTAACGCTGCCACTTCATATCAATAAATTCTAAAAATGTATAAAGCTAAAAATGAAATTTTAAGCAATGTTTAGGCGTGACTTAATTTTAAATTCAAAGCAAAATAAATTAAGTTTGTCATCCACTCCTACATTAATTTACAAAGTTATATTAGAACTTGACTTAGATTAAGCATTCTTATGCCAACTCTTAAGAGCACTTGGAAATATTTTAGTATTTATCTTGAGTATAATGATCCTTTCACTTATATAATTGAGAAGCCTTCCTAAACGTCTGCTGTTTGTTATTAACCTCTTTATTTTTATTAACTTTACTTCAAAACAGAAGGACGTTAACAATATTACAATATTCTCGCCGATTATGGTATGATTTGAATGATCATTATTTATTGAATATATTCTGTTCAATAAAAATTACAATACTAGCCAATTTTTTTTTATAGAAGAGGGGGCAAACGAGCATAAGGTTCAACTGATGTTAAGTGTCTTCCGCCGCCCACGAATATCCGCAACAGATTTCAATGCGTTGCTATCCTTTAGAAAAGAGTGCTCTTTTATTGAAGATCCCCAGGTCATATCGGCCCGGAAAAATCGCCGGTGGTAAACTATTCCACAGAGCGCGGAAGAAAACTCCTTGTGAAACGTACAGTGGTGGACCGCCAAGCATCCAGATGGTGTGCAATGTATCGGGAGGTTTGCCGCGTAGTGCGTTCATGAAATTTGGTGGCTGGGATTAATCCGAGCAATTCCGTAGAGCACTCCCCGTGATAGATGCGATAAAATACGCAAGGAGATGCAACATCTCTTCGCAGCGCCAGTGAATCAAGCCGATCGGAAAGCACCCGGTCGTCGACGATTCGAGCATCTAAATTCGAAACGACTCGAAATTTGCAGAAAAGGTTCAAAATAAATAATATAGGCAAATGGTGAAGAAAAATTAATTTAAAAAAATCACAAATTTTCTGTTATTTTTATCATTTAACTTCAAAATAAAAAACTCCCCGGAACTTTCACCGCTGGTCTTTTCTGTGTATAAGAAGCCGTGTTTACGTCAAAGAGGTCCAAAGTTATGACGACCGCAACAGTAAAGTTATTGCTGCGTTTACGGAAGTTAAAAGTGCTCAAGAACAGATACTAAATGTGACAAATATTTTAACAAAACGTGCTCGTCTATGCATAAAGAACGTGGCCCGTTACCCGTGACTGTTCGGAAATCTTCCCCTTCTTCCCGTTCTTGCCCCCGGCACAGAAGCAAACAGTTCGGTTTTTCTCGACTAGCGAGAAGGATAATGGTGAGAGTAATATCGGTTTGTATGGGTATTTTCTCTATACACAGTATGACTTACGGTGTTGTACATTAGATTCACCATCATCCTTCACAGCTAACTACCGTAAGCAAATATTTGTTACAGAGAGTACGAGGAATCTGTGACAGCCTGGCCGCCGAGCTTCAGCACTTCAAGCAGGTTCTGCACGACAACCAGCTTCAGGTCCCGCACCTACGTCACAGTGACCGAGTGAAGCCAGGCACAGTCGAGTGTTTGCCTGCTGTACTCCCATTATGTCAGAGGTGTCACAGGCAGATTCTATTAGAATATTCTACAAGCCGCCGAAGAAGATTAGTCAGTTCTTACCATCCGTCAAGTGTCATATCCCTCTACAAGATGCAGGAGTGTACAAGCTTGATTGTGAATGTGATCTTTCATATATAGGGCAAACAAAAAGATGAACCCGGGTAAAAGAACATATAACTGACGTGAAGCACCAACGTTCCGGGAAGTCTGCATTTTGTCTGCAGAACATCGATTCCTACCAAAGATGATACGTGGGGCTATTTAAATTAAAAAAAAAACATCATAATTTCAATAGGGAAGGAGGCTGGGTACTACCATCTGTTTGCGAACCTTTAATTAATAAAATTAAAACTAAACCCAAGCATAACACTGCAATACTTCAAGACCGAGCAAGTTCATTCTGCATAGATCGGACCATAAACATTAATTAAAAAGCTAAAGGTACCTACTCTTTGTTAACACTAACGTCGGTACGTTAGTCATCTCAGTTCCACGTTATCATGGGTGTTGGAAAGCACCCGAAACGTCGGAAATTAAAACTAAATTAAGTATATTAAACGAAAATGCAGTTTTAATCAATGTGTAGTGTTTGCTTAAATATAAGAAATATTTAGGTATAAGTATTAAGCATATCGCTAAGAAAGTAAACAGAAGAAAAAAAACTTTATACGTGGTAGAGCCACGCTGCAGCTATATTATTGTTGTAGTACGAATGGGTCGGCTCGACCGGGGAAGGACCACGCTCTCACAGAATACCAGCGTAAAATAGGAATTTATTACTGTTGTGTTTTGTATGGAGAGTGCAGAGATTCGTAGACCCTTTATTACTCGAAACGAGGCATCTTATTCTATAAAAAAAAAAGAAAAAACTTAAGAAACGAAAACGTAAATTGAATCACACACAGTGGCGCGCGTAAGAGTAGTTGTTGCCCATAAATCAAATTCAATTTGGGATAATTTCATATAAAAGTCGAAATCTTATTTACTCGTATTATCAAAAAATGTAATATCGGTGTGAAATAATTTATTTATTTGAAATTCAATGTAAAATCTGGCTGAATTTTTGAGAAACAACCCTGTAAATTTTAATGCTGAATGAAAATACTTTTACGTAGTTTATCGTGTTTAATTTAACTTACTCCACACCATGAACGTGAAGCGGGAGATGTTGGGCTATACCACGGTAATACCGTGGCTATACTGTCGACTTGCAAAATCACGCTATTTTTAACACCTGACGTTCGAATATTGAATAAATTGTATATTACCTGACGTTCGAGTGCTTTATTACTACACCGTTGATCACGTGAGGACTGAGGTGTTTTACATCCAGGTGTCATAGTGAAACCGAAGTACATTTGGCTTTTAATTAATGCTTTTGTTCCAATGTACGCTGTAAAGGTTTTACTGTTTATTGAACTCATAAAGTTATATCGCAATATCCACTTACCATCTGGTGGTCTTTATGCTATGAAAATAAGGGAAGTCAGTAATACCCCAAATTCGTTATTTTTTTTGTTTATTACTTCAAATGCGTTTCAAAAAAGTACACGTAGCTATTAAACGTGTTAAACAAAAGTTTATTATTCAATTGTTACTTACTTACTTACTTATCTTCACGCACAATCCCTAACGGGGTAGCCAGAGAGAACAGATCGCCAAGTGTCACGATCCTTACATACCTCTTTCGCTTCTTTCAGGTTCATTAACTTCTTCATACATGCACGTCTAGGTATCCGAGTACTCTTGACCCTCCCCTCTTCGAGCAATTTGCTCACATGGTCTTGGAAAGTTAGTCTCGGTCTACCTCGACACCTTTTAATATTTACTTTCGCTCTATATATTTTCTTCACCATTCGGTCTTCACTCATTCGTTCAACGTGCCCAAACCATTGGAGTACGCCCCTATCAATTTTTGTGATAAGGTCATCTTTCAATCCTGTCATATTGCAAATCTCTTCGTTTCGCTTTCACATTTTACGAAGAGATCGCATCTCCACTGCATTCAACTTGCTTTTATGCTTCTTCTGGCATACCCAGGTTTCGCTGCCATATAACAAAGTCGGTACCAACACTGCGTTATGTATTGCAAGGCGTGCACTCTTCACCACGCCTTGCCTTTTTACTAATGCATTCAGGGCACCATTGACTTTGTTTCCGGCAGCAACACGCCTATCCACATCTAAATCACATCTTCCATCCCGGCTGAAAGCACTCCTCAAGTATACAATTTCATTTACCTGTTCTAGACATTCCTGATTTACCCATATTTCACATTTCGTTCTCTCTTCGTCTTTTTCAAATACCAGATTATTCAATTGTTATTATAATATATTACAGTATATGTCTAATCAACAATTATAGGTATGATAAGTGCTACATCTTTAAGTATTGTTCGTAATATTGTTATTATGAAACTAATAGCAGATTGAATTGTATGGAAACTAATCATATCCTATTTCTCATATTACATACCTGCAGCTGTATTGGTTTCATTTTCTTGCGATTGTGCCTTTTCTTCTTTTGTAGGTTTAGCTTCAGAGCTTGTGTTACAACCCATTGTTATCACTAAAACCAATTACTTCTATATAACTTGTTTCACTGAACTCTATTGTAGTTCACTCTGTGTCGCAGTATAACATAGTTGTCTTTCGATTCACTGTAGACTTATCTGTAACAAAGAATAATGTATTAAAATTAAAAAGAATGGAAAAAGTAGATGGCTATTCATTAAAAAAAACACAAAATGCTATACAGAATGGGTCCCACATATATGCAATAAATGAAACCATATACTTGTTATCGCCTTTGCTGACGATATACAAAAAATGAACGTAATCGGTCCAGTAATTAGGTCAAAAAGTAGAGTTTTAATTTTAAGCAAATTTGAACACTCTATAGAATTGGGTCACTAAGTCAATGATTCAATGAACTTGAATCCTTGAACATTAAAAAGCAACGTTGCCACGCAGTGCAAACTATTGGTATTGCGACATATCGAAAGCGGTGTCTTTTGTCGGCGTGCCACCCGCGTGCAACGTTGTCACTCTTCCAAGGGGTCAAGGTACGTTGTCTAAACATAGTGTTCACTTTTACTGAATTTATTTTAATATTTATTTTGTTTGAAAATTTCACTTTTTTATTTTACGGGTTTTAATTTAATATTTAATTTTTCTACACTTCTACGGACTAGTATTACTTGTGGTTTCGTTTATTGCATATATGTGGGACCCATTCTGTATAAGGACAATTTCAATTATGTATCAAGGGCAGCATTTTCAATCATCAGATAAAACATGTCGATCAAATAAATTATAATTAGGCTGCGCTTTAAAGTAGACCATTTTTTCATACAAGTGTAATTTATTTATTTGTTTATGTTCTATTTTATCCTATAATAATGATAATGACCGTAATTTATTCATAAATTTTTAAAGAAACATTTAATTAATTCCAAAACATGTCATGCGGGTATGTTACGCTAAAATCAACATTTCGTGAATTATATTTACAATATTATATTAGGTCCTTACTTATGTAATTGGCGATTTGTATGAAAAGACAATTTACAGTTTGAAATTAGGTCTCTCTAAACTCTATATTTACAATATCTAAACTTTATATTTACAATATTATATTAGTTCCTTACATATGTAAATGGAGTTTTATACGAAAAAGGCTTTTGAAATTCGAAAGTGATTTCGACTGCCTCACCGGAATTGAATCTTTTTCCTTGCTAGAAATTGTCCACATTCCGCAAAAAGTAGGTAAGATAATCTGTGGGGACAAAGTATAGGGAGTATGTTGGGCGTCGGAAACATTCCAATTGTAGATTCTCTAATTTTTCTAGCGTCTAGCGTTATCCTAAAGCAGCAGTGGGCTAGAGAAATTGACCATTCTCAGTTATTAAACAGCTCGATTTTCCATCTCGATTAGCGATTGATAATACAGATCTGCCGTATGACACCAGAACTGGTCCACCAGACACTTACCTGTACCTGTTTTTAGTTATCTTACGCTTGTGGCAGAATTAAGCCTTATTTTGACCTGGTTTAGCCAGGATTCAGATTTAGTCTGGGTTCAATTATTGTGATGAGAGTTTCTGATAATCATACAGGATCCATTTTTCATCACAAGTAACAATATATTTCAAAATCCACTCGTTATTCTGAAGGCAAACATTAGGAGATCAGATTTAATAACATTTGTTACTGTGAAATTGTGACGACTAGATACGTTTTACAATGCATGTGCATTTTGATTTTCAATCGAACATAGATTTAGGTGTCTTTGTAAATATTCAATTCCAGTTAGATTTTATGCCCATTTGTGTATTCTTATATGAAACAGACTTCAAAAACAAAAAAGATGATTTTCACACAATAGCTTCTGAAGTGGATGCTAAAAAAAGTCTCTTACGAAACCCATGATATGGGGTAGTGGATATACTTACATCACCTTTACAGTGGGTGGTCCAGAAGATACTATTTTGAAATTACCTGTTTTATTCTATTTGTTTTTGAAGTTGGCTTTTTCTTTTTTTAAGTATAATTATTATTTCACCTTTTGAGTGGACTTACGAACATTACAAGTTCAAAGTAACGACTAAAAGTTACATTAAAAACAAATTTTCACCCTGGAGGGTAAAACTTTTCTAAAAATTTATGAGATACCACTCCTGAAGGGTAACCTACTTAATAAAAGGAGAATTATTAAAAATGGTTTAGCATTTTCCCAAAGGTCAGTTAGTTACCGATAACATAAGTGCTTATAGAACCTTCTCGTTATGTGGGCTTGGTTATTATAATACTTCTTCTCGTAAATTGTAATAATATTTGCTTGCAATTGTACTAATATTTTTTCTTTTAAATACAATTTAAATTGGAATCAGAAACGCTTTCATCTTAATTTTCTCATGATTACTTGAATTCTTCTGCGATAAAAACATACATACATAATACATAAACACTCACGTCTGTCACCCAGAGGGGTAGGCAGAGAATACAGACTTCCATTTAGCACGATCCTGACACACCTCTCTCGCCTCCTTCACATCCATATACCTACGCATACACGCTCGTCGGTTAAGGGTACTCCTAATTTGGCCCGTTTTCAATAAATCGCTAATTCGGTCGATAAATTTTCGCCTAGGACGTCCCTTTCCGACTCTACCATTCACTTCTGCAACATAAATATTCATCGTCACTCTTTCCTCATTCATTCTTTTCACATGACCAAATCACCGAGGCATTCCTTTCTTAATCCTGGTCACAACATCATCTTACAAACCACACTCTTCTCTTATCACACAATTTCTCACTCTGTCATTCAGATTCAGCCCTAACATACTCCTTAACAACCGCGTTTATACTGCGTTTAGTCTACTCTCGTGCTTCTTCTGCCACACCCAACTTTCACTACCATACGTTAAAGTAGGGACCAACACAGCACTTTGAATTTCCATAAGTGCCTTTTTTGATACATTTCGACTCTTCACAATAGAGATAAAAACATTTTATGTTAAATCTTGTACTAATCTAATAAACGATTTTTGCGTGATTGATTAGCAAACATCCAAGCATTTTTAATCACTTTGTTAGTAACTTTGGAATAACTTAGAGTAATTTGATATTTTTTAAACTAGCGCTGCGTCATTTTTTGTAGTTTGGTAGCTCTTATTAAAGTTCTCATACGTTTGTTACCAAACTCACGTTTTAATATTTTCTTTTTCACGTAAGTGTTACTTTTTATATACGTATGTTTCCTGTTATATCAATTAAGGCTTCATTTGGTTTAAGTTAAAACTGTTGTAACTTCACTTTTGTATCTATTAATTGGCTTATTGTAGTTATTAGTATTCTATTTTAATTATTATAGCTGTTGGTCTTCCAAATAAAATAAAATAATGTAAAGATGATAAAGTTCTATTTAATTAATCGAAGAGTTTTTGTAACTTTTTAAAACGATATTGGTAACACTGGTTAACGGAGGGGATAAAAGAATTTGGAAAGACCCAAGGAAAAAAAACTAGTAAGTAGTGGAAGAGCATTGGTAGAAAGGATTTATCTCGAAGAATATTGTGAGTGTAGTATTAAAATATAACTAGGTAGTATTAAAGTATTAACAAAGTGATCTGTGTTTCAATTCTGCATCCCGAATAATATATTGACTACAGAAAATTATCGCCGATTGGTTATTCCGTAACTGAAAAAGATATCAAATATTTGAACTAATATTATGTTGGTTTGATGCAAGAAAACTTAATAAATAATTTGGTACCAGCCTATTTACTAGTACTATCTTGTGGTTGTTGGACCAAAAATAGTACTATTAGAAATAAACCAGCGTTCTCGTTATATATGTGGTTAAGTCACATAGCAGCACTATAATACTCGTAGATTTCACAATAATGAGTCTACTGGAACGTTGAATGACGTTGAATGATCATTGATCACGCTCTCACATAATTGTATTTTGTGTTTTGTAAAGTGAGTTTATCAAACCGGTGTCCCTATTAACTAGAAACAACTCATTGTATTTGTTTTTGCGCGTAACAACTGCCCTCTTGAAGCATTGTCGCGTTGCGTCACGTATCGGTGTGAACTGACCCTACGATAGAAAAACTGCATTCCACTCCAGAGAAAGGAAAGGTGTTGGTACCCAAACGATCTCCTAGGTTATAGAAGAGTCCTACCACAAATAAGGTACGTGACAGTAATATGGTCACCTTAAGTTTCACCGCACTATAAAACCAAAAATAGGAGTAGAACGGAGACAAAAACACAAAGTCATATACTATAACTTAATCTATTAAAAAAAAGAAACAAGCTTTGGCATTATTAGGAACACTTCGAAAAATCAACTTAATTTTTTTTTATTACCCTACACCATACCGAATTTGACTAAAATATTTACTAAATTCAACTGTTCAAAATGTGTCGACAAAGCAGAGCCCTTTTGTCCCTTTATTATTTCATTGGCCGATGAAGAACTATCGTATCACAGTCATTTATGCAAATAAGGCTGCAGTTTTTGAGTTATAAGAAAGTGACTATATTGACCGGATGACCATGTTACCCTTACGTACTATATAATTAATTAATAAGTCGTATAATTTAAATCTTTTAAATACGCAAACGTGTTTTGAACTAAATTAACATGAACAAATGATTTCAGTCTTTAATATTATTGTGAAACGAAATATAAAGGAAACGTTTATGACAGAAATTCAGAAATTCCCGAACGCCAAGCTAAATCGAAATGCAATGAAATAAAAGAAAAAATATATTATGACTCGTTTGCTTATTATTGTTACATACTTACTATTGTTAATTATAAATGTTTCGTAAGTAGAACCACCCTTATTAGAGGATGTAAAGCTTTATAAGTTGTTTTGAATTTGTATGGAAAATATATTGCATAAGCAGAAAAGTAATTTAGTATGAAATTCGTCTTCTATAATTTTAAACGTAATATTTTAATGCAGAAGTAGACATAATTACCAAGCAGAAGTAAAGCCATCTACTTAATATTTCGAGCAAGCAATTTTTGAATATTATATAATGAATATCGTATACATATTTTTGTTATTACATATTTTTGTAATTAACACATATTAATACATATTTAAATATATATATTAATTAATATATATTAATACACATTTATGTTATTAGGTTCTCTGAAACAGTGTCTACTAACGAAGTTTATGTTCTCAATATATTTTTCATTTACGAGAAGTTTCATCATTATAATTAAATCTTATTATAAGTCCACTGTTGAACAAATACATTCTGTAAGTAATGGAAGAAAGCACGTTCAAGAGCCACATGCATCCATCGACGGTTTCCTGCATCTCCAGAGGCTGCCACTCGAGAACATTTATTTTCAATGGAATATCCTTAAAAACGAAGTTTAACACGCAACTAGCTTGACTTATTTGAGCTTCCTCATATGTCAGTAACGAACCACGTGTAAAATCTATGTCAGTTGTACCCACATGTTTTCAAGATTTGATATAAGGGTGACTCTAATGTGTCTCAGTCTCCCGAACCCTACCTAGTCCAGGAGGATCCCTTGATTAAACTGTCGTCTAAGTTGGACTTACCTGATCGGACAGTTTGTCTAACGATGGTGTAAAAAGCAACGTCGAGCATAGTGCATAGAAAACATGGCCTTTGTTTTTTTCCATGATTACCTTAAGAACTTCCAGCTATTCTGCCGTAATGGCTATATCGTCGATAAATCGAAGATGATTGATGTATTTGTTTGTTTGCATTAATGTTGCTACCTTATCATTTTCAGCTCAGCAACTTTCAAACCTTTTTCAATGCAGCGATGACATCTATCTCTAACATCTCTCTGCAGTTGAATAGATTTCATACTGTGGTTGTTTACTCGAAGAGTTTTCGTATCTTTTTATACAAACACTTCAACACTTTGATATGCCTATGGTCAACCTAGTATCACTGAGGGGACTGTATCACCACCCGAATTTCGATAGAATCAAAAAGTTCAAAAACTTTAGCAGTAGGACGTACTATTGGGTGTCCTTTTCTGCAAAATTTTAAATTGTTGTCTCCTGTTGCTATAATAGAATATTTTATTTATTCTAAGTATATTTTTGTTTTAACTGTAATTTTTTTTAAAAAGAAGTTATTTTGAAAAAGATAAAATATTTTTTCTAATTTCTAAAATGTATATTTTACGTGGAAAAGTTTAGAGCCGTTTAAATGTTAGAAACGTGCATTTTTAAACGTACTCAAAACGGCAAATGTATTCACATTCACATTTAAGACGCGAATATCTTAAACGGAAGCCTATATTTTAATGAGCAGGAGATTCATTAAAATATTATACGAGCAGCATGTTTACTATTTATATCGTAAATTGGATGGCTAGATTAATTTGAAAATTTAACCAACCTAGACCAAGAAAAAGTTCTCAAATTTTATTTTACTTCTTTTTTTTTAGGAAGTCTGAATAAAAAAGCAAATAGCAGTAATTGTACTACTGAGTTCCAGCCCGAGCACTACTAGCTTTATTTTGTGACTTTGCTGGTGTGGCCTTCGATTCACGAACATCTTTAGTGTTTTCCATGTCAACATTCGTTTTAAAAAATGTATTCTATGTTGGGATCATTCTTTTCAAAGGTGCAAGCATAATGATTAAAGATATATATATATATATATATATATATATATATATATATATATATATATATATATATATATATATACCACTGAGTGACTGACTGACTCATCCACGATATCTCTAAAACTATTCACCCGATTGATTTGAAATAGTACTGTTACTCATTTCGCAATATAGACGCTCACTATGAACGGATTTTACGATAGTCCCATAAAAAATATTGATATTTTATATCTAAATTATTATCGACTATTATCGTGCACCCAGCGAAGTGAGCGGGTATAAGCTAGCCAATTATATAAACACAGGTATGATGTTTAAATTTCGATTCCATATTAATAAAATTAAAATATATGTAGGTAATTAAGTTTTAAATTCGAATCTATATAGATAAATAATTAAAGTGTGTGTAATATCAAAATAACTAACTTGTAATAAGCTGAGGGTGTTATTTACATACCATCAGAGATGATAATTATTTTTATTTTTTTCGGTTTTTTCATCCGTCTGTCTGACTAGATTTGCAAACCTCTTTCAATTATATTTGTAATGGCTGAATCGACTGTTATTAAACTTCATGCGCAGGGAGGAAGCAATACCAGAAGTGATCTAAGCTGAACCCAAAAACCCTGGAAGTTTATAAAAATAGGAAACGAAAAATTTATAAAATAAATGGTCTTCATTATCTTAAATTTGAATAACGCCACACAGATAAAGCCAGGGCGTATCGATAGTTAAGAATCAAATTGGCTAATAAGTTATTTTTCATAAAATCGATGAATACATAAAACACCATTTCAAAATATATAAACCATTATTTATATTATAACACAACAATATAACAACAACAAAGCATTATAAGGTTATCTGGAGTGGAAAATGAGAAATTTATAATTTAATAGTATTATAGCTTGTTAGTATTTAAAATAATACCTATAGCGATATTAAAAAAAGAATAATTTATATTTTTTTATTATGCCTTGTGACTAAATTCCTTAGCTTTTAGTTGACACCTTACGTGATTTTTTGTTATATTTTAATGAATAACTACGTGATTCCTGTGGGTATCGTGGTCCATAAATACTTACATCTACCCTCAAGGATTATTATGGAATGCCTTGTTACTAAGCTGCTATTTTACGCTAGTGTTCTGCTGGAACGTGAATCTGCTCCGGCCTACCCGACCCATTCGTGCTACAGCCATGAAATATTTACAGCGTGGCTACACCGCGCAAACAATGCCCTTGAAAAATTCTTGTTCTCTAGTTTGAAAGCGATATTAAAATAAATAAAACTATAGTAATTGCACACCTTCAACGCGAAGCGAGAGAGTGTGGGCTTTACTGTCGACGTAACCAGGTCACGCAACCCGTTTTTATAGTTTTTCTATGCTTCAATACAAACAAGAAACAATTTTAGGAGTAATTACACATAGCTTTAACTCTTTACGCAATAAAAATTTTTTGCGCGAAAACCAGTTACCATATTACTGGCTGTTCACAATACAGGAATAAACACACATTATAACAAACAAAATAACCAATAAAACTGAAACCACAACAACCGAAATACATCAGTAGATTCACTGGTAATTTCCGTTAGAATTAATTAAGAGGGTGGTCCCTACTATGGGATCATGAGCGTGTGGACTTCCTATCGCTGAACCATACGCTAATTTATGTTATGTTCAAAATAAAGAGCCTGGTCTATTTGAGATAATATTCCTCTTAAATTTAAAATAGGTAAGAATGACTAATGAGGACACATTATAACTATTGGTTAGTAGATACAAAAAGTCGGATTTTATTGATGATTTTTCCAAGTAAAGAAGTATTATTTTCAAACCAGTGCAGTGGTCACAGTTAAAATTATTTTCAATGAGAATTATTTTCAAAATGTATTGAATAAAAGTTGTTCTATTTAAAAGTCCCGCTAGGTTTCTTGCCGGTTCTTCTCTAAACAGCGGTTATCCCAAACACGGGTCACAGTATAAAATGTTTTACAATAAGAATTATTTTTAATCTATACCAAATAAAAAATATTGTTTTCTGCTTTTCCCAAATTAAAATAAATTTTAAGACGCGTCATCGCCTGGGAACTAAAATATTGTGGTGCCTTATTATTAAAAATGATATTCAGTTTTCGCCAAGAAATATATGAAACACTGTAGCATCATGCCGTTAATATACGCTGTTATTATGTGAGAGCGTGGTTCTTAAGTAGTCGAGTAGTTTTCGAAGTGATTGATTGAAGTTTCCGCTTACTTATTAAATCATCTACTGGATGGTGAGTAATTTATGTTCTCCTTAACTATTGATTTCATGTTTCAATATCGAAAGTAACCGCATATTTTTTATTATTAACCAACAATAGACAACAAGTTAATTTTGTTTATAATGCCGAAGTGACAAATGAACTACCTTACTCATAGATGGGCGGATGCAGTAGAGTCCAAGGGGGAGGAGGCATTGGCCGTTAGTTTGGACATAGCGAAGGTCTTCGATCTGGTCTGGCACAAAGCGCTTCTTTCGAAGCTCCCTTCCTATGACTTCCCGAGAAATTGTGCGATTGGATCACTAGTTTTCTTCCTGATCGGAGAATCAAGGCCGTAGTAGACGGTGTATGCTCCGATTACAAGCTTATTAATGCTGGTGTTCCACAAGGCTGCGTGCTATTGCCAACGCTGTTTTTTCTGAATATCAATGATATGTTGCAAACTGATAACATTCATTGCTATGCAGATGACAGCACTGGTGATGCCTTATACACCGGCCGTGCCAATATGTCTCGGGAAATCGTCGCCGAGTACCAGGACAAACTTGTGTCTGAAGTCGAGTATTTGCTTAACAAAGTCTTGGATTGGGGGCGACTAAATCTAGTCCAATTTCATCCCCAGAAGATACAAGTTAACCGCGTTAACCGCTAAAAAGATCCCCTTTGTCGTATCTCCTCAGTTTGAAGGCAGCTTGCCTTCCCTTGCTGCCTCAGCTAGCATCAGAATCATCGGCGTCAACATATCGAATAGTGTGCAGTTTTGTGGCCACTTGGAAGGGAAGGCCAAATTGACCTCTAGAAAGCTTGGCATGCTTATCCGAGTGGGACAGTATTTCTTGCCGGCACATCGCTTGCAATTTCACAAAGCGCAAGTTCGGCCGCACATGGAATACTGTTCTCATCTCTGGGTCGGCGCACCCCCGTGCCAGCGTCTTCCACTTGACCGCATCCAGCGTAGAGCGATTCGAATCGGCGACGACCGAGTTCTTTCTGATCGGCTCGATTCACTAGCGCTGCGTAGGGATGTTGCATCCCTTTGCGTTTTCTATCGTATCTACCATGGGGAGTATTCCGGGGAATTGTTCGGTATAGTTGCAGCCGCCAAATTTCACGAACGCACATCGCGTCAACATTCCCAATACCATCCTCACCATTTGGATTTTGGCGGTGCACTACTGTACAATTTACTAGGAGTTTTCCTCCTCGTACAACTTCTCTGTGGAATTGTTTACCACCGGCGACTTTTTCGGACCGATACGACTTAGGGACCTTCAAGAAAAGAGCTTACTCCTTTTTAAAAGGCCGGCAACGCAACTGCAATTCCCCTGATGTTGCGGTTGTTCAAGAGTAGCGGTAGTCACTTACCATCAGGTGAGCCGCGTGCTCGTTTTCTCCCTCTTCTAAAAAAACAACCTTACAATCCACCTGGTAGTAAGATGTGTGGCATTTAATCTTAGTCGTCAGATCTGACAAAGTACAGATGCTTTGTCACATCTGACGACTAAGATTAAATGCTACACAGACTGTAAATATAGTATACTACACTATACCTTTCAGGTCAGAACACAACAGAGCAAGCACTGCAATCTGGCTGCAGAAAAAGGAAAGATGGTGGTACCTACCCAGACCAAATCATCATTAAATCATAATTAATTCATAAGTAGTATAATTTAAACCCTTTAATTATGCAAACGTGTTTTGAACTAAAATAACATGAGAAATTCATATCTCTACTCTACTCTACTCTTTAATATTATTGTGAAACGAAATGTTTAACGAAACGTTTGCGAGAGAAATACAGAAATTCCCGCACGCAAAGCTAAATTGAAATATGTATAATGTAATAAGAGCAAAAATATATCAAGCCTCGTTTGTCATATTTACTTAGGGATTTCATTTCTTTCTTAGATACGAATAGAAGGATTTAAAAATGTATAATGAGTTTTGAATTTTTATTTATTTTATAAAATAGGGTTGAGTAATTAGATGCTGCTGACCAGACAGACAGCGACAACTATCCTATATTCAGCATGAAAATGGATATACGTTGTCATCCCTAAGAATTAAGATGAAATGCCTCGTTATTAGTAAATTGATCTCCGGTTTTCTACACGCACCATACGAAATACATTAAGCTGCAATTTGACGCTGGCATTCCGTGAAAGTTTGGTCTTAACCCGGTCGAGCCTCTTCGTCTGTAGCCATAATATAGCAGCAGCATGGCTCTACCACGTTCAAACACATATAATGTATGTTGTATTTTTTATAAGCCCACATGATAGTAAGTGGCTTCTGTGGCTTATAGACATCTACATCTATTCTCGATTACGAATAAAAATGCAGATGCGTTGTCACCCGTGAGGACTAAGATGAAATGCCTCGTTTCTAGTAAAAAGGGTCTCCGGTTCTCTGCACTCACCATACGAAACACAGCAGCATTAAGCTACTGTTTTATGCTGGTATTCTATAAGAGCGTGGTTCTTCTCCGGTCAAGCCGACCCATTCGTACTACAACTACACTACTAATACAAATGCAGCATGGCTTTACCTCGTCTAAAATATGTATGGAAAAATAATATAATTTTAATTCTTCTATATTTTTTAAAGTAATATATTTCTATGCAGAAGTAGACATTAAATACTGAGTAGAAGTAACGCTTAAATATCCGTTAGGAGAGAATATGGTGGTCTTTGAGCATAGTGCTAAGTAAGATCTTCCAGCGATTCTGCCATAATGATTATATCGTTGGAAAATCGAAGGTGAGTCGTGTACTTGTCTGTTCGCATTGATGTTTCCTTTCCAATCCAGTAACCTACAAACGTCTTCCAATACAACTATGAGATAGATCTCTAACATCTCTCTGCATTTGAATGGATTTCGTACTTTGATTCTGTACTCAGATAGCTATCATAGTTTTTCTGTACAAATAATTCAGCATTAATATGCCGGCAGTCGCGTTAGACCACCACCGAAATTTCGAAGGAATACAATAGATCAAATACATAAAAAATGTTATCACCAATTGCTAAGGTGTATAATACTTTTATTTATTCTAAGTTTATTTATGTTTCAGTTATAAATTTAAAAAAAAACAAGTTGGTTTGTTATAAGACTAAATACTTTTTCTCTTATTTCAAAAATATATATTTATACTTGGAAAAGCTTGTTAGTAACGTGCATTTTTAAACGTACTCAAAACGGCAAATGTATTCACATTCACATTTAAGACGCGAATATCTTAAACGGAAGCCTATATTTTAATGAGCAGGAGATTCACTTAAATATCATACGAGCAGCCTGTTTAGTATTTATGTCAGAAATTGGATGGCCTGATTAATTTGAAAATTTTACTATCCTACGGACGTAGCAAAAGTTCTTAAATTTAATTTTACTTTTTTCTTTCTAGGAAGTCCATCTAAATATTTCCATTCTCTTACCCATTTCTGTTATAAAAGAATAGTAATTGAACTGCTGTGTTCACAATCACTACTAGCTTTATTTTGTGGCTTTATTTGTGTGGTCTTCGCTTTATGAACATCTTTAGTGTTCCATGTCAAGATACGAAAAACAGTGATTTTTGAGCTCATACTTTTCAGGAAGTATTGCGTGTACAATGATTAAAATTTGGCATAGTTCTATTATGCAATTAGTTACATAAATACTGGCATGAAGACATAAATTCGAACCTATAGATATTGATAAAAATGAATTGTGTGTAATATAAAAATAACTGCTTTGTAATGAGCTGAGGGTGTTATTTGCATGCCAATAAAAAACTATTAACTTTTTTTGTCCATCTCTCTGTCTGTCTAAATTAATCTTTGTAATGGCTGAACCAGTGAACTACTATTGCGTGTTGCAAGTGACGACTTATGGATCTGAGACGTGGTCCTTCACTGCTGGCCAAATGAGGACCCCCAAGATCGCTCAGCGGGCTATGGAGAGGGCTATGCTCGGGGTTTCTCTGCATGATAAACTTAGAAATGAGGATATCCGCAGAATAAGCAGAGTAACCGACATAACCTAACGTATTAGTAAGCTAAAATGGCAATGGGTCGGCCATATAGCTCGAAAAACTGAAAACCGATGGGAAAAAAAGGTTGTTGAATGTCAGCCTCGTACTGGTAGGCGTAGTGTAGGGCGAACTCCCACTAGATGGAGAAACTACCTGGTAAGACATGCAGGAAGTTGATGGATGTAGGTGGCTCAGGACCGTGCTTTGTGGCATTCTTTGAGGGAAGCCTATGTTCAGCAGTGAACTTGTGAAGGGCTGTATTGATGATGATGATGATGATGCTGAATGGCTGAAGCGATTGGAATAAAACTTCATGAGCAGAGAGAGAGAGAGAGAGAGAGATCAATATCAGATGTGATCCAGTAGTCCGAGATATCATGACAAATTTTTAATGATGAATCTGCCATTTTTTCCTTAATTCTTTATCTACTTAGCTATTTATAGTCGTTATTATTATTTGTATCAAACATTTTTTGGGCGAATTTATTTTCGACTTACCTGTATGCGCAGTACCTGGTGTACCCACGTAGGCCAGCAAAATAGTCATATACTTCAGTCAGATTCTTTCCAACAGAGTTTCATGATGCATCAAAAACTTCGTGAAAAATACGTCATGAGCTCTCGGACTATAAGTTAGATCCGAAAACCACGTAGATTTTTTTAACGAAAGACTTATAAAATAAATGGTTATTATTATCTTAAATTTATAAAGCCACAGAAGCTACCTAGGCGAAGCCACTTGTTAATAATAGGTCGTTTTACTAGTTAGGAATAAAGTCTGATAAAAAGATATTTTTGAGGAAATCGATGAAAAAATTAAGCACCATTTCAAAACAAATAAACCATTATTTAGTTCTTTATGTATTTCATTTTTCATTAAAGTGAATAATTACTTTAAAGAGATTTGCTTACAATGCGACAGACAGTTTACTAAAATCATTTCTGCTTTAAATTACTATTACCTAAGAGATTTAATTAGCACAGTATAATGAGTAAGTCTTTTCACAGCCCGATAATTTTAATAGAAATTCAATAAACAAGCTTCTAAATGAGGTTTCCACGAAGGGTTTGTCGTTTTTCAGCCAATTTTGGGCTAAATTTTAGCTAGTAGTAACAATTTCATAGAATTAGTAATTACAGAATAGATCTACTTATCGATACAAGATCATTCTATTTCGGCTATTATGTATGAATATGTAAACTTTTTTATATATTACTATCATACTAGCCTATTCCATCCTTCAAAGAGCAATGCTTACACTGCTGTGTAGGGCGACCCCCACTAGATGTAGTGACGACCTGGTAAGACATGCAGGAAGTTGATAGATGCAGGTGGTTCAGGACCGTGCTTTGTGGCATTCTTTGGGGGAGCCTATGTTTAGCAGTGAACTCGTAAAGGGCTGTAATGATGATGATGATGATGGTGAATGGAATGCTGAACCGATTGGAATAAAACTTCAGTCCTTCTTAAGATCTTTGGGTCTCGCCATATGTTACTAAGCAGCTATTTTCTCTTTGATATTCTTTCCTCTGTCAAGTCGACTCATTCTTCATGCTGCAGTAATTTATGCCAGATATGCAAAAAAATTTGTAAATCTAATTACAAACAAATTATGCATAAAATTTTGATATCTCATTTATAACGGTCATTAAGAGCATTTAGTATCATAATCATCATTATTGAAACAATACCACTGCTAAACATCATTACAACCCTTCACAAGTCCACTGCTGAACATAGGCCTCCCCCAAGTAATGCCACAGAGCACGGTCCTGAGCCACCTGCATCCATCGACTTCCTGCATGTCTTACCAGGTCGTCACTCCATCTAGTTGGGTTCGCTCTACACAGCAGTGTAAACATTGCTCTTTGACGGATGGAATAGGCTAGTATGATAGTAATATATAAAAAAGTTTACATATTCATACATAATAGCCGAAATAGAAAAATCTTGTATCGATAAGTAGATCTATTCTATAATTACTACCATCTCGTTGGGAGTTGCTACGCTACGCCTACCGGTACGAGGCTGCCACTCGAGAACCTTTCTTGCTAAATATAGGCGCCCCCAAAGAATGCCAAAAAACACGGTCCTGAGACACCAGAATCGCTTATGAGGTTGTTACTCCATCTAGTGGGAAAGCGGTCTTTTAAGTAGAATAAGTGATATCAAAACTAAATATAGTTTTATCACAACATGATATTCCCGTAAAAGATTATAATACCGTGGCTTAATATTTAGGTTATCAATCGAAGTTAAAGTTTCTATTTTAATGTTAAACTATAAAAGATAGAACAATCGTAAGATATCTAGGTCAAATCCATAGTTAGTACACTTGGTACCAGTCTAGAAAACCAGTGCTATCTAATAAACCTAGTTAAAGCGTATTGCCATTATGTTTTTGTGTTGGAATTACAAATATTCTCTTATTGTCTCAAGAAAAATAATGTTTGTTAAATCCCATAAAAGAAATGTACTCGTAAGTTAAACAAAACATTTAATACAAACATTTCACAAAATAATCAAAGACAAAAGGAATCCGAAGAAAAATAAATCTGTGAAATTCTTTTATCAAACGATTGTTTATGAATTTATTTTACTTACTGATTTATAACTCTCTTATTTGAACATATATTCTGAGAAGAAACAAAGGGAAAATGCCTAATTCATTACCCAAACTCATTACGCTCAATAAAGCAATAAAACAGACTCAAAAAAGCAGTGCGTGCTCTGGTGTGATCCATCTTGAAAGTCATAGAGAATCAGGATTATTAAAGATTATGTGCCTCATAGTTCCTCATATATTCCTGTTAGTACTTGAAGATGACAACGCATCTTTAGCCTTCTCTTTTTAAGTTAGTTTCAGATGTCTAATGGTTGGAGTAGTCACTTACCATCAGGAGGAACTTAGGTATTTTTGTGGTAGAGCCATGATGCAGCCAAATTATGTTTGTATATGTAGAAATGGATCGGCTCGACCGGGAAAGGACCATGCTTTCAAAGAATACCTTTATAGAATAGTATGCTGCTGTTTTTCTAATAGTGGGTATATAGAACCAGGGACCCTTTTTACTGGAAAGGACGAAAAAACAGTTTGCACGGAAACTTACGGAGTTATAATATATACAGGTAACACTGGAAAACTCAATATGAATCCTTAAATTTTCAACGAAAGCAACTTGCATACATTCTAGTATTAAAATTATTTCATAAGTGGCAGAACCACCTTGTATTTACATTACAATTGTAGCACGAATGAGTCGGCTCGAACAAGGCAGGAGTGAATACCAACGTAAATTAGCAGCTTAATGTTTCTATGTTTTGTATAGTGAGTGTAGAGAGAGTTGGAGATACCTTTTAAAACGAGGAATTCCACCTCATTCCTCAGAGATGACAACGCATCTGCATTATTTACTAGGTGTACTCTGCTCATTTAATCACACTTATAAGAATATTCCACAAGGTAAGAAATAACCATCGTAAATTTGTAGTACATCTTAATGTTTGTATGTTTTGTATGGTGCGTGTAGAGAATTGGAGATGCTTTCTACTGAAACGAGGAATTCCACCTCATTCCTCAGAGGTGACAACGCATCTGCATTATTTACCAGGTGAACTGACTGCTCGCTTATCACCCTTATAAAAATATACACAATATAAAAAATAAACCATTACAACTTCATTCTGTCAGTACATCTTAATGTTTCTATGTTTTGTATGGTGAGTGTAGAGAATTGGAGATGCTTTTTACTGATAACGAGGAATTCTAACTTATTCCTCAGAGGTGACAACGCATCTGCATTACTTACTAGGTGAACTGACTGCTCACTTATCACACTTATTCTATAAACAAATATACAAAAGAAACCATTATAAGTTCCAGTACATTTTAATGTTTCTATGTTTTGTATGGTGAGTGTAGAGAATTGGAGATGCTTTCTACTGATAACGAGGAATTCCACCTTATTCCTCAGAGGTGACAACGCATCTGCATTACTTACTAGGTGAACTGACTGCTCGCTTATCACACTTATTCTATAAAAAATATACAAAAGAAACCATACAACTTCATTCTGTCAGTACATCTTAATGTTTCTATGTTTTGTATGGTGAGTGTA
This sequence comes from Parnassius apollo, assembly GCA_907164705.1. NCBI lineage: Eukaryota > Metazoa > Arthropoda > Insecta > Lepidoptera > Papilionidae > Parnassius > Parnassius apollo. The sequence goes on from CAJQZP010001707.1 coordinate 2,630,101, forward strand.
GAGAATTGGAGATGCTTTTTACTGATAACGAGGAATTCTACCTTATTCCTCAGAGGTGACAACGCATCTGCATTACTTACTAGGTGAACTGACTGCTCGCTTATCACACTTATTCTATAAAAAATATACAAAAGAAACCATACAACTTCATTCTGTCAGTACATCCAATGCAATCCATCTGCATGCATACGTACGTATGTCATTACTCTAAGTCTGCAACAATATCAGAACTTCTACAGATTTTGTCCGAATAATAATATAAATATTTAAAAATGTTTTTGTAAAATTAACCACCAGTTACAATGTGCGTTTTCGGGGCCAAAGTGAATAGGATTCTGTTAAGCTACTCCTAAGTTAGTACACTTAGACAGTGTTTTTGTATATGATAAAATTCAGTACATATTTTTCAATCTTTAAATTATTTCCATTATTATCAATACAAGCACAAATCATTAAGCACCAGCCGTTATTAAGTCCACTGCTCAACATAGGCTTCTATAATGGGTTGGCAACCGCAATTTTTTCTTATTTTGTGTTGTTATCAGAAAGATACTGCTGTCCTTTTCATACTTCATTTCCCTTTTTCGCCTTTTGCGACGCCCATGGGAGAATTCCAACACAAACCAATTTATAAGAAAGCTTGGCAATGATCTTGAGCTTTGCGTGTAAAACAGCTATTTAAAAAGAAATTTATTGCTCTTTTCTTTAAGGGCACGCCGTAGATAGTAATAAGTTAATGTAATTATTGTGGACAAAAGTGATTTTATATGGAATTATGTCGTAATAAATCAATCTATTTTATTGAAGTACTTAGTTGAGATTTATTATGGTTGATCAAATTATTTTATGGAACAAGTGTGACAAGTTTGACCAACTTGCTTACGCTCAATTAAATTATTGACTAACGAATCAATATATTCAAGTTTTATTTTAGAAATCCATTATATTGAAAATGTTGAAAAATAATAACTGTTTAATGAAACAAAATTATATATCTACGTGTCGTACGTCTTTTGTTACGTGAATTTTAGCTATTTAATTTTTAACATCTATAACAATAAAACTATCCGTTGGAAGGCACTATAGAGATCATTGAGCATAGTGCTTAAGTCCTCCATCGATTTTGCTATAAGGACTATATCGTCGGAAAATCGAAGGTGAGTGATGTACTCGCCATTGAAGTTAAATACCGTATCATTCTAGTCCAGTAGCTTGTTTGCCGCCGAAGGGTATATATGTGGTCTAAAGTAAGTGGTGCTAAAGCCTTTTCGAAAACCGGCTTCTGCAGGAGGCTGGAAGTTGTCGAGTCAAGACGATTCGTAATAACCCTCAAAAACAGCAAGCAAACGCGTTCCGTAGTTCTTCAAGAGAGTGTTGTCGTTTTCTTGAAGAAAAAGACCACCACACTTCTACTCCCCACCTCCAGAGTAGTGCCACTATGGAGGACGGAATTAAAGAGCTTCTGCAGTACTTTAAGTACTAGTTTTTCACCAGCTTTTAGAAGATCCGCTATAATTCCATCCTCGCCTGGAGCCTTGCCGTTATTCAGGTGTTGGAAGGTTATTCTAATCTTGCTCAAAATGACGTTCGTTATTGTATCATCGTTTCACCTGCGTTTAGCTGTGGAATATTCACATTGCCTCACTGGGAAATATTTACCAAAGTTACATAATATCAGGAAGATGCTGCTGCCCAGCTCTTGGTTTTGTTTTGCTCTGTCACCTTTTACAGCACTCGCAAAAAGATTTTGGGTAGTAAATATTCTTACACCGCCATTACACGGTTAATAAACTCGTCTTAGCTCTCAGTACTGCTTAAGGATGTAGTGTTGTGTGTATCCTTAAGTTAGAACTTTCATTATAATAAAAATAACTTAAAATCTGAGCAAAATAACGCCGACACCTTAATTAAGTGAAATCTTTTACAAAAACAAAATAACTGAAATTACGTTGTAAACGTCAAGAAATTAAGCAAACGAATATTTCTAAAGGGTTATTTTGCAATAACCGGCTAAATTTAGAGAGAAGATTCAGAATAAGTAATAAAGGCAAATGGTGAAGAAAAATTAATTAAAAAATCTCTAACATTCTCTCTTTTTTTTTCTTTTAAATTCAAAATGCTTGGTAAAGCATTATTTTAACTCATTTTACTGCGCACGCACACTCTCGTAAGGGTCGGTCGGTAGACAAAAATGTTGTTATTCATAAATCATATTCAAGTTGGGATAATTTTAAATAAAATTAGAAGCCTTATATACTCGTATTTTGTATAAACTTTTTTTTATAGGAGAGGGGGCAAACGAACATACGGCTCACCTGATGGTAAGTGATTACCGCCGCCCATGAGCAACTGCAATACCAGGGGAATTGCAGATGCGTTGCCGGCCTTTTAAAAAGGGAGTAGTCTCTTTTCTTGAAGGTCCCTAAGTCGTATCTGTACGGAAAAATCTCTGGTGGTAGTCGATTCCACAAGGAAGTTGTGCGAGGAATAAAACTTCTTTTAAATCGCACGGTGGCGGACCGCCAGTCTTCCAAATGGTTTAGATGATATCGTGAGTTTTGTCGCAATGTGCGATGGTGAAATTGTGCGGCTGGAATTAGTCCGAACAATTTCTCAGAACAATCCCCATGGTAGATACGATAACGGTATATTTTTGTTTATATATTTGAACTTAAGTTAAAAATTTGACTACTCTTTTAAAAATACCCTTGTGTTTCTCGGAAACGGGCCTATAATATTACACAAATTACCTAGTACTACCAAAGGTTGAACAAGGTTCCAGGACTTTGTATGAGCCATTATTTGTGTTCTGTGTTAAATAATTACAATTTTATCGTTGTTGTTCAATGGAGCCTCAATCTTTAAACATAAATATAAGATTCCATTAAAATTGTTTATAATACCGAATGAACAAAATAGACCAAGCTGCTCAGAGTTATTACAAAGTAAACTTAAGTTTGTACATCGAAACGAAAATCGAAAATTAAAGTCCACAAACAATATTTACAAAGTTAATTGGTGGCTCACCCTTAATGTTTATAACAAACACTACCATTATCAATTGAATTACAGCCTACAAAAGTCTACTTCTGAACCTTCCTATATATGCCTCATTATTTCGCCATAGTTACCATGCAGAAAGAGTCTGCAAAAAGGGCCAACTGTTGAAGTGAAAGACAGAATGTGGCAGCATCTTTTTCAGGGCACCTGAGATTTTAAGTGTGATTTAGAGGTGCTACGGGCATCTGTACACGTCACCGTTCGAGCTACACGCTAGTATGAGTAACGATCCAACATAAAATCTCGCCCGACACTATGCCGATGATATTCCTCACGTCAGTTTGCACAAAAATGGCTCTTCAGCACCTTAAAGCGGCAAGCCCCCGCTTGGAATGGAATTTTAATTTTAATTGGAAGTGACGTTATCAGGAGATGATGCTGTTTATCTTAAATTTCAGTTTCCTACTATCGTCTCTTACGACACCCACAGAATATATAAAAAATACAGAAACTTTTTATAAAAACGGTTTTATGTTCCATATTATTTATTTTTTTTTAAATTACGAAATATTAAATTAATAACTTAGTACCGTAGTAGCGGTATAAGAATATCTTCTACCATATGTATTCCCCAGGATATCTTTAAAGGCGACAGAGGGAAATTCAAACAGTTGATTGACAGCTGCATCTTCTCGATAACAACTAAAAATAATATAAAATTGCAGTTGCCAACCCGCCTGCCAAGCTTGGCAACTATGGCAAAATCCTTCCTTCGATCCAATCTATGAAGGACGCCTACATATATGTTCAGCAGCCGATTTTATAGGCTTTAATGAATGAATGGATGAAATTACATTTATCGAGAAATATGGAATAGTGGAGTCAAATATTATGTCTTCAAAATATGAACTTTAGTTCAAAATTGTTAGACGAAAAGTAAAGTATTTTGGTGAGAAAGTAGACACTGTTTTACACTTCGTACATTATTTTTTATTTTTATCTTCATGGATAAGTAAACAATCAATTCTCAGTCAGTTTCTTTTGCTACTTAAGCAAGATTGATTACCTTGTTTTTCCAACAAGGTTTTTGTGTCTCTCCATCGTGATCTTTCAGCAATAATTAATCATGACTTCCACACGCACTTAGGAGTTACTTATTTCAAGTAAATTCTTGTCTTTGCTGTAAAGTCTTGCATTTGTAATAAATTTATAACATAATATTTGTTAACAGTGTACTTTTTCTATACAAATAAACAAAATGGAAGTGTCTATTTGTAATATCAAACGAACAGCTGATTACTAAACGCATATTAAACTATATATAGTACTTATAACAAAAAAATACTTATAACTTAAAATTTTTGACTGTCTATCTGTTGTTTACGATTAATCTCTGAAACAGCTTGACCGATATTGACGGGATTTTCACTGACAGATAGCTAATGTTATATGAAGTAACATAGGCTACTTTATTGAATAAAAGGGATTATAGTTCCGCGCAAAAAACCGTTAAAACCCCATCGTAATAAATTCCACGCGGACAAAGTTGCGGGGAACTTAGTAATGAAATAAACCCATGGCTGGACGACTTGCCAAGAATGCGCATCTTTCATTTACTCCCTGGAATATTTTCTTTAGTGAGTGCACCGCGTATAAATAAAGTTGGTATTTTAAAAATGTTATTATTATTTACTTAAAACTTCAGAATTTTAGAAATACGACCCATGGTATGTTCGCTATTAAACATTAATCTTTTGTAAAAAAAGTATTTTTCATTTCAATGTAACAAAAACACTATACATATAAAACAATAATTCACAGAGCCGTGGTAGCTGAGGTGCAAAGTGCTCATCGTAAATTTCAGGGGTCACAAGAGCAGCCTAATTTCGATCCCCGCCGACAACAAAGGAATAATTCATTGCAAATTAAGGTGCTGATTTATCACGTTCTCGGAAGTAAAGTAAAACTTCGTGAGGCAAATCAGCCACTAAGAAATTAGGCAAAAGAAGTTTGTCAGAATCGTGCCAAATAGAAGTCTGTAATCTCTGCCTACCCTTCTGAAGGACAAGCGTTAGTTAAAAATATTTCGAAGACGTGAGATGTCCGCCAACACGCATTGGGTTACTCCCTTCACGAAACAGGGAGCACACTAAAGCCGATTAAGTTAGCAAAGGCATGGTATTTTATATTGGGGCCAATACAGTTTGGACGAATGGTGCTCGACGGAGTTCTCACAGAATACCAGCATAAAATAGCAGCTCGACGTAACTGTGATTCGTTTGGTGAGTTTAAAGGACCGGAGATGCTTTTTACTGGAAACGAGGCATTTCATCTTGGTCCTCATGAGTGTCAACACACCTGCATTTTGATTCGTTATTGAAGATAGATGTAGATGCCTATGGGTCACAGCAACCTGTCTGTCTTTCCATCCGATTATAATGATTTTAATATAGGGGGGGATGAACGAGCACACAGGCCTCCTAATGGTGTATAAATATTGTGGCCCATAGACATTTACATTTGTCCTCGATTTAGAATCTAAATGCAAATAAAATGTGTGGACTTGGAATGCCTACTTTCCAGTAATACATGTCTCCGGTTCTTTACTCTCATAGTAAGAAACACAGCAGCATCAAGCTGTTGTTTTACGCTAGTACTCTGTGCGAATGTGGTTCGATCTACGTCTAGCCAACCTTTTCGTTTTACATCCATAATAAATATATACTGTGGCTCTACCACGTAAAAACGTATACATATTTTCAAGGCAAAAGTGTAAAGACAAGAGTATAATAGGCTTTTGTTAGGCTAAGATATTACTTTTTACCATCATCGGCTGCATCACCATCTGGTGGTGGAGAAAGATAGTACTACAAGATTAATAAGCATTGGCTTATAATACTAAAAAAACTAATAAAAAAAATAAAAAAATAATGACAATTTTTGCTTTAAATATCAATATTAATTGGGAAAACTTTATGTGAAAAAAGATTTTCAAGTGTCAATCTCGTGCCAACTAGTCTAGTCTGAATTACGATGACACATACAATGGGATCGTGAAAGTGGATGATAGATCACACATTTATCAATTAAATTTGAGTTTAACGAATCCGGATTAATGGTTTTATGGCACATCTCTTTTCAAATCGATATTTTTTGGATAATATTGTTAAACGTTACAGGCACTATAAAACAACGGAAAAAGTCTACGTAGGCCTTAGACTTGAAATAACAGTTGTTTATTAATTTCAGTCGTTATCAGGAAGATTCTGCTGACCATTTGGTGATCCTTTTCTCTATATCGCGTCTTATGACACCTGCGTTATGGTATGGGTTAGCGATTTCTTACGCCAATACTACATGGCACTATTATAACACGTACTATGATATTAAATTAATATTGCACAAATACGCAGTTAATGCAAAACATACAATTACATTTAAATTCCCTTACTCCTTGATATTACAGAAACCTAAATTACCTCTCTCACTTTAAATTAAATATCTGTAAAATAATACGAATTGCCTGTCTATGTAAATAAGTCGGGTCCTAAATAAATAAAGTAGTAATTAAGACGGATGCTTTTTAGTGATGTACTGAAGGAAACCAATTTGAAGCTTTTTTTTCCTCTTTTTTTATAGAAGAGGGGGCAAACGAGCATGCGACTCACCTGATGTTAAGTGACTACCGCCGCTCATGATGAACCGCAACACCAGGGGAATTGCAGGTGCGTTGCTGGCCCTTTAGAAAGGAGTAAGCACTTTTCTTGAAGGTCACCAGGTCGTATCGGTCCGGAAAAATCGCCGGTGGTAAACTATTCCACAGAGAGGTTGTACGCGGAAGAAAACTCCTTTTGAAACATACAGTGGTGGACCGCCAAGCATCCAGATGGTGTGGATGGTATCGGGACGTTTTCCGCGTTGTGCGTTCACGAAATTTGGCGGCTGGGATTAATACGAACAATTGCTCAGAGCACTCTCCATGGTACATACGAAAGAAAATGCAAAGAGATGCAACATCTCTTCGCAGTGCCAGTAAATCGAGCCGATCGGAAAGCACTCGTTCGTCGACGATTCGAGCCGTTATGCGCTGGATGCGGTCAAGTGGAAGGAGTTGGTACTGGGGAGCCCCAGCCCAGAGATGGGAACCGTATTCAGAAGCGAGAAGAAGGAAACCTTGATGCTCCGATCTGCAAGAAAGCTGGTGATCTAATAGCATAATTTCTCGGGAAGCCCATGGGAAGGGAGCTTCGAAAGAAGCGCTTTGTGCCAAACCCGATCGAAGGCCTTCGCAATGTCCAAACTAACGGCCAATGCCTCCCCCTTGGACTCTACTGCCTCCGCCCATCTGTGAGTTAGGTAGACCAGAAGATCACCAGCTGACCGACCAATGCAAAAACCGTATTGGCTTTCACTAATCAGCCGGTGATCCTCAAGGTACCTCATGAGCTGGCAGTTAACAATAGATTCCATTCCATTCCAGTTAACAATAGGTTTTGGAGAACACGGAGGTGATGGCGATAGGCCGGTAGTTGGACGGGTCTGAGTGGTCGCCTTTTTTAGGGATCGGATGGACGAAAGCCGTCTTCCATGATTTTGGGACTACGACTAGGGAGTAGGAGTACCGGAAAAGACGCGTTAAAACCAGTGCCAACTCTGAGCACACGTCCTCAGCACAATTGGGGGGGATTCCGTCAGGCCCACTCGACTTGTGGATGTCCAGGGAGAGGAGTGCTTTGCGAACCGAGCGCTGTATGAACTGCACTTCCGGCATGGAGCACTCACACCGCGGGATGGTCGGCGGCGTACTCCATCCGTCATCGAGAGTCTAGTTGGATGCAAAGAAAGAACCTAGCAGATCGGCTTTCTCCTTTGCGGTATGGGCCAGTGAGTCGTCCTCCCTGTGCAGAGATGGAAGAGATGGCTAACAGAAATTCCCCTGGACAGCTTTGGCGAGAGACCAGAATGCACGGATTCCAGAAGGAAGGCGAACTAGTTCTCGCCAATACTGCCTATGTGCTCTGACTTTGCCTTGGCAATGACTTTTTTGAAGGACCTAGAGGCGGAGTTATGCTTCTTTTTTGGAGCGCTGGTATTAACATCACAGGACGCTGATGCATCGGCCCAGGCTTGGTAGCACTCCTGCTTATAGCATGATGCTATTTTACAGGAGCGACAAACCATGACTGAGATTTGCCTCCAATGGGCACCACAGAGTAAGGAATAAAAAGTTCCATACCCTGAAGTACCACATCAGCGTCAGAATCCGCAGCGACGTTGCGATCGTCCGGCGAGAAGCAAACACGCCCCCAAGGGTAGGATGCAAAGAAAGACCGCATCCCATCCCAATCGGCTGACCTATAGTGCCAAACGCGGCAGCAGCCTGCAGGACTCCAGACAAGACAATGGTCCGAGGAGCCTAAAGGGGCGTCGACGGACATCTGATATCCGTCCGGGTGAGAGGTCAGCAGAAGGTTCAACAGGGAAAGTGCATGATACTCCACATCTGGAACCCGCGTAGGCGAAGTAACCAGTTGTGTCGGACCATATGCCAAGGCAAAATCATGAACAGATCTCCCCACATGATCGGTTAAACGTGATGGGCGTTAAAGTCGCCGAGGATCACGATCTCTGGGGAGGGGATCTGCTGTAGCAACGAATCTGTAGCCATTTGGACGTGGTCGAAGAGTCGGTCTGTTTCGGCATTACCGCTAAGCGACCTATAGAGGCACCCGTAGACGTGCGGATGGTCGTCGCTGTCTACGCGTAGCCAAAGGATGGACAGGTCCAAACCTTCAAGTCTGCTGAGGCGTCGAGAACAGATGTCCTCTCTGACGTAAACTCCAGCCCGAGGTACAAAGGAGTGTTCCAGTTTGTACCCCGGGTAGGAGAGATACGAGACATCAGCCGGAGAGGACACCTACGCCTCGGTCAGAAAGAGCAGAGCCGGCCTCGCCGTCTCGACATGGTAGTGGACGGCGTTTAGGTTGGTAGGTGTTAGGTTAGATGTGAAGTCCCCTGATATTGCAGAAATTCACGGACAGCGTGGCAGGGGTCGCCTTGGTCTTGTTGCTCCGTGTACCCCGAGCAGTTATAGTCTTGAGCGGAATTTGCCCCCCCCCCCCCCAGAATACGCGGGCAGCCTGAGCACCCACGCTCAGAAGTGGAGAAACATGGTCGTGGATGCTCAGCGAGGGATTCTCCAGGGGTGCTGGTAGCCTCATGGGGTAGTCTAACATCATTTAATTCAGCTACCGTATTTATGGGGGGGGTGATTTGGGCCTCCGGCCACCTGCACTCACCAGATGAAATGCGAAAACAGAGCTTCCACTTCACGCCAGTATTCTGTGAGGTTGTGGTACCACCCCAGTTTAAGCCAGCCCATACGTGCAACAGCAAAGCTGCCGCGTGGCTCTACCACTGTTAGCTCATTGAAAAACTGTGACAGCCTTTTTTAATGAACTTTCAAACTTGGATCATCTCTACATGTAATAAATCTGTAGAAAAACTGTGTGTTCGTGATTCACGGGAAAACTACTGTAGTAAATGACCATGCATAACATATAGAAAACTATTTATCCGTTTAAGGAAGAGTAAAAAAAGGTTTATGTTTTCCTTTTCTAAATTTAATTGTCATTATGGCTTCTGATGATTTTATTTGTCCTTAATAGGATTTAGCCATACGTGTAATAAATCTATAGAAAAGTGTGTGTGTGGAAATCCACTGCCAAAACAAAAAACTCATCGCGCCTCCAACCAGGAAGGGCATAACAACGTATACCTGGCCAGCTAATTTAATATTTTCCCCACGCGATGGTGGCATAAGACAACCGATAAAGCACCATGGAAATATATTAGAAAGATACACATAGTAGAACCATGCTGCAGCTATATAATAGTTGTAAGACGAATGGCTCAACTTGACCGAGGAGGGACCACGATCTCATAGAATACCGCCCGATGCTACTGTGTTTCGCATGATGAGTGCTAGAGAATCAGAGACCGTTTTTACTGGAAACGAGGCATAACATCTTAGTCCACATATCGAGAATAGACGTAGATGATTATGGGCCACAGCACCTACCTACCATCAGATGGACTGAGTGATCGTTTGTTGTACTTATTCTATAAAAAAATATCTACAGATTTCCGATAGATGGCGGTACTGAACGGCCATAGCCAGCAGCGTCAAAAGTTCGGTATAACCAGTATTGTAATCGCCAATCCATTATCAAAGCATAACGAATAAGGAAAATCTTACACTCACTGATAGGACTGCTTTTCTACCTAGGAGTCCGTCTGGGCGGGTACCACCCTCTAAATTATTTTTGTGTCACCGTCTGAAGGATATAGAGAGCCAGTAAAATTACCGACTGTGAGGCGATCCATCTTAGAACATCTGTAGCTTTCCTTTCTTGAGGTTGGCTCCAGTGGTGGTTCATCATTTTTGTTAAATAATCCTTAATCGATATGAAAGGGACACATCAAGAATGTGTTATGTAAAGAAGAAGAAAAGTTACGACTTCAGTACTCAGTAGCGCAGTGGCTCTTTTTGTTTGACTGTGGTGCTGCGACGCCATTACCAGTCCCGTACGAAAGAGTAGCACGGCCTACAAATAATCGTTTCGGGTATGTATATGATGGTGTCCTTGTACAAGTTATGTATATCCTTTACGATACTAGAGAACTTAGTGTGGAGCTAATATTTTTTAAATAGTTTAGAGGTGTCAGTTACAGTTCACGCGATAGACCTCTTAAAACTTGGCAATAGATAAATTTTATTTTTGCACGTGTTTCTTAGATAAATAATTTTCTCTTTCTTAATAGATTTTTATTCGAGACAAAAACCACAAATCGACAATTGCCAACGCTAGTCAATCTTAATTAAAGCTGCCGCAATAAAAACCTTTCAATTTACTCTTTGATCGCTTCTCAATTACGTTATTTCATTGTTTATTCATTGGTTATTTTGCTTTGATGCTTTGTTCCCGCGTCGGCTGGCTTCTAGATGGTTTTGTGGAAATGTTGATCCAGTTTTATTGGAAACATTTTTTTATATTACTAATTATTTAGTTAGATTTTTCTACTAGCTTTCAATATGGTTTATATGGGTATCATACCCACCATAGACACCAGAGATACACAGCCAAAGTTTTTTTGTATTACTTAGTTATTACTCATAACCTTAAATTATCTTTATTGTGGTGAGAAAATAAACGTTACTTTTATTAAATACACTACGACCATGTAGTGGCGGTGCAAGAATATCCACTAACTCATATCGTCCCGTGAGTGCCGTAGGAGGCGACAGAGGGAAAAGATCGAGGAGTTTAACAGGAATGTCTTCCTAATAACTAAAAACAAAAAATAACGCTTGCCAACCCATATGCCAAGCGTGGAAAATTTGGCAAATATCCCAATATATGAGGAAATCTATGCAGAGGCCTATGTTTAACATAGATTAGTTAATTCTTAAGGGCTGCTAGATAGAGTTATTATTTTTTTTTATATAGAAGAGCAGGCAAACGAGCATGCGGCTCACCTGATCTTAAGTGACAACCGCCGCCCATGATCAACCGCAATACCAGGGGAATTGCAGGTGCGTTGCCGGCCCTTTAGAAAGGAGTAAGCTCTTTTCTTGAAGGTTCCCAGGTCGTATCGGTCCGGAAAAATGGCCGGTAGTAAACTATACCACAGAGAGGTCGTAGTTAGTTCTAAAGGGCTGTTATGATGATTATGATGATAACTTTCGATGCGTTGTTCTATCCCAGTCAAAGGATACGTGGTAGAGCCATATTGCAGCTATATTAGTGTATTTGTGGCACGAATGGGTCAGATAGACCGAGTTAGGTTAACGCTCGCACAGAATACCAGCGGCAAATAGCAGGTTGATGCTGCTGTATTTCGTATGGTGAGTGTAGAGAATCGGAGACCCCTTTTACTGGAAACGAGGCATTCCATCTTAGTCCTCACGTGTGACAACGCATCTGCATCGTAATCGGATAGATGTAGATGTCTATGGCACAACAACCACTTACTATCGTGGACTGTGTGCTCATTTGACACCCTTCCCCTATAAAATAAGTAAAAAGGGAACCCATTCGTGCTGCAGCCAAAAAATATCTACAGAATGACTCTACCACAATTGGTTATAATTATATATCTAATTGTGGTAGAGATATAATTGTGGTTACAAATGTTGATGTGATTTTTATAGTCCAGTAACTTATAGCATCGGATGAGTGGAGCTTTTGAAATAAGGATGGCGTCGACTGCTTTGATTATTCACCCGAATATTTTGCAAATGAAATTAGATATATTTCGACATTTGACAGTTCAAATATAACTAATAGAATCGGGCGTTAATTTGCAGAGATCCATTATATTAAAGATATTAAAAATTAATTTGCTTTTATATTAATTTTCCCAATCGCTCAATTAACAGAGGGTGGTAGGTGCTCTTCTAATAAGGTAACATACATAATTTTATTTTATTACGTGAATATAAGCAAATTAATTATTTTTATTTATTATTTGTAAAAAACTACACAGGCACGTGTTAATAAATAATAATATTTTTAATAAATTTGCAAAATATCTGATCCTGCAGATATTGTTTCACGCTATACAGTAGGTGGCGCAATAAAATTTTATCGAGTTAACTTCGGACTGCCACAAAATATGGTCCAGTACCACCAGCATCTATCGAATTCTTACGTCTTACCAAATATATGACAATAGGAAAATCATCAGATTTGAGTTATTTATATTTTTTATTTGCAGTTTCCACTGTAAAAACGCGGGAGTCCGGAAAAAGGTAGCTATTTAGCGCTACCCTGTGATAGTTGAATGCCTATACCGGGAAAGAAATTATTTTTAGATACTGTTTTTATAGAGTGCCAGCATAAAATAACAGCATAATGATGCTGATGCTGTGTACTGTAGGAAGAGCAATGATAACCAGAGACCATTTTAATTTATCACTAACTATACTACTTAATTGAATGTTAGTACTAAAGTAGTGGCAACGCTCATTATGATCCTTAATCCAAGATAAATATCAAGGTATAGAAGGTCACATGTGCCGCGTAGTAGTAGTAGAAACTGAAACAGGTGAATGGCAACACCATCTTCCTTCCTTATAACAACTATATATAATATAATAACTATAAAAGACTGCAGTTGCCCACCCGTCTACCAAACGTTGCAACTATGACAAAATCCCCTCTATGAGTCAGTCTATGCGGTGGGGGGAACAAGTTTAGCAGTGAACTTTTAGAGTGCAATGAGTGAATGATGATTATGGTGTACGTATACCATCAGGTGTGCATGTTTCGCATACTAAATTATAAAGGAAAATCTTATTGACGTAAAACTTTCTCACAATTTATAGCGTCATGAAAGACTCCATGCAATTTTTATAGAATTTAAGCTGTGTGGACTATCAACAACTCGCCCAATAATATTATATTAAAATAATAATCCAGGAGCATTTATTAAACCATTTTTTATTTCTTGAAAAATATCTCCAAGTTATTCGGATAAAATATAGCTTAGATCACTTCTCGCATTGCTTTCTATCAGATCGTGTAGTTTCATCTCAAATTTTTAAGCTATTTTGGAGATTAGCCCGGATAGACAGACAGACAGTCAAACAAAAGACTTACAAATAGTTACTCATGCCTTAATGGCATGAAAATAACCCCGTGAGCTCGATAAGACGAAGTTATTTTATTTTAACGTAAGACAAACGCTTAAATTTTGTTGTAGATAGATAAGTCTAGTTTTCTTTTATTGATTGCTTGAGTCTGAACGTTCTGCCAGACTTCTCAATGAGAACAAAACGAAAAGGCAAACAGATATTCACTTTATAAATTCAAATTTGTACAAGACTAAGCGACAAAATATATACCGAATAAACCTTATTAACGTGTTAGAGCTACGCTGCGGCTATACTGTACATATAAACTATAACTATAATTGTTTTAATTTAACTATACATTTATACTATGGTTGCAGCATGTAACTGTAATTCTGCCGTGTTTTGTATGGTAAGTGTAAACTACCGGGTGTGATATTTTTTTTAGAATATAGGCGACAACATTACATCAGATGGTAAGTGGATACTGTGGCCTATAGACATCTAAATTTATTCTCAATTAAGTTTCAGAACGCAGATGCGTTATCCCCCTGAGTACTGAGATGGAATGCCTCGTTTCCAATAAAAAAGAGTCTCTGGATCTCTACACCTACCATACGAAACATAGCAGTATTAAGGTGCTATTTTACGATGGTATTCTGTAAGAGCGTGGTCCTTCCCCGGTCAAGCCAACCCATTCGTGCTACAACCATAATATAGCTGCAGCCTGGCTTTACCACGTACGAAAACGAAAACAGACGATAACGAACGTATGGTAAAGAGGTAAACATAAATAAAACATAAACACTCACCCCTGTCACCCAGAGGGGTAGGCAGAGACTACAGACTTCCATTTAGCACGATCCTGACATACCTTTCTCGCCTCTTCCACATCCATATACCTACGCATACATGCTCGTCGGTTAAGGGTACTCTTAATTTGGCCCATTTTTAGTATATCGCCAATTTGGTCGACAAACTTCCGCCTAGGACGTTCCTTTCCGACTCTTCCATTCACTTCTGCAACATATATTTGCTTTGTCAGTCTTTCCGCATTCATTCTTTCTACATGATCAAACATGGTAACGAGGTATTCTATTTTGGTCCTCAAGGGTAACAACGCATTCACATTTTGATTTTTACTCGATGATAAATGTACCATAAGGTGTATTGTGTATTCATTTGTCACTTTTATTCTTTAAAAAAGCACAGCAACTCTTTCTGTCAAACTCATATGGATAAAAAATATATCCAACTTATTCGCATATATATATATATATAGTAGAGTAAGTAAAATTACAGCCTATATACGTCCCACTGCTGGGCACAGGGCCCCCCTCATTTCTGAGAGGGTTTAGGGTAAGGAAACGTTCATCGTGTTGTTAGCGAACTTTACATATCTTAGAACTTTTTTTCTTATTTCTCAGACATGCATGTATTCTCACGAAGTCTTTCTTCACTGCCAAGCACGTGAAAAATCAGCACTTAAAATTGCATTTAACATTTTCATTGGTGCCTGCGGGTATTGATACCGGGTTGCTCGCGTACTGCGAAATTTACAGGGAGCGTTTAGCTGAGCTACAACGGCTTTCGTAATTAATAAATATATGTGACCAAAACAAATGAAATACACACAGTACTTATTTTCTATCCATATTATAAAATTAAAACTTCATATAAGAGATTAAGAAAAAATATCTTGCACAATTAAATCTTTAAAAAGGATAAAATATAACGAAAAGGCAAAAATTGCTATCACGAAATCTCGCCTGTGAAATTGATTTTAATTTATCGTTCTTTTATTTTTATATTGAAGTTTTCCCAAGAACCACTCGCGGGAATATATTATGATTTAATTCATGTAATTTGTTCGTGTAACTCAAGATCATGACCTAGGTTAGAAATATAAAATACGTACGACAGTCATTGACGATATGGTCCTTATGGCAGCTTTGCTGCAGGACCTAAGCACTATGCGCAATGACCTTAATAGTGTCTCGCAACTTAAGATGAACATGGACAAAATGAAAGCCATGGGAGCACTAAGCTCGAAGTTTTTGGGATGAGTATGTTTATCTGGCACCAGTAGTCCTACTAGCTAAGCCCACCAGGCTCGACGTATTCTACTCGGCTGGGCAGCGTTCGGGAGATTGTGACACATCTTCACGTAATCGTTCCTTAAAATCCCAAAACGAGAGTGTACACCAGTGCAATACCAGTGCGTGTTGCCGGGGATGATCTACGGATCTGAGACGTGGTCGTTCACCGCCGGCCGTATGTGGAAGCTCAAAGTCGCTCAGTGAGCTAAGGAGAGGGCTATGCTTGGAGTTTCTCTGAGTGATAAACTAAGGAATGAGGATATCTACAGTAGAATTAGAATAACCAACGTAGCCCAAAGGATTAGTAAGCTGAAGTGGCAATGGGCCGGGTACATAGCTCGAAGAACTGATAACCGATGGGGAAAAAAGGAGGTCGAGTGGCAGCATCGTACCGGCAGGTGAAGTGTATGGCGTTCCTCCACTAAATGGAGTGACGACCATATGATACATGCAGTAAGTCGATAGATGCATGTGGGTCAGGACCGTGCTTTGTGGTATTCCTTGAGGGAGGTCTATATTAACTTTTTTAATTTTGGTTTGATGATAATGAATTACACAGTTCATAAATAAAAAATAAATGAAATAATAACAGTTACTGGACACTATAAGGAATTAACTGAAAAAAATGGTATTATTGTTAAGAACCTTAGAAATTAAATTTAAAAAAAAACGAGCAGTTTCGCCTGAGATAAGTTAGGCTTAATATGTTCTAAATGGCTTAAGGTATCATCCCCTTCAGGCTTTGAACCAATCTTCCAAACACACTGTATTGGCCTTTGTTTGACTAAGTCAGTACGTTTTACTATATTTGGCCATATCACCTTTTAACATCAGGTGTACAGTAATCAAGTACTGTTTTATTTTTATAAAAAAAAAAAACTTCAAAAAATATTGACAGAGATATATATTGAGGATGGCAGAAATATAAGATGAAATGTCTTGTTGTCTGAAAGTATACTGCCTGTCATATCCTTCTAAATACAAACACAGCAATGGATCTGCTACTGTGTGTTGGCAGAAATATATTGAACTCTAACACCTAGCACTTGTCCTATTGCCGTAATGAGGGCTTACACAGCAATTTTCAAAACCAGGACGGCGTCACTTGAGAAATAGGTGAAATATTTGACAGATTTCATAAATGGAATCTTAAATTGTAAGGAAACTGGAAAGGTTAATGTTCCTTTCTGAAATGTTAGTTATATTCTTTATTAATAAGATAATAAATGTATAAATCAAACAACAATCATTCCTTAAAAGTAAAAGAATTAAAAAAAAAGTTGAAGAATGTGCAAAAATTCGAAGAGCAAATACGAGGCACTACTTTGTGTATATAAGTATAGAAACCAAACCTCTTATTTGAAAGGCACCTTTTCACTTATGGTGACATTGTGTAAAAAATATACACGTCAGTCCTGATTAACATCATCTAATGAGTGGAAAATTATTTGCCTTCATTGCCAAGGCATATAGTTTTAGGAAAAAAAGTTTATCCAAGTCAGAATTGACATCTATAAAAGAGTTGGATTACGGAAACCAAAACGCGTGAAAGCTGTGTTGAAAATACCTTTAGTTCTGTTTTCTTATATATATGTAACTGGAAAACGCGGAAGTTCAAACAAATTTAATTTCTTTTTCTTTTTCACGTCACTCTAAGCTTGTGACGCTCCAATGCTTTCAAAGGTTTTAAATATTGATAGGTTTACCTTCTTAGTGCGATTGCAGTCTTGCAAAAATCTAGGGCGATTTTATAGATTTTCGTAGCATATTTCTAACTTTTACATATTTCATATTTAATGCTATTTCTAAAGTCGCGGGCATGACTCGCACCGTAAATGTCCGAACAACTGGAATCTGATCGCCGATGGAACTAATAAAATTGTTAATTGCAATTTTAAACGCCTATTAATCATGCTTTTGGCGTAAAGAAATACATCGTGATTGCGTAAAAGTTGAAGGTTGGATATAATATATTTCAAAAACATGTAAAGTCCACCAATACGCACTGGAGGTGCGCAGCGAACTAATATGAATGATGAACTACAGCAAATAATCTCTAAATAAGTTTATTAACACTCGTAGATTTAAGTAAATATAATCTCAACAAAAACGTTAATATTAAAGGGCGGTCAAGATCGGTATAAACACAGTTCGAGATTGTCGGCAGCTTTGCAAATAAAATGATTAAGATCTACAAGGATACAAAGCTCCTTAGCAATTTAAATAGTAGCTAAAGAAATGTTTGTATATTTTATTGCTACGATTTAAGGAATTACATTTTTTTTTTCAATATTTTTCTACGCCTGCGCTTGACTACTATCCCCCCTGTTGGTAAGTGGTGATGCAGCCGAAGATGGCGAAGTACACTGACTTAAAAAACATCTATTCACTCTTGCCTTAAAGACTCCTGAATGTGTGTGATGGAAAGACAGATGCTGGCAACTTGCTACGACAATGCTACCAACAATGGCGAATTTCTTTTGTACCGAACTTAGATCCCATTTCATATTTACGTTTTTGGTCTAATCCTAGAGCTTGTTATCAACGTAAAGCAAATTTTGATTGTTAGATGTGACTGTATTTTTATTTTGTTTTCAATTATTTAATATATTTCATGTTATTTATATAATTAGAACCACAAATAAAGATAAGTACATTATATACACGTAACAAAATAATATTCCTATTAGCTGCGTATCTCAAGCGATATAGGATTTCATCGCAGACAAATAATGGTAACACGTAATTTTTATATATTCAATTATTAGTATTTGCAATTGTTAGTATTCTTGTATTCTTTTTTAATCTTAGTTATTTCGGTAATAGTAAATATGAATAAAACATGTTATACCGTTGCCGTGTAGTGGCGGTTAAGAATATCCACTACCCCATATCTTCCCGTGGGTGTCGTAAGAGGCGACAGAGGGAGACAGGCAGGAGATGGGCAGCAGCATCTTCCTGATAACAGCAACTGTACGACAAAAAAAAACTGCGGTTGCCAACCCGCTCGCCAAGCGTGGCAACTATGGCAATATACCCCCCATGAACAATTACACAAATAGACGGCCCCCAGTCCCCGGCGGCCCCGCTATTCCTGGCTACGGTGGCGACCATGGTAACGGCGGGGCAGGGGGTGCTAAGAATCTCCGGTGGAGGTTCGGTTGCCACCTACGACGACTCGACCTGGCAACATTTAACGCACGCACACTGAGGACTGACGAGAAGATCCTGGAGCTGGAAGAAGAGATAGACAAGTTGCGCTGGAGTATTATAGGATTATCCGAGGTCCGAAGAGAGGGGGAGGACACGGTGATTCTCGAATCCGGCAACTTGTTCTATCACCGGGAGGGCGACCATCTGTCCCAAGGAGGTGTCGGATTTATCGTCCACAAGTCTCTCGTCAACAACGTTGTACAGATTGAGAGTGTGTCGACGAGGGTCGCGTACCTGATACTCAGAATCACCAAACGGTATTCGCTGAAGGTCATACAGGTTTACGCACCAACGTCGGCACATTCCGATGAGGAGGTGGAGGAAATGTATGAGGATATTTCCAAAGCCATACATTCCTCCAAAACCCACTACACGGTGTTGATGGGAGACTTCAACGCAAAACTAGGCACAAGAGAAAGCGGTGAGCTGAAGTTAGGGAAATTTGGAGTAGGGCAACGGAACCGAAGGGGCCAGCAGCTGGCCGACTTTATGGAGAAAGAGGGACTCTTTATGATGAACTCTTTCTTCCAGAAGCGGCCCCACAGGAAGTGGACCTGGTCGAGCCCCGACGGTTCGACAAAAAATGAGATTGACTTCATTATGACGACCAGACGCCAACTGTTCAGTGATGTCTCAGTGATCGCAAGGGTGAAAACTGGCAGCGATCACCGAATGGTTAGAGGCACACTGAACCTAAACGTTAAGTTGGAGAGGTCTCGTCTAATGAAGTCAACGCTCCGTCCCCCTCGTGCTCTGATCCAAAATCCCGAAAACTTTCAGCTCGAGTTACACAACCGCTTTCAGTGCCTACAAGATTGCAATGCAGTGGACGATATGAATGGCAAGCTCGTGGAAACTGTCCATGCGGTCGGAGCTAAGTTCTGCAAGACCCGCCGCAGAAGAACACAAAAACTCTCCGATCACACTCTTAATCTCATGGCTGTTAGACGGGAGATGAGGCTGCAATCGTCAACAGATTTGACAGCATACAGGCAACTGAACAGACAGATCTCCAAATGCATGCGGCGAGACTTGCGCAACTTTAATACTGCTCGTATTAAAGAAGCGATCGAGCGGAACCAGGGCTCCAAAGTCTTTGCCAGAGATCTATCTGCCAGAAAGAGCCAACTGTCAAGGCTGAAGACTGAGTGTGGCAGCATCGTTTCCGGGACACCTGAGATTTTGAGTGAGATTGAGAGGTTCTATGGGCAGCTGTACACATCATCGTTGGAGCCACACGCAAGTGTGAGTAACGATCCAAGAGCAAGTCTTATCCGACACTATTCCGATGATATCCCGGACGTCAGTCTAAGCGAGATTAGAATGGCTCTCCAGCACCTTAAAAACGGTAGGGCCCCAGGCGAGGATGGAATTACAGCGGAGCTTCTGAAAGCGGGTGGAACACCGGTACTTGAAGTCCTTCAGAAGCTCTTCAATTCCGTCCTCCATGGTGGCACTACTCCAGAGGCGTGGAGCAGAAGTGCGGTGGTCTTGTTCTTTAAGAAAGGCGACAACGCTCTCTTGAAGAACTACAGACCGATTTCCCTTCTGAGCCGCGTCTACGTGCTGTTTTCGAGAGTCATTACGAATCGTCTCGCACGCAGACTCGACGACTTCCAGCCTCCCGAACAAGCCGGTTTCCGAAAAGGCTTCAGTACCATAGACCACATACATACCCTGCGGCAGATTGTACAGAAGACTGAAGAGTACAATTTGCCACTTTGCCTGGCGTATGTGGACTATGAGAAAGCCTTTGATTCCGTCGAAATTTGGGCGGTGCTGCAGTCCCTTCAGCGGTGCCAAGTTGACTGTCGGTATATTGAAGTGCTGAAGTGTTTGTACAGTAGGGCTACGATGGCTATCCGAGTACAGAACCAGAGCTCGAAACCTATCCAACTGCAGAGAGGTGTAAGACAGGGTGACGTTATATCCCCGAAACTCTTCACCGCTGCTTTGGAAGACGTTTTCAAGCTACTGGACTGGAAAGGATACGGTATTAACATCAATGGCGAGTACATCACTCACCTTCGATTTGCCGACGATATAGTCCTTATGGCAGAATCGCTGGAGGACTTAAGCACTATGCTCAATGACCTCAATAGTGCCTCCCAACGGATAGGTCTTAAGATGAACATGGACAAAACAAAGATTATGTTTAATGTCCATGTCACACCTATGCCGGTAGTTGTTGGGAGCACTATGCTCGAAGTTGTTGACGAGTACGTTTACCTGGGACAAATAGTCCGACTAGGTAAGTCCAACTTCGACCGAGAGGTCAATCGACGGATTCAACTCGGCTGGGCAGCGTTCGGGAAATTACGACATATCTTCTCGTCAGGTATACCTCAATCTCTGAAAACTAAAGTGTACAACCAGTGCGTGTTGCCAGTGATGACTTACGGATCAGAGACGTGGTCCTTCACTGCTGGCCGTATGAGGACGCTCAAGGTCGCTCAGCGAGCTATGGAGAGGGCTATGCTCGGAGTTTCTCTGCGTGATAGACTCAGAAATGAGGATATCCGCAGTAAAACCAGATTGACCGACATAGCCCAACGGATTAGTAAGCTGAAGTGGCAATGGGCCGGCCATATAGCTCGAAGAACCGATAACCGATGGGGAAGAAAGGTTCTCGAGTGGCAGCCTCGTACCGGTAGGCGTAGTGTAGGGCGACCCCCCACTAGATGGAGTGACGACCTGGTAAGATATGCAGGAAGTCGATGGATGCAGGTGGCTCAGGACCGTGCTTTGTGGCATTACTTGGGGGAGGCCTATGTTCAGCAGTGGACTTGTGAAGGGCTGTGATGATGATGATGATGATGTTATATCGTAAAATATGCGTATCGTGAATAATACTTGATTTAATGGATTGTCTGGATTATTTTTTATATATTAATTTTTATTGCTTTACCATTTCTATGCATGTTTTCTGGCTCAATGTACCAAGATCCTCGTACGAATGAGCCCCGCAGCAGAGGCAGGGGTGTTCGTGTGAGTGGAGATTATATATATATATATATATATATATATATATATATATATATATATATATATAAAGAGTGTCATACTTGACATCTACACAGACGACAGCGTGCCGCGCCGGGTGAGTTGTGACACAGTGATCCAGGCAACTGCTGGTCCCGTGTGCGTCACTATAAAAGTAAAACTACCCGAGTCCAGCCCCAGCATATCTACATCTTTACATGACATAAATGGAATAAAATTTACAATAAAACAACTCCCCCCTTTCCTTTAAGTCGCCTAAGATAACACAGATTCAATTCCATACTCGTCAACTTCTTATATAAAATAATGTGTTACATTTACATTTTATATATACATACATATATACATATAAATCAATTATAAATTGATTCATATGAATAAAATAGAATCGAAAAACTGTCAAACAAAGTCTTACAGTATATTATATAACACAAAGAGTCATTGATTGTACGAACAAGCTCTATCAACTTTCTTTTATTTGATAAAATCGGACCCTCGTAAACGGTAAAACTAAATAATGAAAAATATCGCAAAAGGAAACTCTTATCGAATTCACATGTATTGTGACTGTTACATAGGATTTTCGCTATTGTTGAAAAATGTTTATGTACATGTAATTTACTTGTCTATGTTATAAAATAGAGAACAATCTGTGTTAGTAGTTATTTTAACACTCACATTCATAAGTCTGTAAAAAGTACGAGATTTTATACGTAATATGCTGCAGCTCTCTCAAGGTTGTAGTACGAATGAGACGACTCGACCGGGGAACAACCACGCTTTCACAGAATACCAGCGTAAAATAACAGCTTAATGCATCTGTGTATCATATGTTGAGTGTAGAGAACCGCAAATTCAAAGCAAACTGGAAACGAGGCATTTCATCGTAGACCTCAGAGGTGACAACGTATCTGCATTTTGTTTCTTAATCGTGAATAGATGTAGATGTCCATTGGCTACAGCAAGCACTTACTATCGGGTGGGGACCATTTCGATCGGTGTGTATTTGTCTGTCTGTCTGATATAGCTTTTTCAAGCTATTTCATGTAAATTATTGAAATTAGGCCTAGTCATAATATGAATATTTAATGTATCTAGAAGTGTATGTATAGATAGGAGATTAAAAGTGGAATTTTTGACATAAATGGCGAAGAAAAGAGAAACTAGTTAACATGGAGGTGATACCTTCACATTAGTAACACTGCACTCCGTAATCAGTTTGGAGGATTGAGCAAATTTGGATAAATTTTGCACCCTCAGCCGGAGTCAGAGCCTCGTCAACAGCAGTGTGCAACGCATACACAAAAAAACCGTTGCCTCCATTGTACGATCTTCTTCTGCAAGCCTGCAATCTGGAGGTGTTGCTGTGTAACTTACACAATTTGCACGAGGGAAAATATTCAGACCCTGAACTTTTATTCGTAGGCCAAACAAACGCTAGTTCCGAGTGTAGATCGAACCTGCAACTCCACAACCATAGATTTAGCCACCGTACTAACGATTCGTCGAATAAATCGCCTAAGTTAGTGCAGGACATCTTTCACGATCTAGAAGTCCGTCTAGGTGCCCTTTCTGCTGCAGTTCTACAATGTCAACAGTCTAACATCTATAGTAAGACAGGATAATCATCATCAAATCAAATTGCGATGTATTTCAACTAAGTCCTCAGTGGTAACAACGCATCTGTAGCCTTCTATGCTTGAAGTTGGTTGCAAGTGTCCACGGACTGTGGAGGCTAACTTCAATTTTAGAAAAAAATCCTTACTATGGAAGTTTTATCATGCTGACTAGATACAAAGTGTTTCGCAAAATAAGTATGTAATTAAACACACGTATATAAGATGCCTAATAACATTAATTTATTACCAATTCCGTATATTACAAAAATGAATACACAATGGAGAACACTATTATAAGAAAACAATGGTATAGGGGGAAAACAACGAAGACATAATATTAGACATAACGTTGTTATTTCATTTATGCAGTAATTACTGCCTCGTTGGTCTAGTGGTTGTAGTGCGACTGTTGATCTTGAGGTCCTGGGTTCAAATCCCGGGTCGGGCCAAAAAATCAATTATTGAGTTTTTCTGTCAAGAAATTCTCAGTAGCTGCCCGAAGTCAGGAAATTGGCAGTGTCTAACTTCCGTGCCTCGGAAAGCACGTATAGCCGTTGATCCATCTCTCTCAGTCGTGTCGGTTTACCGTCCCATCGGATTAGGAGAGTGAGGGAATAGAGAGTGCACCTTGCGCATACACTTGGGCACTATAATCCTGTCCTGCGCCGATAGCTAGACTCCGTTGAGGTAGGCCGCCGTGGCCGAAATTCGGTCTAGTGAACATTATTATTATTTATTTATTAATTATCATTACTTCCTATAATATTCCACCACGCTTGACAGAGGGGTAGGCAACCACAGAATATGGTCATCAATAAGCCTATTAGCAGTTGAGTTTAAAGCTGATGCCTTGTCAAAGCAAAGAAACTAGCAATAAAAATCTTCCGTACGCTTTTCGATGACTTCACTTTGCTACTTCGTGGTATTTTCTTCATACTGGGGTTTTTTCTGAATTGCATTGATAAATCCAAGACTAATCACTTGTATTTATGTCTTTATTTATGTCTTAAGTATGCCAAGCCTGCTTTAAATTTAGTAATCATTTCACATCACCACTGTACGAGTGCTTGCTTCTGAGCATCGTGAGGTTGTGCGCCACCCAACGTGAAACTATCCTCCTCTTTCCAAGGTGTTTGACTAAAATCACATGTATGCTTTCTGATTTAGTCTATATCTATATTACTATAATAAAACTCTAACAAGACGATTTCTGTACATAAAATATATTTTTTTAATTTCAATTGGTGTATACTAAATGATCGATACAGATGGCAAATTTTTTTTTAAATGTTGTCTGTCTGAATACGCATAATGCAAAAACCTATTAACCGATTTGAATAGGACTTTCACTATCGTATTACATAGAGATTGAACTGTTAGAATAATTAAAATTTATCACGCTATATGTCATAGGAGCTGGGCATTAGACATAATCTTCTCTTTTTCAGCAACGGAAAGGCTAATATATATATATATATATATATATATATATATATATATATATATATAATTCTATCCATTATTATCTGAATTTAAAAAGAGTTTTAATTTTTGTGTCATAATCAACTAAATCCTTTTTTAACTAGATGGCGTTGTAGGTATTTTTAAGCAGAATATATTTTTATTATACTCGAGATATTAGACACATCAGTAAGTAGATGGTGTTATCAAAATAATATTTACACAATTTAGCAGATAAGTAGATCCGTAAAGATAAAAACTGGGTTGTTTTTGCTAATCATGTTTATATTACTCATACTTATAGTTACTACTCATAAACTAACATCTATACATGGCTCACGGCAGAGTATAGGCATATTTAAATTGCTGATGCTGTGAGGGTTTTCTTCTCTTCAATTAAATTTTAATATTTGAATTTAGTAATTAAGTGCATGTTATTAATTTATATTATAATTTACTTTGATAGAAGAGGAGATTTATTAAATCTCATACGAGCATACGGTTAACCTGATGTTAAGTGACTACCGCCGCCCATGAACATCCGTAACACCTGGGGAATTGCAGGTGCGTTGCCGGCCCTTTAGAAAGGAGTAAGCTCTTTTCTTGAAGGTCCCCAAGTCGTATCGGTTCAGAAAAATCGCCGGTGGTAAACTATTACACAGAGAGGTCGTACGCGGAAGAAAACTCCTTGAGAAACCTACAGTGGTTAACCGCCAAGCATCCAGATGGTGCGGATCATATCGGTCGGTTTGTCGCGTATTACGTGCATGAAATTTAGCTGCTGGGATTAATCTGAGCAATCCCTCAGAGCACTCCCCGTCATAGATGCGATAAAATAAATACGCAAAGAGATGCAACCTCTCTTCGCAGCGCCTGTGAATCGACACGATCGGAAAGCACTCGGTCGTCGACGATTCGAGCCGCTCTGCGCTGAATGCGGTCAAGTGGAAGGAGCTGGCACTGAGGGAGCCCCAGCGCAGAGATGGGAACAGTATTCCATAAGTGGCCGAACCTGCGCCTTGTAAAGTTGCCGGCGTTGTGCCGGCATGAAATACTGTCCCGCTCTGCTGAGCATGCCAAGCTTTTTAGAGGCCAATTTGGCCTTCTCTTCCAAGTGAACACGAAACTGCACTTCACTCGATATGTCGACGTCGAGGATTCCGATATTGGCTGACGTAACAAGGGGGTGCCTTCAAACTGAGGAGATACGACAAAGGGGTACTTTTTAGCGGTTAACGCGCAAACTTGTGTCTTCTTCTTGCTAAGAAAAATAAACAAAATCTTATTTCATAACAGAAGTTTTTTTATTTCGTTTACAAACAGCGTTTATAAAAATACATTTGAATTGGGCAAACTTTAAAACAAATAGAATAGAATTTAATTAGCCGTAAATTCAGTTTTGCCATTTACCGACTAATGTCACTGTTTGCTCTTTATCTACTATATAATATCCTCTTTATAATATAATACATGTCCAGAGTTACTCACTCTGAGTGAGTGACTTGATGTAGAAATCTGAAATTTGGACAGTAGCTACATTTAATGACTTAGACATCCACTAAAAAAGGAGGAAAATTCGATCCCTAAGAAGGTGAAATAGGGTGTAACAGTTCGTATGAATACTTTTTATTTTGCGAAGCGATTGACTCGATTCTTTCTACACATGAATTCTTGTTTAGCGATTTCAAGCCACCCCCCTACGGGAGAGGGGAAGAGGCTTTGGAGAAAAATACTTTTTGATTTCTCAAAACAACTATTTACCGGAAGGAGAGCAGAGGGATGTTCAGTTTTGTATGGATAAAAAAGACTAACTCTCCGAACTGATAAAATTTACCCTTACGGTTTTAAACTAGGGTGCAGCAAATTTTGTATGAAAAATATTGTATTTAGACGCACAGCTTAACCGCTAGACACGTGAAATTGGGACCATAACTTATTTTATTACTAAGACAGGATTTTGGAAAATTTTAATCCTGTAAAGGTTAAATATGGAGTTACAGTTATTAAGAAACTTTTTTCGGGGCAATTTCATATTTATGTGAAGAAAAATTACTAATGGATTTTTGACTTGAAAATTAGTATGAATTATTTTGAATAAAAATAATGAAATAAGGCACCGTTTTTATTAGATCAGAAAACTTTAAATTTAATTTTCTTACTTTTGTCCGACAAAGGCGATGCAAAAAAACAAGTTGTTTCTTGCTCTTCATCTTTAAATTTGCTGTTTGCTGAACTGTTTAATAGCACCTTTATATTAAAATACAAACAAGGAAAAGAGTTCAATTAATAATTAAAGTAACTCCCATATATGGCCCTGGTATGAAAAAAATGGTTTTTAATTGCATAGTAATTGGAAAATTCGTGAAACGAAAACAAAACAATAAATTTGTCTACTTATGATGGTGTGTATGTTAGTATCATTGCAATTCGCTACTAGATGGCGTTAGCGCTGATATAATTGAAGCTTTTTTTACCACTATAGGTTCTACTAAAAGGTATAAAATACAATTTTCTTAAATATTTAAATGCGTTATATTTATGTACTTGTATTTTAGTATTTGAATATTTCAATGTATGGTAATGTGAAGTATTTATGTAATTATTAATATATAAATATATGAAGCGACAGCAGCCTAATGGCAGGGCAGGGACCGCGAACTCAAAAAGGTCGTGGGTTCGAAGCCGCCATTCGGCTACTGGCGTGAACCACTCGTAACACAAGTGGTTAAGAGGAATATTAGTAATGTTTATAGCATTGTTAACATTCTTTAAAAAATATTAAATATTTTGAGGGCTGAATACTTAATTCTTTTTTAAATATTTTTACGGTTTCTAACATACTCCTCGATAAAATCTTCTAAGCCGAATTGGGACATGACCTATCTCATCGAAAACTAATACTATGACTATAGACCATATTGATTTATTCTGCAGGAACCTTTCGTTAAAAAGTAATAGTGTTCTACAATACGTTTGTAAGTACCAAGGATTGCACTTTCTATTTCCTCACTCTCATAGTGCGATGGGTCGGTAATCCGACAAATATAGAGAGACTGGACACAAAATCATTGGCTTTACTTGATTTCTGAAGTACAGGAATTAAACATCGCTAAAATCCTGACTCCGAGATGCTACTCTCTTCTTGATAGAAAATCCAACTGTTTTTGGGCCCTATCACACCTATTACATAAAGGTCAAAAGACTGTCCTTAGTTGAGTTTAGTTTTATTTTTCAATTGTTTGTAGGATGAGACATAATATAATAGATAACTTCATTCATTGTGTTAGTGTAATTAGATACTTAATTTTAGGTAGGCATTAAATTGCAGTTTTTATTTCAAATATTTTTAATATTAATTGCAACTTGGTGACTCATACTATAGTACCAATAATTGGGTATGGAGCTTGTTTATTTAGGGCAATCTCATATCTGTTTTATGGGAACCAAATGTTGGCTAGAAAAATTAGAAAGCAAATTTTGCATTACGTTATAACGGTTATTTTGTTGTTTATTTACAATATGAAACACAAGCATATAGTTTGTCCAATTCTTTTCTCGGTTCGGTTGTGGGTATGACATAAGTTTGTTTGTAGGCTCATCTGTTTGTTTGTTCGTTGGTTTGCCTGAGTAACTGACTAACTGATTATTTTGATCCACATTAATATTTTTATATATCTTAGCACCATTAAAATTGCGACAAATAAATTATAATCAGTTATCAAAACAAAAGTACTAATTTCACGCAGACGAAGTCGTGGGCACAGCTACGCTGCAATATGCGCCAAATATTTTTATACAAAGCTAGCTGGTCCCGGCGTGTTGCTGCCGCAAAAGAAATAATTGTGGAAATATTGTTTCTAATATGGAAGAACTATATTGCTTAATAAGGAATAATAACACATTCATTGAAATTAAACGATTATATAACTTTCGTACGACATACGATACGTCACCTACCGTAAGTTAATTGTTCTGTGCCCATAACCTTTGCGCAAGTGCAAACAATAAGTTGACAAAGATATTTAGCGCAATCTGATGAACGGTATGACGGCACATAAAATACGAACAAACAAATATGAATTTTTGTATTTTAGATTAGCACATTCTCTTTCATTAAATTTTTCAGGGCCAGCACGTTTCTTTCGCAACAGCTAAGGGCGATCACTTCTTTCTTCATCTATCAAAGTTATTCAACCGTGCTGTTATTCGTTATGCATCAGCACATTTGAATTTTAAGTAAATGAACCAATTTGTCCCTTTTCAGGGCAGCTTTATTTTAAATCATAAAAAAATCACCGTGCGTAAATGTCCCCTACGTAGATCCATTTTTCAATGAAACACGATATTTCAATTTAGGTCGTATAACTATCGAGGAAAATTTTAAATTGCAACATTAGTATTTTTCATCATAATTACAGCCCATCACAAGTTCCTTTGAGGACTAAAATCTCTTTAACTTTCAGACCGAAAAATATTCTATTAGGTGGCAGAAATAGGTGAGAGGATGGTACCTAACCATGCTTCTCTTGGCTTTTATTTAGCTTTTTAAAATTAAGTTTTGTTCTATCTACGCAAAACGAGCTAATACTCATAGTATCTTGAAGTGCTAAAGTATAATAATTAGTTTTAAGTTTAATTTTATTAATTATAGTAAAATGTTCTTTCACGGCTCTAATTAATTTATAATTTAAGCGCTTAGATAGCGCTTACTGTAAAGTCACATTACGCGAGCACCCCGGGTTCGATCCCCGACGGCACATTTTAAATGCTGATTTACCACGTGCTTGGAGGTGAAGGAAAACAAACAAACAAACAAACCTGCATGTATGAAAAATAAAAATAAAATATTTCGAAGACATGTGAATTTCGCCAACACGCATTGAAGCAACGCGGCGGACACTTCCTTGTCCTAAAATCCTCTCATAAATGAGAGGAGGTCTATGCCCAGCAGTGGGACGTATAAAGATTGTAACTTTTAGTTTAGTTTATTGTGCAGTAGTGCGTAATGTAAGATATCATTACAATGATAAGAAGGTTGGTTCTTTTCTCACTAAAAGGCTGAGTATAGCCATTCAACGAGAAAACGCAGCCAGCGTTCTTAGCACGACACCGTGGGGAGAAGGTTTTTATGACAATTCAAATTTTTAATTTTAGTTTTTTTATATTATGTGTTATAATTGTAAATATTGTAAAATAGATAAATTAAAGTTTAAATAGGTACTAAAATATCACAGAAAAAAAAGCAAAATGTATCAGAGAGTTAGGTATTTAACTATAAATTATGGTAAATTTTATAGAATAATATGAATTAAATAATATGATAGATAAAATTTTTACGTAATTACGAAAAAATTTAATCTATCATATTCTTCCAGTCATACATTTTAGAATATTTCAATTTTAAAAAATTGACTGAATAAATAGACTGTGTGCTAGTTTGTCACCCTATCCTATAAAAAAATTCAAATTACGACGTATCCTTTATTAAAGCAACTTCCAAATGAAAAGTTAATAAGAAATTTTGTCCCGTACATCATCGTAACTTAACTATGCAGGCTAGGAGAGATTCCATCAAAGTATCACAAGAATGTTACGAACATAGCTCACTTCATGATAAATTACTTTCGGCATTCAGTTGTGAAAGAGACATTGATTTAATGTCGGAAGGCCTGCTGCATGATAAGTTCGGAATTATCACACTGGATAAAATTCTTTCTTCATTGATACTGACATTTCTATTTGTATTCTGATAGAAACGTGACGGCTAGTATATTACGTTTCTTAATTTAAGTTGTAAGTTATACTTCGCCATTAGTTTATGACATGAATGGTTTTATTCAATATTGATTGTTGAATAATACTAATTGAAAGTAATTTTTTAAATACCACTGGTTAGAAAAAAAACCTCTGTCCTGGGAAGAACCAGCAATAAACCCAGCATAACTTTTATTAAAGATATTTCAATTCGCAATAAATTTATTTCGTACAATTTTTAAATAAACCTTCACAGAACCATGCATGGTGGCGATTCACCAATTTCCAGGGGTTATTTTCATTTATATATTCTTTTATATTATAAAAATCCTTTTTGTACAATTTTTCCTTAATAAATAATTTAAACTTGTTTAATGACAAATTTCTTAAATTTTGTACATTTTATAAAATGTTTACACATTTTAGAGCCACGCTGCAGCTATATTATGGTTGAAAAACGCACGAATCAGCTTTACCGTGAAAAAAAGCTCCCACTTAATACCACTGTAAAATAGCAGCTTAATGCTGCTGTATTTAGTATGATAAGTGTTGAGAAACAAGAGAAGCTTTTTCTAAGGAAACGAGGCACAGCATGCACTTATCATCAGGTGGACTGTATGCTTGTTTATTCACACTAAATATTTTAAATTCTTATTGAAATCTTATGAAACGCACTTCTGTAGCCACATTTAAAAATAGTTGAATTTATGCGTTGCCGGCCTTTTAGAAAGGAGTAAGCTCTTTTCTTGAAGGCCTTGAAAGGATCTCTAACCAATCTTGAAGGTCGTATCGGTCTGGAAAAGTCACCAGTGGTAAATAATTCCACAGAGAAATTATACGAGAAAGAAAACTCCTAGTAAAACGTACAGTATTTATTAATATTCATCATTAAATCGGTTCCAAATGAGTAAACATTTTTTTTTTGTAATAACCTATTGACCTAGCGTTACAAGCTGTTGCTATAAAATTCGAATCTTATTCGAAACATTTGTGAAATATACCGCTCTTTTTTTTTCCCATGGCCCAACAGAGATCTGAGTCACATTAAACTTTAATAGCTATTTAGCTATGGTTATATTTAGCTTGGCTTGCAACACAAACATCATAGGCAACAGTACAAGAAAACTTACGTAAAATCCCGCGTACACACCTAGCGCACGGGCTCGCGCAACAGTCTCGCGATCCAAATGCCTAGGCTGGTGCGGACGTGACTTGGGCTGCCTCGGGCGCACATTACCTCGGCCGAGCACCGCTCAACCCCGAGCCATTCGTTGTCGATAAATTGGACGTGCTCAAAGATGCCTCAGTGTTCGCTGTTCGTTTTGGGATATTGACTCGCGAGGCGATACAATAGTGTTTATTTTAGTTTTACTGATCACTTTGATAACATAATATAACAGATTTGAAAGATATCAATGAATTGTAATTAAAATATACATTGATCTTTAAATTAAAACAAACATTTGTATATAATAGCGTCACAAACTTCTGGAACTATACTTGAAATTCTCTGCTTCGATAGTGAAAATAAATGTTGCAAGCTGCTACAAGAATAACCGGGTGCTAAAAATATTAAAGTTAATAAAACTCGTTAACTTACAGTGATGGTCTCTCTATATTTTGTGTCTCTACATATTTTTAATTTTATCAAACAACAATGAGCACAAATTTTCAAATTCGTAGAGACATTCGTGTAAAATTATGTACAATCTGATCATATCATTTATTGAAACGAGACTGTTGTCGTTTCTTTAAAACAATAAGCAACTAAGAAAGTAGTTGCAGCTGCAATTGTACAACTTTCCATATCGGATGCTCGAGGTCTTATGATGGCTCGGCCCGCTTCGCGAGGCATGCCTCGGAGTTCCGGATAAAACTACTGACGCTGCCTCTCGAACTTCCGCTCGCGAGCAGCACACTAAGACTGCCGCGCGAGCCAGTGCGCTAGGTGTGTACGCGGATATAGAGTTACGCTGCTCAACATACAGGTTTATTTTGCAATAACCAGCCAAATGAATTCGCGTCCGGACCGCGTTCGCTGCCGGTCTCGTCCGCCGGTAGTCGGCTTCCGCCTGGGAGGGAGAAGTACAGCGCGTCGCTTCGAAGTGGGTGTACGTGCCGTGGGGCGATCTTAGCTTGCGTCGAGCTTCGAGGACGCCCCTGACCCCTCCCGAGACGACACATCCTCAACACTGCGTGTCATCTAATATGCTGGGAAGCGAGCTCCGGATGTCTGGCGTGCTGCTGTCAGGAGAGCGCACGCCTGTTGGTGACATCGACTCCGCGTCGAGATCCGTCTCCGTGGGACCTGGAAGTCACTGACCATTCGGCAGATCCCTTCCCAGAGGTGCGAAATACGCCAGTAATGCCTAGGAACTAGCTAGGCCATCAACTAGAACTAGGGAGGAACACCCGAGGCCTGGAGTGCTGCTACTCGGGAGCGCACACCTGTCAGCGGAATTGGCCGTACGTCGAGACTCCGTGGGGCTTTAAGACTGTTGACCCCAGGGGCGCGCAATATGCCAAAGAAGATAACTAACAATGCCGTTCCTGAACGGCTTCCAGGACCGTCCCATAGAAATGGGCTGTGATGATTGCCCGGCTAATGGGGAATGCCCCGAGGCCCGAAGTAGTCCTTTGCGAACGACATCGTACTTACCGGCCAAATTTGCAAGTTCAGAATAAGTAATAGAGGGAAATGGTAAAGATAAATTAATTAAAAAATCTCAAACATTCTGTCCTTTTTCTCTAATTTTTTTAAATTCAAAGTGCAATTTTTTCTTACTTTACTGCGCACACACACATTTGGAAGGGTCGATCGATAGGCAAAAACATTGTTGTCCATAAATCACATTCAATTTGGGATAATTTCAAATAAAAGTAGAAGCCTTATTTACTTTAACATAATGAAATATAAGATTATCATTCCATTTCGCTTCGCTAGGGCTCACCAACAAACAATTCCTTTACTATAATTATTTAACGTCTTTTGTTTATATATTCCGTATATCTCAGTAAATATATATGTAATTGCATCTCAAAATGAAAGCGTTTTCAATATCCTTTTGTTAACTGCAAAATAATTAAAATAGCTACTTAATACATTCCGACTCCGACCGTTGAGTAGAGCCACTTATTCACGTGCATACACAATGTACCTGTCACACGCTCGTGTGAACGTGACTGGTAAGCCTTTTGTTCCTTATTTCATTTTAGAAAACATTTTCTCGGTCCATGAAAGGCTCCATGCAAATGAATGTGGTTAATTTTTTTTTGAAAGAAAGCAACGCTTAGATTTAATAGTATTTTGCTTATTTATAGCATTGGGTGACAAACGGGCACACAGTCCACTTGATGGTAAGTGGATGCTGTGTCCCATAGACTTCCACATTTATCCTTAACTAAGCATCAAAATGCAAATGCGTTGTCACCCCTGAGGACTAAGAAGGAATGACTCGATCCCAGTAAAAAGGGTTTCTGGTTTTCTTTACTCACCATACGAAACACAGCAGCATTACGCTGCTATTTTACTGGTATTTTGTAAGAGCATGGTCCTGCCCCGGTCGAGCCGACCCATTCGTGCTACAACTATAATATAGCCGCAGCGTGGCTCTGCCATGTTAATTTAACTTTCAAAAAAATAGCCAAATTTTGAATTCTCTCGTAGGAAATTTTTACTTTGAAACGAGCGTAGTTTTTTATAGAATAAGAGTCACCACGCGTACACAGTCCACCTAATGGTAAGTGGAGGCTGTAGCCTGATGCTGAGGCTGATGCGTTGTCACCGCTGAGGTCTAAGATGATATGCCTTGTTTCCAGTTAGAAGGGCCTGAATTAGTCGGAAAAGATGACAAAGGGAACCTGTACTTCTTTTAAATTTTTTTCTTCTAACTCCATGTTTTTTAAACGTGAGCCGAGTAGCGCGCTGCTTTTCGAAGTGTGCCTACCCCCTCTGTGCTAACAAGCGTCCAACAGGCGTCTCGTGCTCTCATCTTTGTCGCTGTTCCCCATCGCTGGTCTTGTTATTTCACCTAACGTAAACGGGATGTTTATATCGTCATCTAAACGTCTTTCAAGTATACATATACTATAGTTGCCTCTTACCACACCAACAGGGCGAAATGGCGTGATGGATTCTCTTAATCCGCCACCACACGGCAAGTAGCCACCACTAGGCATTTGAAAGAGATTGTTTATATCATTTTTAAAAAGAAATAAGTATTTAATTCAGTGAGAAAGCAGGACATAAATTTAATGGGTCTCACTCCATTATGGGAGGTCAGAATGTGTCATAACAGGCATATATGATTGACAATGCTTTGTTAATCCCTACCTTAACGTGTGGTAGTAAAAGTTGGGTGTGGCAGAAAAAGTATTAAGATAAAACTAAAACTGTAGAAATATGGTCATTGAGAAATACTTATATGTTAAGGCTGACTCTGAATGATAGCATACAGAAATTCTATGATAAGAGAAACGTAAGGTTTATAAGATGACGTTGTGACCAGAATTAAGAAAATAATGCTCCGGTGGTTTGGACATATAGAAATAATAAATAAGGAAAGAATGAGAAAGCAAAACTGAGTGTCAGAATAAGCAAGGACGAAATTATATCGACCGAATTGGTAATATATTAACAATTCGCCAACTTAAAACCAACCTTAACCAACTAGCATGTACGCGTAGGTATAAGTATGTAAATCGGAGAGGTGTGCCAGGATCATGCCAAATGGAAGTCCGTTCTCTCTGTCTACCCCTCTAGGAAACAGGCGTAGGAATTTATGTTATGTTTGTGTGGGACATCAGTAAGAACAACTTTAAAATGTCAATCCGGTGATGGACAGCAGTATCTTTCTTATATTAACTCAAAATTATTAAAAAAAGTGTTGTTGCCAATTCGCCTGCCAAACGTGCCAAATATAGTGAAGTCCCCCTATTAGGCACTTCTATAGGACAGGCCGATGGTAAGCATTGGTCTTTTAACGGGCTGTTTATTTATATTTAATCCATTTACAATTTTACTACAAAATGCTTTAATATTGATAAAAATATTATTCTGCTGGATTTCTAGCTGGTTTTTCCCTGCATTTGTGAACCCGTGTCAAAAAAAATAACATTCTGTACGTATAATACTACTTGAATCTATATTGTACAAAAATATTCTATTCTATTCCATTCTATACTTAAATAAACGCAATATATACTTTGCAAAATATTTTTCCTTTCATACATATTTCAAAGAATAAAATAGAAAAATGAATACGGACGAAACTACTAAAACCCTCACTCCACCCACGCATCCCATCCACAAAGCCTTTAGGAACTAGGTATTAATCAATACAATGGGAGGAGGAATCGAATGCAATTCGTAGCAATATGAATTTTTACCGTAGATTCATACTTATCTATTATACTTATATACTTAACATTTATAAATACCTCGTTGGTCTAGTGGTTGTAGTGGCGCAACTACTGATCATGCCTTAATTTTTCCGTTAAGAAATTCTCAATAGCTGCTCGGAGTCAGGAAGTTGGCGGCATATCACCCCCGTGCTTCGGAAGGCACGTAAAGCCGTTGGTCCTGCGCCTGATCTCTCTCCGGTCTTGTCGGTTTACGTCCCATCGGATTATGAGAGTGAAGGAATAGAGAGTGCATGCGCAAGCAAGCACACTTGGGCACTACAATCCTGTCCTGAGCCGAGTGGCTAGTCTCTGTTGAGGCTGACTGCCGTGACCGAAATTCGGCCAGGAGGACTTAACATTTGAAGTTAGTGTATGAATTTTTTTTAAATTGAAGTGACAGGCACTCTAACGTTATATATACCTTTAGACCGTTATACACGCAGTGCTGCTTGGCGGCAGAAAGCTAGGTAAATTGGTTACTTAGGTACTATCTAGTAACGTATAACTATAAAGAAGTTGTTGAACGACAATTGTATAACGTTACGAGTGCTTTGGTAATGTAATACTACTTAACAACCCATAAGATCTATTGCTGTGTATGTAATATGTATAGTCGCACAAATACTTGTTCCGTGCGGGATTCAAACCCGCGGCCCTTAGCGCTGTGACTCATTGGTAAGCCACTGTGCCACGGAGCAGTCAACTTTAATTTTTTTTAAGAAACTGTTCATGTTGTTGGGAAACTGCAATAAACATGCAGTTACTCACCTAGTAAGAAATAATATTCAATAAAAAATACTGTCTATGAGTATAACTAGCGATAAGTGCTTAAGCAAGATTTGTAATTTGAAATCAGCATTTTCAATATCCTTAATATACTTAATTTTTCTGTCACTAGATTCTTATAATCGGAGCATAATTATTACTATGAGCTGGTAAAGCCATTGTTGATAAAATTCACGTATTCTCCTTATATTCTATAGCTCTTATTAATTAATTGATACAGAAATTATTGCGAGAAGGGATCACGCTGACGTTGACGAATCACTGTTAACATGCACGCGTCGACAATCGATTTTCTCTGTCGTAGACAGATGTCGGCACCACGCGTCACCCTTTTGTGATATTCAATCTTTCCCAGTAGTGATTCAACGACCGTTGTATTGTGACGTGTTTTTGGATGACATTACTCGTGGTGTGTTATTCAGGTATTATATGTATCATAAATATTAGGCTAGTTACTATCACCTGCTTGGGATCCTGTAATTCATAAAATTAAATCTAGTTCTGGATTTAATATGATATAAGAACGTAGAACACCTTAGCTCCCACGCCCACCCATCAAACACCGCAAGCAAAGCTTAAGTTAAATTAAACTCATTATAACTAGGAAATGTAATTTTATTTCAAGTGAAATCTATAATTAAGTTAAGTATACAGATAGATTACAGATATAGATAGATTATGTTTCAACTGGGTGGATGTAAAAATGTTACAGATAGGACTAATATTGAAAATTATATTAAATCCGAAATCATAATTAATATCGGATATTTCACCCAGTAAAGCAAAACTGAGATTATGTGAAGTTATAAAACCTCCCGCAAGTGTATTTTCTTCTGCTGTTTTAATATTAAGACATGTTATCGTTAAAGCATACTAAAATCTGCTAGTGAACATAGGGCTACTCGTCAATTGTCACACTCACAGAAAGTTAACTCCGGATTTGTCCTAATTAAAAAGCTATCCGAATAGCGGCCGGGTGGAATATTTTAGAAGTCTCCCGTCTGAAAATAGGACATATTTAATATCCTGCAATAAACTTACTGTGTGAATTCCGATTATTCTCGAGCAATTGAAGTTTGACCTACTATGTAATTATACCATATCATTTATATTCAAATGGTGTTGATGGCCTAGAATAATCTACCTATATGCATTTTAACTCTAAATAAAACGAATGCGACGTTATCCCTATATATAAGAAAATAGAAAATATTTTACAAGTTAACATTAAAGTTTTCAAGTAGTGCCGTGTAGCATCTGCAAGGTCATTGGAACACGAATTACTCTTCACAAGCCGTCTGGTGGTGGATTAGGAGAATTAATCACTCTATTTTGTTTCGTGCGTATCGTAAGAGTTAAATATATAATGGAATATTTTCTTCAAAAACTATGCACTTTTAATCCATTTTTTTTCTATAAAATGAAACAACAAATGAAATATGAGTCCATGAAGAAGGTTACATATGCGTTGACCTGTAAGGACCAAGATAGAATGCCTCACAGCCTGTAATACTGGTTTACTGCCCTTCGGACTGGAACACAGCAATGCAGGCAGAGCTTCTTGGGAGAGCTATAGGTGAGAGTGTAGTACCTATCCATATAACATTTTAGGCAGAAAAAGAGTCCTTATATCTAGTAAATAATATAAAATGCATGCAGCATGCATTTGCAGGCATCGGAAGAAAAAATATCTTATTAATTACGCTTTTATATTTCATAAATATCAAATTAGGTATGTAAATATAGACATTACTAACTTACACAAAAAAAATATAGTAAAGGTTTTTCTGATGGTAGAAATCTATTATATAATACAAACCTCTATATATATACACTTTTTCTCTTTAATTCTGGTAACTCAAAATGGATTTAATATTAAAATGGTCCTAATTCTAATTTAACTCCAAAAACCGACTCTTATACCCTGACGGCAAACGGAATAACCTCTCTTAAGCCGTCATGTCCCCTGTAACCACCCTTCTCAACTCCTTCTTGTGTGCGTACGCGTATAAACTACGTTGCTTCCCTGCGTGAGTGTCTTTCTATTCAACAATATTTTTTATTTTTTTACTTCATGTTTGTAATTTATTTTTATTAATTCTACCATCAACTGTAATGTTTCACATCTGTCAAACGCCCCGTGACGGCCATTTTTTTATCATTCGGAGGATTTATCTGTTTAATCATCTAGTGCCTGTATCACTTCTGCGTCCAACTTCTTGACAACGGTAATTTGGTAGAGCTGCTTTATTAAGGATATAATCATAAAATTATCGTCAGTAAAGTACATAAAGCATCTGTTTTGCTCGCATTTACCCTATTTAACGCAAATGCGAGCAAAACAAATATTTTATTTACTCACGAAATATGACCCAATCTTCGAAATATCTTCAAAAATAAAGGTTTGTATCAAAGATAGTCTATGACGCAACCAATTTGAATTCATGAAAATTGATACAAACAATATCACCGAAAATTACAACGGCTATGGAACATAAAAGCAATACTTGAATCATCAACTGGTTAAATGTAATATATCTGAAATTACTATTACATTTCATCTACACAGCTAATAAGTCGAATATATTTATTGAATTGATTAACACTAACATTTTATGAGTATATACAGTTCTAACGATCCCCAGTTCAACACAGCTTCTCCCACTTTGATGTAATCTTATAAAAGAAATACTTTTGGCCTACTACTACGCTTGACCAAGTAACTTTTTTTCTTTATGCATAAGACGACAAGACTTTTGAACATACCTACAAGCCAGAAAAAAGTTTTGACTTTGCCCAACGTTAAAATTTACGCCATTTTTCGTATAATTTCGATATTCATATTTCAACATATCACGGAAATCGAACAGTCTCGGCTTTGAAAAGATTTTTTCTAAACTTAAAAATAATAAATAAAAGGCAGTTTCTACACAGAATTTTGATTCGCCACACGATAATCAAAATGCTGCTATAGTTCCTGTCTTCATGTATGTTATTAAACGTTAATTATTGTAGAAGAAACGTGAGAGTAAAATTAATGCTTTAGAAATTTTGCAATTAATAAATATATTAGAGGTGACAATGAGTGAGAAATTGTGTAATAAAATAAAAATTTGGTTTGCATAAATATGTTTTGGGCAGGGTTAAAAAAGGAATGCTTCGATGGTTTGTGTCCGTTTTCGACTCACTTCCGAGAATGATAAGGAGAGATAATGCTCTAAACGGAAGTTTTTCGACCATATTGGCAATATATAAAAGATGGTTCAAATTAAAAGTACCCGGACCGAAAAGAATTGTATTAGGATCGTGACAAAAGGAAGTTCATAGTTTCTGCCTGCCACTAGTTATACATGTATGTGTATATAAAAATCATAAAATTCTTCTTCTTTTCAGCCCAGTTCTGAATGTTATACCCAGATGCCTTAACTCATCCCCAGGGCAGACGGGTTGATAAGTGCAGAGATTTTTACACGGATAAAATTAATTGAAGTATGTTTTATTAAATTACCTTTTTAGAAATGAGAAAAAACCTGTGCTCAGAAGTATGACGTATAAAAGCTGTAATCTAACTAAAGTAATTGGTAATTAATTTTTTTTGTTAGTAATCCTCCCTTCTGATGCTAGAGTGAGGGAAAGGTAGTGTCGGACTGTTACCGACTAAAACCCTATGGTGGTCACCAACAGCGTATACCAGGTGTCCCGAGATCTCCATTCGGAATGCAACTAGACCGTTCGAAGCTCTAAGAAGCACATTTCGGCGCAACACTACTGCAAGAAGCTATACATTGATAGCTTGCGAACGAAAGACGCAAATAAACTACATTACTTGCTAAATATCTATCTATCTCCCATTCATCAGCTTTCAAAATTTATTAGTTTATCCGAATGTATCACTGAACCTTTC
This sequence comes from Parnassius apollo, assembly GCA_907164705.1. NCBI lineage: Eukaryota > Metazoa > Arthropoda > Insecta > Lepidoptera > Papilionidae > Parnassius > Parnassius apollo. The sequence continues at coordinate 2,670,979 of CAJQZP010001707.1, forward strand.
GATTGGCATCGGGAATCGATGTTTGTTAATAAAAAAAATATTATGATCATTGTCGGAGCCATCTTCTCTCTCTCTCTCTCTCTCTCTCTCTCTATCTTTCTCTCTATCATATATAATATAATATCTGTTTTATTTAGGTCATTAGCAAAGATATTCCATAAAATGCTATCGCGACGGAATGGGTACTAAAAGATAGGTACTCAATAAATTTAAATTTGTCACGTAAAATAGTACATGACATTAAAGCATAACATTTATTAATTTCAAGTTTTTTTTTCATTAATTAATGCTAATAAAATATGTGTATATAAAAATATTAATGCTGATATTATAAAAATGGATTCAGTCATTTCTATCAAGAAAGTATTTACTAAAATACGGATGCCGAAGAAAGATACAAAAAATATGAACAATTATGTATCAAAACAGTGTCAGTAGTCTAAATATACTAGTAATAAATATGAGTGATATGTATATTTTGATCAAAAAGATACTATTTCTCATTTCATTTCCATAATGCATTTGCGCAAGCCTACTCCAAGCACCCTGGTAGTTTAGCTCTGCGCGTATAACTGCGAAGGAAAACTCATCATACTAGGTTCACTATTACCTACTATACTTTACTTGTGTATGTCTTTTCATCATCAACGACACAGCCTTGTTCGTTAATCAACGTGTTTATTATTATTCGGTTTTTTATATAAAGAAAGATAACCCACAGTAGTATTACCTCTTATATCGTGGAGGCAGTTTATATACATAAATCACAACGTATATAATTGTGCACTGGCACAATTTTTAAATAGGCCACAAAATAGCTAGCTTCACGCGGAATTTGAAACCGCGGCTTTACAGCGTAAAAAAACACTTAGCCACTGCGCTAAAGGGGCAAATAAATGAGATCAATATTTGAAGGAAATACTAATCTCATTAAATATATTGTGATATATTTCCCTTTCCATATCTTAAAATTCAAATTTATTTATTTATATAATAAAAATTTGTCTCCTCTTTCTTTTTCCTCTGTTGCATCTAACGAAAACCACGGGATAGTATATGGGTCACCATACGACAAATATACTTAATACTAAATTATATGAAGAGATCAGAACTTCAGAAACTTTAGTCGCCTATAAAACGGTCGTATCAGTAAAGTCTTATCGACTGTCATTCCCTTTGAAAGTAACATAAGAATAATCCTAGAGACTATTAACGTACTATCATAGAATTAAGTGCCGGCCTCACTAACTTCTTTAGCGTTACTATAATAATATTTTTATTATAATCTTTATTTCATACCAATTACAATAAAATAAAAACTAAATAAAGTATATGTAAAGTAATGAACCGTACAAAATGAACCGTAACAATTATTTGTAGACTATACAAACACTTGTTCCGTGCGGGATTCGAACCCGCGGCCCTTAGCGCTGTGACTCATTGCTAAGCCACTGTGCCACGAAGCAGTCAACTTTAATTTTTTTAAGAAACTGTTCATGTTGTTAGGAAACTGCAATAAACATGCAATTACTCATCTAGTAAGAAATAATATTCAATAAAAAATACGTTTTCGATATTTCAATAGAATGGCATATATTATAAGTATTAAGGAGATGACATTTTCGATAAAATCATGAAAATCAATAAATCTTAAAAACTGTGACAGTTTTACTGAAAAATTTTAAGCTGTTCTCATAGGTCAAGGTCTCATCTTTCGTCATATTTCGTTTGGACTACTATTAACAGGACCATCCATATACTCATTATTTATCAATTTTTCATAATATACTGTCGAATTTCTAAAGTATGCAAACTGGCATACATAACTCAAATGGATTGCCCACATTCCGAAGCATACTTTTACAAGTGGTAGAGCCACACTGCAGCTATTACGGTTATAGCATGAATGGGTCGGCTCGACCGGGGAAGGACCACGCTCTCACAGAATACCAGCGTAAAATATAGTAGCTTAATGTTGCTATGTTTCGTATGGTGAGTGTAGAGGATCACGCTGACGTTGACGAATCACTGTTAACATGCACGCGTCGACAATCGATTTTCCCTGTCGTAGACAGATGTCGGCACCACGCGTCACCCTTTTGTGATATTCAATCTTTCCCAGTAGTGATTTAACGACTGTTGTATTGTGATGCGATTTAGAATGACATTACTTGTGGTGTGTTATTCAAGTGTTATATGTGTATAATGTTTTTTTATAACGATTAAGTACTGTTCTAGTCCTCATTATAAAATTTTAGCCATTGTTATTCACTTTAGATATGTTGAAATATGCTACAATGTCTACCACACTCTCCTTTTAACACAATTGTAAGCGTTGTTATTTACTCCTATACATTTAATTAGAGTTTATAAATGTACATAAATAATAAATGTTTGTGTGTTTCCTTTATATACTTCTATTTATAATTATAACTCTCAGAAAAGCAAATATTCCTTTGATCTGCGTACAATTTTTTAGGTATTTACCCATGTGCAATCTATCCACATAAACGCCTCTACTATACAGAAAAATCGTAGTGTGGCGTTAACTCCGGATTTGTCCTAATTAAAAAGCTATCCGAATAGCGGCCGGGTGGAATATTTTAGAAGTCTTCCGTCTGAAAATAGGACATATTTAATATCCTGCAATAAACTTACTGTGTGAATTCCTATTATTCTCGAGCAATTGAAGTTTGACCTACTATGCAAGTATACCATATCATTTATATTCAAATGGTATTGATGGTCTAGAATAATCTACCTATATGCATTTTAACTTTAAATAAAACGAATGCGACGTTTTTCTTATATATAAGAAAATAGAAAATATTTTACAAGTTAACATCAAAGTTTTCAAGTAGTGCCGTGTAGCATCTGCAAGGTCATTGGAACACGAATTACTCTTCACAAGCCGTCTGGTGGTGGATTAGGAGAATTAATCACTCCATTTTGTTTCGTGCGTGTCATAAGAGGTAAATATGTAATCGAATATTTTCTTCAAAAACTATGCAATTTTAATCGATTTTTTTTATAAAATGAAACAACAAATGAAATATGAGTCCATGGTTATTGCAATGGGCATGCAACACACAGGACCCTTGCAACTAAATTCAAATGAAGAAGGTTACATATGCGTTGACTTGTAAGGACCAAGATAGAATGCTTCACAGCCTGTAATACTGGTTTACTGCCCTTCGGACTGGAACACAGCAATGCAGGCAGAGCTTCTTGGGAGAGCTATAGGTGAGAGTGTAGTACCTATCCATATAACATTTTAGGCAGAAAAAGAGTCCTAATATCTAGTAAATAATATATAATGGACCATTTGCAGGTATCGGAAGAAAAAATATCTTATTAATTATGCTTTTTATATTTCATATATCAAATTACTCGTAAGTATGTAAATATAGACATTACTAACTTACACAAAAAAAATATAGAAAAGGTTTTTCTGATGGTAGAAATCATTTAATGCGATACAAACCTATATATGTATATATATATATATATATATATATATATATATATATATATATATATATACACTTTTCTCTTTAATTCTGGTAACTCAAAATGTATTTAATATTAAAATGGTCCTAATTCTAATTTAACTCCAAAAACCGACTCATACCCTGACATCAAACGGAATAACCTCTCTTAAGCCGTCATGTCCCCTGTAACCACCCTTCTCAACTCCTTGTTGTGTGCGTACGCGTATACACTACGTTGCTTCTCTGCGTGAGTGCCTTTCTATTCAACAATATTTTTTTTATTTATTTTACTTCATGTTTGTAATTATTTTTATTAATTGTACCATCAACTATAATATTTCACATCTGTCAAACGCCCCGTGACGGCCATTTTTTATCATTCGGAGGATTTTTCCGTTTAATCATCTAATGCATGTATCACTTCTGCGTCCAACTTCTTGACAACGGTAATTTGGTAGAGCTGCTTTATTAAGGATATAATCATAAAATTATCGTCAGTAAAGTACATAAAGCATCTGTTTTGCTCGCATTTACCCTATTTAACGTAAATGCGAGCAAAACAAATATTTTATTTACTCACGAAATATGACCCAATCTTCGAAATATCTTCAAAAATAAAGGTTTGTATCAAAAATAGTCTATGACGCAACCAATTTGAATTCATGAAAATTGATACAAACAATATCACCGGAAATTACAACGGCTATGGAACATAAAAGCAATACTTGAATCATCAACTGGATCATTCCGCCTGTGGCATCGCTTCCGAGCGGTTGCATCCAGGTAGTCCGCGCTTTCGTTCCTGTACGGTAGTGCTCCCCGCTCTCGCGCCCCCGCTGTCCCGCTCGCGCTGTACAGCGCCGACGCAGTGCTCAGTCCGCCGGCGGCACCGCTCTCGGACGGTCGCCTCCTGGTGGTCCGCGCTCCCGTACAGTACGGTAGTGCTGTCGCGCTCTCACGCGCCTCCGCTGTCCTGCTCACGCGGAACAGCGTCGAGGCTGCCGGTGAGTCACTTTTTCGCTACAGCTCTTGCCCCCCTGTCTTCGGGCAGGGAGGTCTGACTGACCTTCGCTTTTCATTTTCATTTTTCATTTTCACTTGTCATTTCATTTCATTATCATTATCATTTTTCAAATTTTTTTTTTTTTTACTGTCTTCTATTTTCTTGTGTTTTCTTGCATTTTTACTGTTACTATTACGTGCATAGTGTGTTGTAGTGCGTCCCGCGTTCTAGTCCCTGTTCTATCGAGAGCAGGGACCCGTCCTCATCTTTACTTTCTCACCTTTAGCTTCTTATCCTAAAATGGCCAACTCCAGTTTTACTGAGTCCCTAGCCGCCCTCATTACCCAATATGGGTTAAGTGGCAATGAGACGGTCCTCGCCGCCATCGCCACCATCGCCGCCCAGGCTCCCACCCCTGCCCCTCAGGCACACCTCCCGCCGCCAGTACTAGCGGCATACCTCGAAACGAGGAACTCCTTTGCCCCGCTACAAGCAGCCCCCCTTAGAAATGGAGTACGCATGCTCCGAATCCTCGGCGTCTACCTCCCGGAAGAGGCCCGCCACTACCATAGGCTCCGGTTCATCGGAGTCCTCTGACTCTGACGGAACCGGTGAATCAAACTTCACCACCGTCACCTCCAAGCGCAACGGAAAGCGCGCCGCGTTGAAACGCACCCCCCTACTTCAGCGGCCCCTGCCGCTCCTTCAACCTCCGCAGCCCTTGACGCTGCCCCCGTCCCACTGATGTCACTAGACATCCCCACTCCATCTAAACCAGCCTCTCGTTGTGCTCCAGAGCTGGCGAAGAAGCAAGTCCCGCCCCCTGTCTTCCTAAGAGACAAGGCCAAGTTCACCCAATTGTCCAAGACCTGCTACGACGCAGGGATCAAATACGACCATGCCGTCAACCTCGGGGAGGCGATTAAAATCATCCCAACCTCGATCGAGGACTTCCGCGCCATCACCCGGCTATTCACAGCCGAAAGGGTCTCCTACCATACCTACGCTCTCCCTGAAGAGCGTAAAGTCAGGGCCGTCATCCGAGGCGTCCCCTTTGAGTTCTCCAACGAGGAAATCCTCGAGGACCTTAAGTCCCAAGGTTTCCCAGTGGAAGCAGTGCACAAAATGCACAACCGTACGGGCAAGAGATACAACCTTGCCCTAGTAATCTTGTCCAACGTGCCGGAGGCTAAAGCCATCTTCCGGCAGGTGCGCACAGTGTGCGGCCTGTCAAGGGTGAAGGTAGAGCCCCCACATAGGCCCGGTTTCCCGGCGCAGTGCCACCGCTGCCAACTTTATGGTCACGCGGCGGCCAACTGCTCCGCCCCACCCAGGTGTGTGAAGTGCCTGGAGCCACACAACACTAAAGAGTGTCCCCGGCCCAAAGACGCCGAATCCCCGCCCGCCTGTGTCCTGTGCAACCAGACAGGACACCCGGCGAACTACAAGGGTTGCCCACGCGCACCTCAACCTCGCCCCAGTAGGAAAGCTCCACCGCCGGTGAATGACCGCACTTTCCCAGCCCTCCATCAACGGCCCCGTCAGGGCCCCTCTCAGCCTATCCAGGGCTTCTCACGACCCTCTCAGGGTCCCCCTAGGCCCCCTCAGGGTCCCCCTAGGCCCCCTCAGGGCATAATTCAGCCCCTTCCGGGCTTCTCAAAGCCAATGCAGCCTCCAGTCTTTCCCTGGGGGCCCAAAAAGGCAGACCCTCCGCGGACAACCTCGTACGCACACGAGGCAGAGCCCACAACAGACGAATACAACACGCTATACTCCGCGATTAGGAATATAGATGTTAGAGAAATTACAGTTATAGCACGCAAACTGCGCGCGGCGAAGTCCCCCCAAGAGCGTCTCCTCGCTCTTGCCGAACATAACGATCTTCTACTAGCGTTGTAAGCTAAGTTAACGTAATTAACTTAACTCCAATGCCTGAGCAAACTAACCTACCTAGATCTCACGGCCGTATCAAACCTAAGGGTTTATCGCTTGTATCATTTAATATTCGCGGCTTGCGAAATAACCTCCCAGAGCTCAAGCTCTTTCTTCGGAATAGTGAAGTCGATTTCCTCCTCCTACAGGAAACTAATCTCAAAGATAAGGACACTAGAGGCCTTTCTATTAAAAACTTCTCTCTTCTTCGTAACGACAGACCCGACCGCCGAGGCGGCGGAACGGCCATCTATTACAAGAAGACACTTCATTGCTCGCCCATTTCTACTCCGCAGCTTACCAACATGGAAGCCACGGTATGCAGGCTAGCTATGACTGGACACCAGTCCATCCTCATAGCCTCCTGTTACATCCCTTCAGGAACCTATCCCCTTAAAAAGGATTTTGAGGCCATTTTATCTTTAGGCAATTCAGTCATTATGTTTGGAGATTTTAACTCCAAGCATACTGAATGGACATGCCGCACTACGTCCCCTAGTGGCAAGATACTGCTCGATATCACGCAGTCTCTTGATATCACTGTCCATAGTCCTCTCGGTGTTACTCACTTTCCCGATAACACCGATCACTCACCTGATGTGTTAGATTTTGCGTTACTCCAAGGAGTTTCTCTCAACCTCGGAGCAATCGAGACACTAGACGATCTAGGATCAGATCACCGACCGGTCTCCCTCATTCTTGGCCATCAGCCACCTCCCCCAACACACACGAAAACCTTCACAAACTGGAAGGGATTCAAGGAGTCCCTAGCCAAAGCCCTAGACTCACAGGATTCTACCATCTCCATACCGACGGACTTAGACAGTCCCGAAAAAATCGACACCGCGGTCGATTCACTCTCCACCCTTATTAAATCCTCCCTTAAGGAGAACGAAAGGGTCGTCCCGGTTGCTAACAATAGTGGGCTTCCCCTACATATTAGCAACTTAATTAAAGCCAAAAAAGCTGCTTTCCGGAGAGCAGCAAAATATCCCACCCCCGAATATAGGCGCGCGGCCAATCGTCTTCAACGAAAACTCCGCTTCCGCCTCTCTGAATTTCAAGATCTCGAAAAGAGTAAGCTCATGGAGAATATCTCTCCATCTCACACAGCGTACTATCAGATGGCTAGAGCCCTCCGCATAGACGCTATCACCCACACTCCCCCTCTCTCCCGTCCCGACGGCACGGTTGCCTTCGAGGACGAGGAAAAGGCTGAGTGCTTTGCGGATAGCATTGCCGCTCAATGCTCCCCTAGTTCTCAACCTGTCGACCCCTCACACGTCCAGGCAGTGGAGGATGAGGTCCGCCGCCGGAACTCACCCCCCACGGCCTCCGAACCTATCTCTGTGTCCAATGATGAGATTTCATCTCTCATCAAAGGACTTAAGCCTAAAAAGGCTCCGGGCGCGGATGGCATCTCCAACCAAGCCCTTAAACACTTTCCCGAGCAGGTGTTAACCTTTTTTATCTATTATCTTCAACGCCTGCTTCAACCTTAGTTATTTTCCCACTACGTGGAAAGAGGCAACTGTGATTGGAATTCCCAAACCAGGTAAGCCTCTCAACCTCCCCCTCCAGCCATCGCCCCATTAGCCTCCTCAAGGCAATGGGCAATCTCTTCGAAAGAGTCATTCAAACGCGTATGAGGCGCTTTCTGTTTCCCACAGACGGCGACCCTCTCATCATCCCCCACCAATTCGGCTTCCGAGCCAAACACTCATGTCCCCAACAAGTTCACCGCATTGTGGAATATATCCTCAGCGGTTTCTACCCTCGACGTCATAAAACCATCGCGGTCTTCTTCGATATAGCCAAAGCTTTCGATAGAGTCTGGCACACAGGCCTCATCTACAAGCTCTATAAAATAGGTCTCCCCGATCGTCTAGTTCGTCTCGTGGCCTCCTATTTAAAACATCGTACCTTTCGTTTTAGACACGAAGGCACGCTTTCTTCACAGCGAACTATCAAGGCTGGTGTCCCCCAGGGCTCAGTACTTGCTCCTCTGCTGTACATCCTGTTCACCAACGACATTCCCATCCCGTCGAAAGGTGTTCAACTCTCCCTCTTTGCAGACGACACTGCCATCTACTGCAAAGGTGTCTCACTACCCTTCATACGGAACAAGATCCAAAAGTCAGTTGATGACCTAGGAGCTTGGTTCAAAAAATGGCGCATCGATGTGAACCCGGAGAAGAGCTCCGCCGTTCACTTCGATTATAAACGACGCCGTCTCAAAAACACTCCTCCAATACGTATGCTAGGGACCCCTGTCCCCTGGCATACGTCCGCCAAATATTTAGGTGTCACTCTAGACACAGGGCTTACTTTCAAGCCCCACGTCAAAAGAGTAACCCGTCACGCACGATTTTATCTGAGTAGGCTCAACAGTATGTTGGGCCGACACAGTAAAATGTCCCTTCGAAACAAGCGTACACTCTACAAGGTATGTATACGACCAGTCATGTCCTACGCGGGCCCCGTCTTTGCCCACGCAAACCCTAACATTTTAAATGAACTCCAAATAGTTCAGAACCTATTCTGTCGTCGAGCTGCGAACGCACCGTGGTACGTTCGTAATGCCGACCTTCATCGGGACTTAGAGCTCCCAACAATCCAACAATTTCTTAAAAAACTCTCTGAGAACTTCTTCAAAGCCTCAGAGTCGCACCCAAACCATTTAATTCGTGAGGCAGCTTCTTATGCAGCCCCACCCCCCCTCTCGCTATCGTGTCCGCAGGCCGAGAAACTCTCTCTCGGACCCGCCTAATAAACTTTCAAACGACCTGAACTGTCTTCTGGCGGCTCAGGCCAACTCTAATTAAATAAAATTATTGTAATATCTGACATTAATTTGCCTTCGTAGGCACTCCCTCAGCGGCACTTAGCCGCCTGCGCCCTCTTTTCCCAAAAGAGGGTCGCTCATGATAAGGCACAATAGAGCTTAATCAGCCGGTTGCCTGTCCCTAAAGGCGGTTTTTAGGGGGTATCACTTAGGGTCCCCGGTAGGACAGTGAGTCCCCCATAACCACGATAGACCGGCTATCGTGGTATGCGTAATGCATTTTCCGCCTCCCTACGTACAGGGTAGCCCTTTAATTGCTTCGGGCGCAAAAAAAAAAAATCAACTGGAATCGATGGTTAAATGTACTATATCTGAAATTACTATTACATTTCATCTACGCAGCTAATAAGTCGAATATATTTATTAAATTGATTAACATTAACATTTTATGAGTATACACAGCTTCATCCTACTTTGATGTAATCTAATAAAAGAATTACTTTTGGCCTACAACTATGCTTGACCGCGTAACTTTTTTTTCTTTATACATAAGACGACAAAACTTTTGAACATACAAGCCAGAAAAAAGTATTGACTTTGACCATCGTTAAAATTTACGGCATTTTTCGTATAATTGCGATATTCATATTTCAACATATCACGGAAATCGAACAGTCTCGGCTTTGAAAAGATTTTTTCTAAACTTACAAATAATAAATAAAAGGCAGTTTCTACACAGAATTTTGATTCGCCACACGATAATCAAAATGCTATTATAGTTCCTGTCTTCATGTATGTTATTAAACGTTGATTATTGTAGAAGAAACGTGAAGAAATAAATATATTAGAGGTGACAATGAGTGAGAAATTGTGTGATAAAATAAAAATTTGGTTTGCATAAATATGTTTTGACCAGGGTTAAAAAAGGAATGCTTCGATGGTTTGTGTCCCTTTTCGACTCACTTCCGAGATGATGATAAGGAGAGATAATGCTCTAGACGGAAGTTTTTCGACCATATTGGCAATATATAAAAGATGGTTCAAATTAAAAGTACCCCGGACCGAAAAGAATTTTATTAGGATCGTGACAAAAGGAAGTCCATAGTTTCTGCCTACCACTGGTTATACATGTATGTGTATATAAAAATCATAAAATTCTTCTTCTTTTCAGCCTAGTTCTGAATGTTATACCCAGATGCCTTAACTCATCCCCAGGGCAGACGGGTTGATAAGTGCAGAGATTTTTACACGGAAAAAATTAATTAAAGTCTGTTTTATTACATTACCTTTTTAGAAATGAGAAAAAACCTGTGCTCAGTAGTATGACGTATAAAAGCTGTAATCTAACTAAAGTAATTGGTAATTTATCCTTTTTTTGTTGGTAATCCTCCCTTCTGATGCTAGAGTGAGGGAAAGGTAGTGTCGGACTGTTACCGACTAAAACCCTACGGTGGTCACCAACAGCGTATACAAGGTGTCCCGAGATCTCCATTCGGAATGCAACTAGACCGTTCGAAGCTCTAAGAAGCACATTTCGGCGCAACACTACTGCAAGAAGCTATACATTGGTAGCTTGCGAACGAAAGACGCAAATAAACTACATTACTTGCTAAATATCTATCTATCTCCCATTCATCAGCTTTCAAAATTTATTAGTTTATCCGAATGTATCACTGAACCTTTCGATTGGCATCGGGAATCGATGTTTGTTAATAAAAAGAATATTACGATCACTGTCGGAGCCATCTTCTCTCTCTCTCTCTCTTTCTCTCTCTCTCTCTCTATCTTTCTCTCTATCATATATAATATAATATCTGTTTTATTTAGGTCATTAGCAAAGATATTCCATAAAATGCTATCGCGACGGAATGGGTACTAAAAGATAGGTACTCAATAAATTTAAATTTGTCACGTAAGATAGTACATGACGTTAAAGCATGACATTTATTAATTTCAAGTTTTTTTCATTAATTAATGCTAATAAAATATGTGTATATAAAAATATTAATGCTGATATTATAAAAATGGATTCAGTCATTTCTATCAAGAAAGTATTTACTAAAATACGGATGCCAAAGAAAGATACAAAAAATATGAACAATTATGTATCAAAACAGTGTCAGTAGTCTAAATATACTAGTAATAAATATGAGTGATATGTATATTTTGATCAAAAAGATACTATTTCTCATTTTATTTCCATAATGCATTTGCGCAAGCCTACTCCAAGCACCCTGGTAGTTTAGCTCTTCGCGTATAACTGCGAAGGAAAACTCATCATACTAGGTTCACTATTACCTACTATACTTTACTTGTGTATGTCTTTTCATCATCAACGACACAGCCTTGTTCATTAATCAACGTGTTTATTATTATTCGGTTTTTTATATAAAGAAAGACAACCCACAGTAGTATTACCTCTTTTATCGTGGAGGCAGTTTTATACATAAATCACAACGTATATAATTGTGCCAGCACTGGCATAATTATTAATAGGCCACAAAATAGCTTGCTTCACGCGGGATTTGAAACCGCGGCTTTACAGCGTAAAAAACACTTAGCCACTGCGCTAAAGGGGCTCATAAATGAGATCAATATTTGAAGGAAATACTAATCTCATTAAATATATTGTGATATATTTCCCTTTCCATATCTTAAAATTCAAATTTATTTATTTATATAATAAAAATTTGTCTCCTCTTTCTTTTTCCTCTGTTGCATCTAACGAAAACCACGGGATAGTATATGGGTCATCATACGACAAATATACTTAATACTAAATTATATGAAGAGATCAGAACTTTAGGAACTTTAGTCGCCTATAAAACGTTCGTATCAGTTAATCGTAGCAATAAAAGTCTTATCTACTCTCATTCCCTTTGAAAGTAACATAAGAATAATCCTAGAGACTATTAACGTACTATCATAGAATTAAGTGCCGGCCTCACTAACTTCTCTAGCGTATCTATAATAATATTTTTATTATAATCTTTATTTCATACCAATATACAATAAAATAAAAACTAAATGAAGTATATGTAAAATAATGAAGTATTATAAAGGGTACTTTAGTTAATTAAGCGTTTTTTTTTCAAGCAATCTTACAATGTAAAGAACTTAATAAAAAATGTCAAAGAGCATTATGAAAAAATGTACATAAATTATATAGTTAACGAAACAATAAAAATAAAACACATGATAATGACAGTTGAGGGTCAGTGGAATACGTAGCGAGGGGTAGTATGACGGAAAGTATTACAAGTAATAAGCTTTAAATATATTTTGGAAAAATAAACTTACATATTTGTACAAAATTTCACGAGTTTTTGCTCTATTACATTTTATTTTCCATTCTCTTAAACTATAAAACATATGGTATAATCTGCTGACAAATTTTCTCTAAGCAATTCTAACGTCGATTGCCAGGATCATAGAGCTCAATCAAAATCAAAGACAGAGAAAACGTTCTTTGTCTTTGATACACAAAGTAAAGACTTGAAACTATTTATAACCATCAATATTTCCCTAGCAATTTCACATTGGTCTATTTGAGACACAGGTAAATATTTCTACCGCAATGCTTCATATCATTAGATCATCGGTTTGGGATCAAACGGGCGATGGAGGTTTTTTCTTATACTTACGAAAATCTCAAAGAAATGAACTAAACTGACCTTTGCAGGTTTCTTTCTTATCTTCATACAAAAGTCTCAAGTAAGTGAATTACTTATGGGCTGACAGCTATATGACTATCCAAAGCGTGTCTTTGAGTAGCATGGTATCGTAAAGTAAAAATAATGCTATAGAAATACTGTCTCTAAGAAGTATGTTAGGTGTCAATTTGATTGATTGTCTGAGAAATTGTGTAATAAGTGATAGGTATGGTTTGAAAGACGGTGTTGGTGACGGTAATGGTGCAAAGACGGTGAAATAATGAATGAGAAAAGAGTGAAAAAGCAAATTTATGCTGCAGAAGTGACAAGAGTCGTCTTAGACGAAAGTTTACTTTGGTAAACGATAGCAGCCAGAATTGACAAGCATATATGCGTTGATGTATGGATTTGTAAGAAACCAGAGAGGTCTGTCAGGGTCGGGCAAAATGGAAGCCCGTAGTCTCTACCTATCCCTCCATGGGAGATTTCATGTGTATAATAATGTGCTCCAGACCGAATTTCGGTCACGGCGGCCTGCCTCAACGGAGGCTAGCCTTCGGCGCAGGACAGGATTATAGTGCCCAAGTGTACGCGCCAGCACAGGTGCACTCTCTATTCCTTCACTCTCATAATCCGATAGGACGGTAAACCGACACGACCGATCAGACGCAGGACCAACGGCTTTACGTGCTTTCCGAGATACCGGGTTGAGACACCGCCAACTTCCTGACTCCTGGCAGCTACTGAGAATTTCTTGACAGAAAAACTCAATAGTTAATTTTTTTGGCCCGACCCGGGATTCTAACCCAGGACCTCATGATCAGCAGTCGCACTTCTACAACCACTAGACCAACAAGGCAGTCAGTCTTATAGTACATAAAATCTGAATCAGATGCTTATAAGCTACAGACTGACTTATATCGGTTCTGCGGCTACTGCCGTGATAACCGTACTATCGTGAATGTATCGAAATGTTTCCAAATCAGCTTTACTCGCAAAAGGAGAAAATTTATATCTCAATACTATTTGAACAGCGTTCCTTTAGAAAAACCTGACAAAACCAAAGACCTTGAAGTAGTCTTTGATTTAAAAATGATGATGACTAATCATATCTCGGCAATGGTTGCAAAGGCTTATAAAAATCTGGGCTTTGTATTACGAGTCTGTCAACCTATTTCAGACATAGAATATATAAAGATTTTATACTATTCTGACGTCCGTAGCGTCCTGGAATATTGAAGTGTTGTGTGGAACCCAAATTATATAACTAACACCCAACTTACAGTACATACAAGAAATAAAACGAATAAAGAGAAAATTTATTAACGTCTTGAATTTTCAATGTCAAAATAAAACAAAAAATTATATAGAATCATGTAATTTTCATAAATTAATGCAGTTGAAAGACCGCCGCACTCTAATCCAGATGCTAATCCTACATGATATCTAAGAAATAATAACAAACACACATACACTCACACACTCACGCGCACACTCTCTCTCTCTCTCTTTCTCTCTCTCTCTCTCTCTCTCTCTCTCTCTCTCTCTCACACACACACACACACACACACACACACACACCAAAAAACACAATACAACATACACACACAAATGTGTACATTATACGTTATATAAATTTCAATTAAATTATTTACTATTGTATAGTCAGACAATTGTTGCGGAATATTCTTTTTTTTTTGTCTCTGCTCACTGCCTGTTTCTTTTTTGTTAAACTTATTTCTGAAGTAACTTATATTATATTCAAGCACTATATAATTAATATGATTAATTTGTAATATTGTTATTAATTGTAAGCTATAACAAGCGATAATATTGATTAAAACTACTTTTACGGATTTTATCGCGTTTTATTAATTTTGTTTTTAATACCCGACGTTTCGGGTGTTTTCATGCACCCATGGCCACGGGGGACTGAGGTGACTGACGTCCCGATGTCAAAGTTAACCCGAAGTACCTTCAGCTTTTTAATTATTGGCTTTGGTCCGATCTACGCAGAATGAACTAACTGGGTTTTGAAGTCTTGCAGTGGTATGCTTGGTTTTAATTTTATTAATTATAGGATCCTATAATTAATAAAATTAAAAAATAAAATTAAAATAAAATTAAATCCCCACGAGTAATTAAAAACTTCACTCCCCCGATATAAAAATAAAATTAATAAAACGTAAAACCCAAAGATAATAGAAATATAAAGTAAGAAAAAAAATCATATGAAATTTACTCTTACATTAAAAATAACGTTGAACTACAATAAACATTCCTATATACATATTCTATAAAACACTTCAAGAATAATTTTTCTATACGAAAGTCGGTCAACCATATATCGCACGACGAAGTGCAATATCACTCTGTCATTAAACCACTCATGCATGCTAATAATATTCTGATATAAAATGCTCTATTCTATAAGGTATTTTTATTGATTTTACATACATCTCATCACATCTCATCAGTATATCTCATTCAGTTGTCCTCTTATTAAACCAAAACGTATGTACACCACACCTAAAACAGCCGTGGTAGCTCTGAGGATAAGCGTTTGTTTAAAAACCCGAGTTTCATCCCCCCACCCCCACCGGCACCAATGATATTGTTAATTTCAAGTGCGAATTTACCGCTTGCTATATGGCTTAACGTGCTTTCATAAGCACGGAGGTAAAAAAAAGTTCAGCTTTCTGATTCCGGGCTGCTGCTGGGAATGTTTTGACATAATAACCCTATAACTGATTTTAGCCTTCTAAAAATGTTGGCTGAGAATGTTTTGACATAATAACCCTATAACTGATTTTAGCCTTCTAAAAATGTTGGCTGAGAATGTTTTGACATAATAACCCTAAAATTTAGCCTTCTAAAAATGTTGGCTGAGATGTTTTGACAAAAACCTATACTGATTAGTCAAATTAGATGTTTTGACATATAACCCTATAACTGATTTTAGCCTTCTAAAAATGTTGGCTGAGAATGTTTTGACATAATAACCGTTGAACTGATTTTGGCCTTCTAAGAATGTTGAAAACAGAAAAATCCGCCACGCTGTCGTCCTCGAAATATTTTATGATATTTAACGTGGTAGAGCCACGCCGCGGCTATACGAGTACTGTGGTTGGAAAATTAATGGGTCATATATAGGTCAAATATAGGTAAGATTCTAAGATCTTAGCGGTCAGCCGACGTAGAGTCTACATCACCTAAAGATGCCTCGTGTATAACACACGCCTCGTGTGTCTTTCCTAGAATAGTGGTGTTGGGATTAGTGGTGGCGGGGTTAGTGCACGTAATTGAGGGAGGCGGGAGGTGCTCTTCAATCTAGGTAAGACACATCATTGTATTTAATTGAGCGGATGGTTGCAAAGTAACTATAAATATCATTATTATAACGGATTTTCGCAAGTAACGCCTGATTCTATAAAATTTCTATTCACTTTTGCCTCTAAGATGCCCAAATTGTAGTCGGATAAAAAGAAAAACGCCAGCAACTTATTCCACTCCTTTACTGAACGTATTACGAAACACGAAGTAAACCGATTGGTTGGAATACGTGGAATATCGAAAACAGAAGCTAGAACCTGCTGACCGCCTGGAGGGGGCCAGGAAGTAGTTCTTACTAAGACGCAAAGATTTTTTTTTATAGAATAGGGTGACAAACGAGCACACAGTCCACCTGATGGTAAGTGGTTGCTGCGGCCCATAGACATCTACATCTATTCTCCATTAAAAATCAAAATGCAGATGCGTTGTTACCCGTGAGGACTGAGATGGAATGCCTCGTTTCCAGTAAAAAGGGTCTCCGGTTCTCTACACTCACCATACGAAATACAGCAGCATTAAGCTACTATTTCACGCTGGTATTCTGTGAGAGCGTGGTCCTTCCCCGGTCGAGCCGACCCATTCGTGCTACAACTATACTACTAATATAACTGCAGCATGGCTCTACCACGTATGATGCAATTTTTACCACAGAAGATTAAGATGGAATACTTTATTGCCGGTAATTATTTACTCTATATATCCTTCAGTCCGAAACAAAGCAGTACACGCATTGCTGCTTGACACCAGAAGCAGATAAGAGGGTGGTTTCTATCCTAAACAGAAAAGAAGTCCTTCCATCAGCTGAACATGGGTTGCAATAGTGTTATTAAGGTCTTATCTCTATCGCTATGCTTGACATGCTGATGGACTATCGCACATCAAATGATGTTGATATTAGTATTTTACATTGATTTATTATGCGCAATATCCATTTACCGAGGGTCATGAGGATTCTAGCCTTTTTTTATGTCTTCTCTTACAACACCCATAGAAACTTTATTGCACTAACTTGATTCAAAATGTTTCATAAAATAATTAACGAAAGCATCTCGTCGTAGTCCTTAGAGGTGAAAACGCATCAGTAACCTTCTTTGTTTGAAATTGGTTGCAGGTATCCATAGGCCATAGTAACCACTTAGGTACTATCAGGTGAACTACAAGTTCATTTGTCATAACAATTTAAAAAAAAAATCTTTTACACTGCCACTTAGCACGCAACGGCGGCAACAAACAGCTTTAACTAATTTATATTATTACGCTTCTTTGATGATGTAATCCCATCCAATTAAAAGCCCGTCGCTAAATACCCTAATGTTAATTATTGACGAGAGACATCTATTAGGCATTCAACTAAGAGCGACTTGAGTAACTTTACGTTATTAATTATAAAAGCATCCAACGTAACAATATGAAGCGCAACTTTTACAAAAGTCCTTTTAAATAAATAAACGATCAAACGACTCCTAAAGTGCATTACTTTGTAAAGCCTGTCTATGTTCATCGTGTATGTATTTGTACGTATGACTGCCTCGTTGGTCTTTTTAACTATTCTATCACAGTGCTTGAGTTAATTCTACCTGAAGGTAAGTGGTGGTGAAAAGAAGATTGTAAAGAGTACTAAAAACCACCCACATTGTAATCGAATGGAAAGACAGATGCTGGTGACTTATTTCACCCCTTTGCTGTACGCAAGACGAACGATGAAGCAAAGTGGCCTTAAACGCTATTGCTGAACATGAGGTCCTAAATAAATTATCGGGCCGATCACTTGTTAGGTTTTTCTATCAAGAAATTCTCAGAAGCAACTCGCAGTCGCAGATTTGATGGTGTTTGGCTCACGTGACTCGAAAGGCTTGTAAAGCCGTTGATCCTGCACCCGATCTCTCTACGATCGTATAAAATTACCGTTCCATCAAACTACGAGTGAATAGGAAGAAGGAAATGCACCTGTGCTTGTACATACAATCGGGCAAAATAATCCTGTCCTACGATGTCACAAAAATTCTGGAGGATACCATTATTATTAAGTCTGGTTAACATGGTTCAACAGCTAGTGAACTAAATTATTATACTGAATTTGAACCCTAAAATCTATTGGGCAAATTTATGACTATAATTTTATTTAAACTTTTATACTTTTATAAACTTTTTATACGTGGTAGAGCCTTGCTGCATTTATATTAGTAGTATAGTTGTAGCACGAATGGTTCGGCTCGACCGGGAAAGGACCACGCTCTCACATAATACCAGCGTCAAATAGCAGCTTAACGCTGCGTGTTTCGTTTTGTTAGTGTAGAGAACCGGAGACCCTTTTTACTGGAAACGAGGCATTCCATCCTCACGGGTGACTACGCATCTGCGTTTTGATTCGTAATCGTGGATAGATGTAGATGTCTATGTGCCACAGAAACCACTTACCATCAGGTGGACTGAGTGAGAAAAAACTATACCAAGAGGAATGGGGCATATTATATGGCAACTTTACTTTTAATTTTTTTATTCTTGTAAATCTATACATATAAATAAAAGTTTAAGTGTTTGTTTGCAATATCGTAATAACTGGCTTTTATTCAGCTCAATGGGTTATTTACATTCGCGAACTCATAGTGAATAATCATTTTAAAAAATTAAGTTGTAGGTTTCTTTTTTTATGAACACGCGGACAGGTAAAACCTAGTATTGTATAGCAAGTGGGTAAAATTAGCCCTACGTCACTCTTGCTGCCTGCGTGAAATAATTACCTATAATTGGAGGCACACATGGCTAGCGCGTTGTAGACGATTGAATGTAAAAGCTTTTTACATGGACGTAAAAAAAATACGTCCTTTTTTTATACGTCCATGGTTTTTTAACGCTGTATAACGCAAAATATACGCACGTAGTTTTATGTATATATTGTTGAAATAGTTTTTGTTTAGTGTTTAGTATATTAAATTTTAGGATAAAATAGTTGAAAAAGTTTTAACGTTATTTAATAAATATATATCTATATATACATATTTGATCAATTGTATCGGCAAAAAGTCGTTCGTACTATAACTGTTGCGTGGATGGATGCTAAATGACCAACAAAAGGTTTCATATATATTATTGTTTAAGTTATCGAAGGATTTTAGTGGGAAGTTATGAAAAGTTATTTTATTTCATGTTGGGTACTTATAGCAAAGTAGTGGTTGGGCACTTTATTACAAAGCCTAGATGAAATTCACTTCACTATCCAAGCAACTAACTACTATACTTGTCCATTGTAATAAAAATATATTTTAGTTTTTTAAAAAACTTTGTTTACTAACAAGATTTTTAACTAAGTAGAATACGATCACATTTCTGTAAGGAATCATATTTGAAGTTTATTTGTTGTTTCTTCGAGAAATTCCCATATGCTAACCATAATTAGTCAGTCGATCATAGTCAGAATAGGCAGCTCACCTATATATTTTAATTATTATTTCACAATGTATCTTTCACTCTTTATTGTCATCCCTTAGTAACCACGGAAATTCCGTCGTGACTTAAGAAGGGGTTTCTCCAACGGACAAAAAAAGATGCAAAGTGATATGGACACTCGCGCGCAGCGATAATTTATATCTCATTATTTCACCATTGAAGCCATAAAGCTTAGAAATAAATTACTTCCACACATCATCAGAAATCGTCTTCTGCGAATTCTTTAAAGAGAATGGTGTTCGCTCAGTTTTTATTCCTCAAGGGCTAAACTCGTTAAATATTCTGGTCGACTGGTAGAGAATACCTTAAAAGTAGTCCGACAATTGCATGTTTTAAGTACAAAAAATATTTAAACAAAATAAATAAATACCTTAATTATCGTCATTTTAGAGTCCTTTATAAGTCTTACTTCTATACATAAGTCACTGCCAAGGAATGTCTCGATAAGTGTCTTTAGCCACCTGTATCCATTGACCTCCGTCATTTCTTATCAGGTCGTCAGTCTATTTAGTTATTATGCATGCATACGTTAAATAAATAAATGATATTCTATTATTCTAAACTAATTTTACTAAGCCATAACCACTCGGCGTTTCGAAACGTCGGGAATAAAATGTTAAAATGAAACATGATAAAATCTGTAAAATTCGTTTCATTTAATAAGTAGTGTCGGCGTAAATACGTATAAGAAATCATTATATATTGTATTCTTAAATTGAAAATAATAAATTGAATTTAGTTAAAAATTGTATGCATTTTT
The DNA here is from genome assembly GCA_907164705.1 of Parnassius apollo. Lineage (NCBI taxonomy): Eukaryota > Metazoa > Arthropoda > Insecta > Lepidoptera > Papilionidae > Parnassius > Parnassius apollo. The sequence continues at coordinate 2,691,383 of CAJQZP010001707.1, forward strand.
ATTAGCTTGTTTTTATTGTCGCATGGGAGCTAAAAATTCAGTGTCTCTTTTAGTTAATTTATACCATTTACGTTACAGTCTTGCTATCACGGCAATTGCCGAACGTCATGCAGAAAATAAATATTATTTAACGTAAAATATGAGACTGAAGGTTATTAAATGTTAATAAATTATATTATTTTTATATTTATATATATTAGTAATAATAAATCTGCGTGTAGTGGCTGGTAAGAATACCGACTGCCCCATGTCTTCCCATTGGTGTCGTGAGAGAGGACAGAGGGAAATTGAGGCAGAAGATGGGGAGCAGCATCTTTCTGATAACAAAAAAGCAATAAAAAACTGCGGTTACCAACATGCTCGCCAAGAGTGGCAGCTACGGCTCCCATTAGATTCTCTTTAATTTCTATACTTTAAAAAAATTTAATTTTTAATATTTTAATGTAAGGAAAAGTAACCAAAAATCTTTTGTTTTAAACAAAACAACACTTAAAAATTATATTAGTTCACGAAGCTTCGTTCGCTACGACGTAGATGCTCTACATAGTTGTTTTTACTACGTGCTACATTTATGCGTAGCTATACTACGAATTATGAAAGATCCTTTGTTGTAGGTACAACATTATTTTAATATATTATTGTAATAAATTTATCCAATTCTTTGGCAGTGCTGCTACAAATATAAACATAAATAAGTTTTTATTACACATATTAAACTCTACTATGAAAGCAATTATTGGTAGTGTTTAGATAGAAGATTAACTTATCAATAATTTTTACTATGATAGAACTACATTGTAGCGGAAGTGGCTGTAGCATTAATAGATTAATAAAAAATTAATATACGTTCATTGCCTTTGTTTGTTTGTAAATACATACATCATTTCAGGTCAATTAAATACCAACGACCAAAGCACTAACAGACGCCGGTTTCTAAACGAATTCTATTCGAAATCTAAATTTAAGTAGCTGAAAATATATATCTTTTTGACGTTAATGCTTTTAACATAATCGATAACTTAACATGGCTAATTCATAACATTTAATTAAAATGACATGAATGTTAAATAAGAAATGAATTAGAATAGAAAATTAAAGAATAAATTAATGTAATTATTTAGTTTATTTATTTCACAACTTCACTATCAATTAATATCATTTTAGTTGTTTTCTAATATTGTTATCTGTTTTACCGAATTATTTTTTATTACGTATTATATGTTTTACAATGTATATGTATATATATATATATATATATATATATATATATATATATATATATATATATATATGTATATATATAATTTGTAATTAAAGCAACCCGCACATGTTACTTTCTTTTGATTTGAAACATCTATTAGCGCGCTATGGCAGTAAACCCAATTCGTATACCCTGACGGGAAACTGCATGACCTCTCTTAAGCCGTCATGCCCCCTCTAGACCACCCTTCTCGACTCCCTTTTATGTGCGTACGCGTATGTACACCACGTTTCTTCTTTGCGTGAGTGCCTTTCTATTCGAAATTCTTTTTATTCATTTTACTCCATGTTTATAATTAAAACTACCTTCAACTATAATGTTTCACGAACGTCCCATGACAGCCATCTTTTTTATCATTCGAAGGATTTATCGGTTTAGTCATCTAATAATTGTATCACTAACTTCTTGACAACTGTAATTTGATAGATCTGCTTTATTAAGGATATAATTATAAACTTATTGTCAATAAAGTACACAAGGCACCTGCTAGCTCGCATTGACGCTATTTAGCGTAAATGCGAGCAAGTTATTTTATTAAGTCACGAAATATGCTCCAATCTTCAAAATATCTTCAAATATAAAGGTTTGTAACAAAGATAGTCCTTGATGCAACCTATATCGAATAAAATCGAATTAATGGAAATTGATACAAACAACATCACCGTAATATTACAACAGCTATGTTATATAAGCAATACTTGAAGAATCAACTGGGATCGGTGGTTATATGTATTATATCCGAAATTACTACTACATTTCCGCTACACAGCTAATAAGTTGAATATTAACATTATCGAGCATATGCAGTTCTAATGATCCCCGGTTCCCCACAGCTCATCCTACTTTGATGTAATCTAATGAAAGATTTACTTTTCGCCTACTACTACATTTGACCGCATATTTTTTTTCCTTATTCATAAGACGAGAAGACTTTGAACGTTCAAAGCCAGAAAATAAGTATTGACTTTGCCCGACGTTAAAATTTACACCATTTTTCGTATAACTGGGGGCAAATTCATATTTCAATTTATCACAGAAAGTGAACAATCTCAGCTTTGAAAATATTTTTTTCTAAACGTAAAAAAATTATATCCTCCAGACCGAATTTCGGCCACGGTGACCTGCCTCAACGGAATCTAGCCATCGGCGCAGGACAGGATTATAGTGCCCAAGTGTATGCGCAAGCATAGATGCACTATCTGTTCCCTCACTCTCATAATCCGATGGGACGGTAAACCGACACGACCGGAGAGAGATCAGACGCAGGACCAACGGCTTTACGTGCTTTCCAAGGCACGGGGGTGAGACACCGCTAACTTCCTGATTCCGGGCAACTACTGAGAATTTCTTGAAGGAAAAATTCAATAATTAATTTTTTGGCCAAACCCGGGATTGGAACGCAGGACCTCATGATCGGTAGTCGCACTACTACAACCACTAGACCAACGAGGCAGTCAAAAACGTACAAATAATGTATAAAAGGCAGTTTCTACACAGGATTTTGATTCGCTATACGATAATTAAAATGCTGTGTTAGTTCCTAGTGTTCCTACTTTCATGTTTGTTATTGAAAGTTGATTATCTCGGAAGAAGTATGAGTTTAAAACAAAAAATATGTTAGAGGTGACTCTGAGTGAGGGATTGTGTGAAAAAATATAAATTATTATATTTTTAATAAAAATTATATTGCATAAACATGTTAAGACCAGGGTTAAAAAAGGAATTTTCAAAAGTTTGCTTTCCTTGTCGACTCTGCCTCTCACTTCGAAGATGATGATGAGGAGAGATGATGCCCTAGATGGAAGTTTTTGACCAAATTGAGGATATATAAAGGATAGTTTAAATTAAGAGTACCCTGAACCGACAAGCATGTATGCGAAAATTATGCATTTTTAAGGTGATGGGAAGGTAGTGTCGGACTCCTACGTACCGTAAGCCTACGGTTGTTACCAACAGCGTACGCGAAGAGCCCTGAGATCTCCATTCGGAATGTAACTAGATCCTTAGAAGCTTTAAGAAGCACATCTCGGTGCAGCACTTACCCCTAGCTAATCATTTCTAACTCGCGAGCAAAGGATGCAAATAAACAACATTACTTGCAAAAAATCTATCTATCTGCCATTCAACAGCTATCAAAATGTATCATTTTATCCAAGTGTATCACTGAACCTTTCGATCGGCATCAGGACTCGATGCTTAATAAAAAAAACATGATCACTGTCGGGGCTATTTTCGTTCTCTCTATGTCTTTCTCTGTCACCTATATAATGTAATATCTCTTTTATTTAGGTCATTGGCAAAGATATTCCATAAAATACTATCACGACCGAATAAGTACTACTAAAATAAAATTCTAGATTAGACTAGATTCTAGATACTCAATAAAATTCGCAAAAAATCATACATAACATTCGGACGAGGATGAATTTCAGGTTTCTTTTCATAAATGAATCCTAATAAAATATATGTATTGTTACGCGCTCAAGTCAACGATACACTAGCGCCATCTAGTGTCAGGAACGAGAGCGAGGGGAGCATTGAGAAAATGACATCACAAATCACTCAACCGACAGCGCCTAGTCGAAACTCGAACGCTCGGTACCTTGCGCGTGTTTACTTGAACATTCTGGATATTTCTTTGCTAATTTAAATATATAGGCGCTGCAAGATGCGATCAGGGCAGAGTTGAACTCGGCGACACAAGCGAAGCTTCGGAGCGGAATTAAGTGAATTAGTGTGTTTAAATTATTAGTGTTTTTAGTTTTAATTTGTGTAAAGTAAATTAAAGTGTTAATTTAGGTAATTTTATCGGCAATTTTTACTGTCACGAACCTCAAGCACGTAACAATTGGTGTCAGAAGTGGGATAAAATCATGCCGATTTTACCTAAGGAGGAAACGGAGGGTGTCCGTACCCGAAATCAACGCCAGCAGGAGACGGACCAAAGAAGATTTGGTGGTGCAACGCCGCAGACGTCGGAGGGCCAGCCGCCGGCTGCAGGCCCGTCAGTAGCTCCTACATCTGCAGCACCCGATTTAGGTGCTCTGATGGTGATGCTGCAGGAACAGGCCCGCCGACAGGAAGAGCAGATGCTCCTCGTGAAGGACATTCACGCTAACTTCGGGAAAGAGATTAGGGAGGTGAAGGATAGGGTTGCTCAACATGACAACCGCCTGTCGGAAGCTGAAACCCAAATCAAGGAAGCTAAAACCCAAATCGACCAAGTAAACAATCGGGTTGATTACGTGATGGCTGACGTGAAGAAAACGCTGGACGACCTCAAACTGGGGGATGGAACTACAGCTCCCGTAGTAGCTACTACACCTTCGCTACGTGGGTTCAAGGTGCCACCATTTGACGGGACTTCTTCCTGGTCAGCCTACAAAATCCAGTTCGAGGCTGTTATGAAAGCGAACGGCTGGAATAAAAGTCAGGCCATGACTGCTCTCACACCAGGCCTGCGCGACCAGGCCTTAACAGTTCTGGAAGCTCTCGGTGAGGAAGTGACTTATGAGCAACTCCTTGAGGCATTGGAGGCGAGATATGGCGACGCTCACCTGGAACACGTCTTTCGTGCGCAGCTTAAAGATCGTGTGCAGCGCATCAACGAAAACCTGCAGCAGTGGGCTCTAGAAGTGGAGAAGCTGGTGCGAAAAGCATACCGGTCTGTACCTGCGCTCATTGAAGGGAACCTGGTGCAGACATTCATCGACGGCATCCGCGACCTTGAAGTCAGAGCTGCTGTGAGGCTCGGGCACCACGAGACGCTTAAGGACGCCTTGGCCCATGCACTGGAAGTGGAAGCCGTGCGGCAGGATCATCGTTCCCATCGCGTCAGGGAAGTTGCAGCAGCTACAGTTCGCGACCGCAACAAAGGATACAGCCCAAGGTGCTATGGCTGTGGGCAAAAGGGCCATCTTCGATCCAGCTGCCCTAAGCGAACCGTGGAAAGGAGAGTTGATCGATCTCGAGAGGGTCGTGCAGCTAACGGCACCGCCTGGCGGTGGCAGGATCGTCGTTCCCCTAGCGCTAGGGTGGTTGCCGCAGTTACGGTTCGCGACCACAATAAAGGATACAGCCCCAGGTGCTATGGTTGTGGGGAAAGGGGCCATATTCGGTCCAGCTGCCCCAAGCACACCCTAGGAAGGGGAAGGTGAACGGTCTCAGAAAGGAAGTGCGGCTAACAGCACCGCCCAGCAGCAGCAGGAATACGACCTTACTATCGAACATCGCAGCGGGAAATCTCACGGCAACGCAGATGCATTGTCAAGAAGACCTTGTCCTGAAGATTGCAACCATTGTAGTAGGCAAGAGAGTAAGGAGGTGGTATCCGTGAGGATGCTCAGGACAGACCACCTCAGCAACGGGTGGAAGGACAGCCTACGACATGCACAGCAGGAAGATCCGGACATCAAGCCGATTCTGGGATGGATGAAGGCCCGTGCTACCAAGCCTAAGTGGAGGGACGTCTCAGCAATGAGTTCAACCACGAAAAGCTATTGGGCCCAATGGGACAGCTTGCTGATTCAGGATGAAGTCTTGTGCCGTAAATGGGACAATGGTCGAAGAGACAGCTGTCGTTTGCAAATGGTTGTCCCTAAAGCTAAAGTGCCGAATGTTCTACAGCTGTGCCATAATGGTCGTTCAAGAGTCCATCTGGGAGTTAAACGGACTCTACTGAAGGTCCGAGAACAGTTTTACTGAGTCCATTATCGTGACGATGTCGAGGATTGGTGTCGTACATGTACAAGTTGTGCGGCCGTGCGGGGACCTCAGACACGTAGTAGAGGAGCACCGAAATTGTACAATGTTGGTGCACCACGGGATAGGACAGCCCTTGACATTTCGGAGCCGTTACAGAAAGGCGCAATAGGGACTCCTAAGATCGTCCAAGTGAATCGCTTGGCACGTTATTATGGGGCCGATAATGCTCGGGACGAGCATGTCTTAGGAGGGGGCAGTGTTACGCGCTCAAGTCAACGATACACTAGCGCCATCTAGTGTCAGGAACGAGAGAGAGGGGAGCATTGAGAAAATGACATCACAAATGACTCAACCGACAGCGCCTAGTCGAAACTCGAACGCTCGGTACCTTGCGCGTGTTTACTTGAACATTCTGGATATTTCTTTGCTAATTTAAATATATAGGCGCTGCAAGATGCGATCAGGGCAGAGTTGAACTCGGCGACACAAGCGAAGCTTCGGAGAGGAATTAAGTGAATTAGTGTGTTTAAATTATTAGTGGTTTTAGTTTTAATTTGTATAAAGTAAATTAAAGTGTTAATTTAGGTAATTTTATCGGCAATTTTTATTGTCACGAACCTCAAGCACGTAACAGTATATAAAATTATGATCGGTAATATTATAATGATGGATTCAGTCATTTCTATCAAAAAAGTACTTACTAAATATGAATGCCAAAGATAGATACAAGAAATATGAACTATAGTTTATCAAAACAATTTCAGTAGTCTAAATAAACTAATAATACATATAATGATTTTCTCAAAAAAATTTCGATCAAAATTATACTATTTCTCATTTCATTTCCAAGATGCATTTTGCGCAAGTCTACTCCAAGCACCTTCGCAGTACAGCACTGCACAGTATAGAAGAGCACAGTTTTGGTGGTATACTTGCAGAAAACTCATTGTACTGGGTTGACTATTACCTAACTTTACTTTATTTTTGTATGTGTAACTCACCATCAACGCCACAGCCTCGTTCGTTAAACAACAGGTTTATTATTATTCAGATTTTTATATAAAGAAAGATAACCCCCAGTAGTATTTTCTCTTTTATCGTGGAGGCAGTTTATATACATACACATAAGGTCACCCAACCAGAACCGGCACAATTATTTCTAGGCCATAAAAAACACTTGTTTCGCGCGGGATTTGAAACTACGGCTTTACAGCACGAAAAACGCTTAGCCACAGTTATACGGGGCCCATAAAAGAGATTAGTATTTGAAGGGAATTTTTCTAAATGTGGTAGAGCCATGACCTAGCATGTATAGTATAGTTTTAGCATAAATGGGTTTGCTCGACCGGAGAAGCACCACGTTCTCACAGAATACCAGCGTAAAATATTAGCTAAATGCTGCTGTGTTTCGTATGGTGAATGTAGAGAACCGGAGACTTTTTAACTGGAAACAAGGCATTCTATCTTAGTCCTCACGGGTGACCACGGATCTGCATTTTGATTCGCAAACGAAGGTACTAACGAACTACTACTAACGAAGGTACGAACGTAAGGATGTCTGTGGGACATATAAAGAACCGGAGACCCTTTTTACTGAAAACGAGGCTTTGTTCCATCTTGATTCGTAATTGAGGATTGATGAGAATTTCTATGGGCCATAGCAATCACTTACCATCACTACTGTGTGCTCGTTTGTCACCCCATCCTATATAAAAAATACTAAATTGAACGATGCAATTAGAACTTCAGAAACTTAAGTCGATTATAAAACGGTTGTATCAGTTAATTGTAGCAATAAACGTCTTATCGCCTCTCATTCCCTTTGAAAGTAATATAAGAAAACTCTTAGAGACTATTAACGTACTATCGTAGAAATAAGTGTCGGCTTCACCAACTTCTCTAGCGTATCTATAATAATATAATCTTTATTTTACACCAACACGTATTGAAACAAAAACAAAATGAAGTATAAAAAAGGTACTAAAGGAGGTCTTATCACTCTGGAAGCGATTTTTTCCAGGCAATCTTTTTATGCAAAGAACTGTTGTTAACAACGAATGGTACATAATTTATAATTTATGGAAATGTATATAAATTATATAATTAATAAAATAGTAAAAATAAATCACATGGTAATGACAGTTGAGGGTCAGTGGAATACGTAGCGATGAGTAGTATGACGGAAAGTTTTAAGAAATTACAAGTAATAAGCTTTAAATAAACACACACACACACACATATATATATATATATATATATATATATATATATATATATATATATATATATATATATATTACATTTTATTTTCCGTTCTCTTCAACTAATTGTAATTAAAAACAAATGGTATATCGGATAATAAATTTTCACTAAACAATTGTAAGGTCGAGTTTCAGGTTCATAAAGCTCAATCAAAATCAAAGACAAAGAAAACGTTCTTTGTCTTTGATACACAAAGCAATGACTTGAAACTATTTACAGCCATCAATCTTTCCCGAGCAATATAACATCGGTCTATTTGAGACACAGGTAAATATTTCTACCGCATCGCTACATATTATTAGATCATCGGTTTGGGATCAAACGGCCGATGGAGGTTTTACTTTATACTTACAAAAGTCTCAAATCCTAAGTCTAAAATGAATGAATAAAACGGGCCTTCTTTTTTCTTACACTTCATTCCAAAGTCTAGTAAGTGAACTATTTGTGGTAATTATATGGCTCTCTTTGAGTAGCATGGTATCGTATAGTAAAAACAAAGAAATATTGTGTCTAAGAAGTATCTTAGTCTTCATTCTGAATGATAGGCTGAGCAATTGTGTACTATATGAAAGACGGTGTTGGTGACTACGATAGTGCAAAGACGGTGAAATATGATGAAGAATAATAAAGCAAATTTATGCTGCAGAAGTGAGAGACAAGAGACGTCCTAGACGGAAATTTAGTATAGTAAACGATAGCAGCCAGAATCGACAAGCATATATGCGTTGATATGTGGGTTCATAAGAGGTCTGTCAGGATCGTGCTGAATGGAAGTCCGTAGTCTCTGCCTACCCTGATATGTGAGATTTCATGTTCATATGAAACTTACTTTTACATTAAAAGAAACGATGAATTGCAATAAATATTCTTACATATATTCTATAGATCACTTCAAGAATAATTTTTCTATACGAAAGTCGGTCAGCCATATATCGCACGACGAAGTGCAATGTCACTCTGTCATTAAGCCACTAATGCATACTAATATCCTGATATAAAATGCTCGTCAAATATGATGTTCTATAAGGCATTTCTATGGATTCATGTACATCTCATTTAGTTATCTTTTTAAATTACCAAAACGTATGTACACCACACTTAAAATAGCCGTGGTAGCTCAGAGGATAAGCGTTTGTTTAAAAAGTCGAGTTCAATCCCCCCCCCCCCGCATTAATCAAATGGTTAATATCTAGTACGAATTTACCACTTGCTAGCAAAGATTTAAATAGTTAGATACACCCTTAAGATAGTATGACCAATCCGAAATGTGTTTATTCTCAAATGAGTGAGCTCACTCATTCACAATCAGTGCTCATTTGAGAAAGTAGTATACACAATTTCCGTAAGATAATAAGAGATGACACTATTGTCTCATAATCTTGTATCACCAATTTAGTTAGATATCGCTGTCCAAATAGTAAACTTCATTTTTCGTCCTCTAAATATTTTATGATATTTAACGTAGTAGAGCCATGCCGCGGCTATACGAGTACTGTGGTTGGAAAACTAATGAGTCGGCTCGACCAGAAGAGGACCACGCCCTTACAGAAAAACAACGTAGAATATTAGCTTATTAGTGCTGTATTTCATATGATAGGTATAGAAAACCGGTGACGTATATTACAGATTACAAGGCATTTTATTTCTGTCCTCTGGGTTTTCAACGCAACTACATTTTGATTCTTAATCGAAGAAAGATGTAAGTGTCTATAAGCCACAGTACCCATGAACTGTATACTCATTTTTCACCCCTATTATGCCAAGAATATGCAGATTTCTCTCGATGTTTTCCTCATTGAGATCAAGAGGAAGCAGACGAGCATGCGGCTCACCTGATGGTTAAGTGTCGACCGCTGCCCAAGAAAAACTGCAACACCAGGTTGCGAATTTCAGGTGCGGTACCGCCACTTTAAAATAATTTATAATTTTACTAAGCAATTACCTTGTCACCGACACGAATCTAACATTAGTTTGCTCGGAATTTACTTTGAAATTTCAAGGCTAGCACCTATTCTCTAAGCCACAACGCCAAAAATTTTTAAATAATACATACAAACGTGTGTAAAAATAGGTAAAAGCAACACATTTATAAAATATGTAAGTTACTTCGCACCTACAACAGTACTAATGTGATTCATCTTTAATGACAGTGCAATACTCTTTTTTAATTGAAGTAGCATGCGAAGTAACCGCCAACTAGATTTTAAATAGTTAATTGAGCCTACGTACACCTTCAACCAACTTTATACAATTTTTTAAACTAAACATAAGCCAGTAAATTGGTGGTGTAAGTATATCCGCTACCCTGTATCGTTTCATGGGTGTCAGAAGCGACAGAGTGTAATGAACAGGAGATGGCCACCAGCCACTTACTAATAATAACAATTCAAAATCAAGTCAATTCAAAAAAGCCAAGCATGGCAAACTTGCCCTTATAAAGAAAACTATGGTGAAGAACTATGTTCAGCAGTGGGCATACATACAGCACAGGCAGTGATATTATGAAAGCCAGTACATCACTACATCCGGTAGGTGATGGTACAGCTATAAATGGTAAATTACACATTCTAAACGTCATAAATTTTTAATTATTCTTGCCTTGAAGATGTCTAAATTTTAGTCGGACAAAAAAGAAAACGCCGGCGACTTCTTCCACTCCATTGCTGAACAAAAAAAGAAAGACGAAGTAAACTGATTGGTTGGAATACATGGAGTATCGACAAAAAAGAGGTTAAGAGCTGCGGACCGCCTGAAAAACGGGGCGAGGAATCAAGGCGAGTAATTCTTACTAAGGGGTAAAGATGCATTTTTACCACAGAAGATTAAGATAGATTGCCCTCTAGCCTGTAATTACTGAATCTTTATACCCTTCAATCTGAAACAAAGCAGTGCACGTGTTGGTGCTTTACATCAGAAGTAGATAAGAGGGTGGTATCTATGCTAGACAGAAAAGAAGTCTTACCATCAGCTGAACATGGGTCTCAATTATTGTAGGAAGATCTTATCTCTAACGCGACTTATAGATTGACTATCGTAAACATCTGACATATTATGCACAATGACTGCCTCGTTGGTCTAGTTGTTGTAGTAGTGCGACTGCTGATCATAAGTTCCTGAGTTCGAATTCCGGGTCAGGCCGAAAAAAAAATTATTTTTCCGTCAAGAAATTCTCAGTAATTGCCCGGAGTCAGGAAGTTGGCTGTGTCACCCCCGTGCCTCGGAAAGCACGTAAAGCCGTTGGTCCTGCGACTGATCTCTCTCCGGTCGTATTGGTTTACCGTCCCATCAGATTATGAGAGTGAGGGAATAGTGAGTGCACCTGTGCTTGCGCATGCACTTGGGCACTATAATCCTATCCTGCGCCGATGGCTAGTCTCCGTTGAGGCAGGCGGCCGTGGCCGGAATTCGGTCTGGAGGACATTATTATGCGCAATATTCATTTATTGAGGATCATGAGGATTCTAGTATTTTTAAAGGTCTTCTCTTACACATCCATAGAAACTAAAATAGTAGCTTAAGGCTACATACACGCTGTGTTTCGTATGGTAGGTTTAGAGAACCGGACACCCGTTTTACTGGAAACGAGGCACTCCATCTTAGTCCTCACACGGGCGACAACACATCTGCATATTGATTTGTAATCAATGATAGATGTAGATGTCTATGGGCCGCAGCAACCACTTACCATCGATAAGCTCATTTGTCACCCTATCCTATAAAAAAACTTTATTGCACTAACTTGATTCAAAGTGTTTCATAAAATTATTAACGAAAGCATACCATCATATTCCTTAGATGTGAAAACGCATCAGTAACCTTCTTTATAATTTATAATTTTTAAAGCCTTCAAACCTCCCCCAATAATGCCAAACAAATATATATATATATATATATATATATATATATATATATATATATATATATATATATTAATTATTAATAACTTCTTTGTAGTTGAAATTGGTTGCATTTGTAGGTATCCATAGGCCATAGTAACCACTTACTTCAGGTGAACTACAAGTTCATTTGTCATAATAATTTTAAAAAAAAGAAATCTTTTACACTGCTACTTAGCACGCAACGGCGGCAACAAACACCTTCAACCAATTTATATTATAAGAAAACATGCTTCTTTGATGAGGTAATCCCATCCAATTAAAAGCCCGTCGCTAAATACCCTAATGTTAATTATTGACGAGAGACGTCTATTACGCATTCAACTAAGAGCGACTTGAGTAACTTTGCGTTATTAATTATAATATAAAGCATCCGATGGATGCTTTATATTATAATTAATAACGCAAAGTTACTCAAGTCGGATAATATGAAACGCAACTTTTAGAAAAGTCCTTTTAAATAAACAAGCGATCAAACGACTCCTGAAGTTCATTACTTTATAAAGTCTGTCTATATCCATTATGTATGTATTTACAATCTGGGTATTTTTAACTGTTCTATCACAGTGCTTGAGTTAATTATACCTGAGGGTAAGTGGTGATGCAGCCGAAGATTGTAAAGGGTAATGAAAGGCACCCACATTATAATCGAATGGAAAAACAGATGCTGGTAACTTATGTCACTCCTTTGCTGTAAGCATGACGAACGATGAAGCAAAGTGGTCTTAAACTCGATTGCTGATAATGAGGTCCTGGATTAAATGCCGAGTCGATCAGTATAAAGGTTTTTTTTAACATGAAATTCTCAGAAGCAGCCCGCAGTCAGAAAGGTTTGATGGTGTTTCGTGTGCCTCGAAAAGCTTGTAAAGCCGTTGATCCTGCACTTCATCTCTCTACGGTCGTATAAAATTACCGTTCCATCGAACTGTGATAGGGAGTGAATAGGAAATACACCTGTGCTTGCAAATACACTCGGGCACAATAATCCTGTCCTACGCAGATGGCTTTAAGAATAAACCGTAACAAAAATTCACTTTGGAAAATATTATTATTGTTATGACGTGCAAATATGTTTCAACAGGTGAATTTAGGACCCCAATTAAATTGCGCAAATTTTGGACTGTAATTTTATTAAAACTTCAATACACTATACAACGAGGAATAGGGTTCTATGACAATTTTTCTTTTTTTATTCCTGATAATTTATACATATAAATAAAAGTTTAAGTATCTGTTTGCAACATCAAAATAACTGGCTTCTATTCGGCTCACTGTTCTCTCATGAATAACTATTTAAAAAAATTACGTTGTAGGTTACCTTATTTATGAAAATGCGGACTGGTAAAATCTAGTATTTTGTAACAAGTGAGTAAAATGCTAGTTTCAAAATTTAGGTACGTCTCATGAACATAATCTGCGATCTTCCAACGATACCACGCGATATCCCACGCCGCCGTAGCAAATTTATGTCTCATTATTTCACTGTTGAAGCATTGAAGCCATAAAGCTTTGAAATAAAATACTTCCGCAATTAGAAACCGATTTCTGCAAATTCTTTAAAGAAAATGGTGTTCAATCATTATCTTTTATATCTCAAGTAACAAAGATCATTATCTTTTTTCCTCAAGTAACAAAGATCATTATCTTTTTTCCTCAAGCAACAAAGATCATTTTCTTTGTTCTTCAAGTAACAAATATCATTATCTTTTTTCCTCAAGTAACAAAGATCATTATCTTTTTTCCTCAAGTAACAAAGATCATTATCTTTTTTCTTCAAGTAACAAAGATCATTATCTTTTTTCCTCAAGTAACAAAGATCATTATCTTTTTTTCTCAAGTAACAAAGATCATTATCTTTTTTCCTCAACTAAATAAATAAATACCTTAATTATCGTGATCAATACAGTTCTTTATAAGTCTTGCTGCTGAACATCGGTCACTGCTAAGGAATGTCACAATAAGGGCCTTGTGCCACCTGTATCGATTGACCTCCAGTATTTCTTACCAGGCAAACAGTCCATTTAGTTATTAAGCATGCATACGTTAAATAAATAAAATATAATTTATTAAATTGAAATAATTTTACTAAGCCATAGAAAGCACCAGGAACGTCGGGAATTAAAAAGTTAAAGTTTTACGTGATAAAATCTGAAAAATTAGTTTTATTTAATATTTAGTATTCGCTTAAATATGTATAAGAAATCATTAGATATAGTATTATTAAATTAAACATAATAAAATGAATATAGTTAAAAAATAATAAATATTTATCAGCTTCTTTTTTCTTGCCACAGGAGAGCCAAAATTCAGTATCTCTTTTAATTAATTTAATCACTTTACGTAAATGTTAGTAAATTGAAAGTCCCCGTGTAGTAGCGGGTAAGAATACCCCATATCTTCCCGTGGATATCATAAGAGGCGACAGAGGGCAATTGAGGCAGAAGATGGGCAGCAGCACCTTTTTCATTAGAGAAAAAGCAAAAAAAAACTACGGTTACCGATCCGCTCGCCAATAATGGCAACTATGGCAATATACCTATGAGCAATGACACAAATAAAAAAACTCTATTCCCCGGCGGCCCCGCTATTCCTGGCTGCGGTGGCAACCATAGTAATATTTCCACCTTAATTTGCACCTACCTACTATCTTTATTCTTAGGATTAACTGGTAGACAATTCTATAGGGCCAGTCCGCCCATTGTTACCCCTATTTGAAGGTGTATTGCAATAAGGCATGAAATAAATAAATAAACAAGTGTACAAATTTCTACGCAAACCGAGATTTGAATTTAGAACCTTCAAATTCCAGGTACTCTCACACAACTCTCAACAAAGCCGACTAGAATATTCAAGTAGATATCTAAAGATACGTATTTGTGCGTTATGAGGTAAATGACAAAATAAATGTAATTTAGTTACAGCTCCCGGTATTACTAGGGTGGAAATAAGGGTAAAATGTATATGAAAAATATTCAAAACACACAGTAATTTAAGCCCTGTTTGTCGACAAGGGAGAAAGTTACGCAACTGATAACAATATTGGCACAATAACTTTCTATATACAACAAGAAAACTATCACAATAGTTACAACCTTTACGGTATTGCGTTAACAAAATATTAAATTACTGGCAGGTTTAACTTGGGAAGTTAATTGATTTTCTTAATTAAAAGTATATTTAAGAATTTATTACTACAAATTATACAAAAAAATAATTTTTCTTGGTTCACAAGGAAGGAAACTGGTGAATAATGCCTCAACAGTCAATATATTCAATAATTAACGACAAGTTTTTTCTTTAATAATTAATTATTAATCTGTACATTAATCACATATACAGTATGTAACAAAAACCCTGTTGGTCGTTTCAGGGACGTATAGGTGTACACATAGGCATGGCAATTATAATAATAAAATTTTTTTTTGGTTGCTTTAAATGGGGTTTTTGGGTTTCTAAAAAGATAACTTAAGAAATATTAAATTTCTAAAAATGTTATTTGCTTCTGAACTTACTTCTGAATAAATAATAGTCTACGGCCGATATAAGGTCACTGACATGGCCGACTCAAAGCAAGCCGCTAATCGGCGCGTGCTTCCCCAAGGTTTTTGTGTAAATCTTTATACCTATCTAGTCTCAGCTATTCTCAGAAAATTTTAATTTCAAAATAATAAAAATTATAATGAAATGGATATTATTTCAACCCTAATACACATAGTATTTTTTTATAATATAGGGAGACAAACGAGCACACAGTCCACCTGATGGTAAGTGGTTGCTGTGGCCCATAGACATCTACATCTATCCTCGATTACGAATAAAAATGCAGATGCGTTGTCACCCGTGAGGACTAAGATGGAATGCCTCATTTCCAGTAAAAAGGTTCTCCGGTTCTCTACACTCACCATACGAAATACAGCAGCATTAAGCTACCATTTCACACTGGTATTCTGTGAGAGCGTGGTCCTTCCCCGGTCGACCCATTCGTGCTACAACTATACATGTAGTATCATTATGTATATTATAAGTATCATTTGAATACTTATGTTATAAATTTCCACTTTATTGCTAAATAGATCTACGAAAATATTTAAAAAGGTTATTTCATGTATAAAATATCGTGATTAATTCCAAATTTGCAACTATTTGTAGGAGAAATTTAGTATGTTTTTTTTAATATGTAGTAGTTAGTAATTATTTTTTTAGATAAATTAATATTGTCGTTTATTGCTAAAATATAATAAACATAACAAAATTAATAGGTAATATACACGGCGTTTTGCGCGCTCTTTGAACTCAAAAGCGAAAGCCGACGAAGGACTTAGGTACTAGGAAAAACCCAAAAAAACTCCACTCTTCGAGTGATAAAAAGAAGTGTCCACTTTATGCCGATTAACTAATTTTGATCCAATATCTATTATTTATTCTGTGCTAATATTTAGTAGTAATATTTAAAAACGTTGGAAGTTTTATGAACATAAAATTTTGTCACAATTCAGTGATCAAGAATAAAAATAAAAATAAGGGTTGTTTATCGTCAGTCGATAAAACATATAAGCCGGTGCCGCAAATGTGTGAGAGGTGGACATATTGAACAACATCTTCGTGGTCGTCGTATCTATTATTTATTCTGTGCTAATATTTAGTAGTAATATTTAAAAACATGGGAAGTTTTATAAACATAAAATTTTATCACAATTCAGTGATCAAGAATAGAAATATAAATACGTATTTTTTATCGTCGGTCGATAAAAAAATGCTAATTATTAGATTTTGAAAAACATAGCAGCATATTAGTTTAAGTATTTGTTATTGTGTGGATTTATAACACAATTTTTAAATGTTTCTTGTTATAAAAGTGTTTTAATGTACTTTTACTAATCCTAGCCATAATTTAATTTCTTAATAACACTTACGGACGCTGTCTGTAGTAAATAAATAAATAATAACTATTATAAAAAAAATCACGAAATTTTTTATCGATTTAGAAAATATCTAAATTATGTTATGGAGTACAATAGCTTTGCCACGTCTATGCAAACAAAACAAACAAGCATCAAGCACCAGTGGTGCGTTAGCACTGATATTGACGGTTGTGTTTTATATTGCGAAATTAATATTCCGCCGTGAGTGACTTGTGTGCGATGTCTTACTCAAACGAGGTATATTTTAATATGTTGATGTGTGTCGGGAAATGTAACTGCAAATATGCAGCAGCACGAAGACTTTACGGGGAGCGCTTTGCTAGTCCACGAAATATACAATTGCCGTCGGCGATGACGTTCCAACGACTTTTTCGTATGTTCGTGTTTCGTACAGAGTCAGGAAGACTGAGGATGTACGATGACGACATCGAGGAGCACATTCTCGACATGTTTGAGGAAGATGCGACGCGGGACACGCGCTCGGTGGCACGTGAACTAGGTGTGAACCATATGCGTGTTTGGAGAGCCCTCAAAGATGATAGCCAGCACTCGTATCATTATCGTCGAGTTCAGTGTCTTCTTCCCAACGACTACGAGCCGAGAATGGAATACTGTAGATGGTTACTTGATAAGGTTGAAGGAGATTCTGAGTTTTTGAACCGCGTACTTTTTACGGATGAATGCTCTTTTGTAAGAACAGGTGTATTTAACACTCATAATGAACACGTATGGTCAACGACAAATCCGCATTCGTATAAACCAAGCCACTTTCAACACCGATGGAAAATCAATGTGTGGGCGGGAATTACAGGTGACAAAATTATTGGTCCGTATTTCCTTGACCACACAATGAGCGGTGAAAACTACGGACGTTTTTTGCGAAGAAGAACTAAGTAATTAACTTGACGAAATAAATTTAGACCTCGTTCGTCGCATGTGGTTTCAACACGATGGCGTTCCACCGCATTTCTCCCGTTGTGTAAGAAGCTTTTTTGGTTACTGAATTCGGTTACAGATGGATTGGCCGCGGTGGACCGGTCAACTGGCCGGCGCGATCACCTGATCTCACACCTTTAGACTTTTATTTCTGGGGTATGATTAAGCAGACTGCATTCCAAAAAACATGCGATACCGAGGAAGAAATGCGTACGCGTATAGTCGCAGCCTTTGAAAAAATAAAGTCCGAAATGTCTGTTATGCAACGCGTGCGTAGAGGTACAAGGTGGACATATTGAACAACATCTTCGTGGTCGTCAATTAGACATAGTGATAAAGTAGTGTTTACAGTGTAAACAGCTGTGATGTGACGAGGTCACGACCTCAGTGTGCAGTTGGTGTAGGTAAGACGCGCGCGCGCGCGTGCCCCGTCTTTGATGTACGTCACCACCGGCCGCCGCCCGCCGCTGTCGATAATTCCAGGCAGAGGTAATAAATCCACATAAAATTTACAAATATTATTTAATTAAAATTTAATTTGATTATTTTTATGTCGAGTTTTCTGAAGTAAAGTTATTTCTATACGTTTGAATACTGATTCTAATAACGCACTTAACGGGAACCACAGGGTTTTTGT